>JALGQZ010000006.1:10656899-11060237 GCA_023105745.1 Austropuccinia psidii | reverse complement strand
ACATAAATTCTTCAAAAAGAATCACAATAACACTCTCCATAATGATAAATTTAAAATAAAAATAAAAATGACAAAAAGCTTGAAAATTATATAAAGATGAATATTCTTATTATCATATTATGTTCATATTGTTATTGTTATTATGAGTATTATTCTATTTCAATACAATAATTAAAGATACAAATTTCAGATTATTTATTTGTTCCATTTTTTCCTTTTTGATCCCTATACAATCAAAGAAGGCCATCAAAGAATACCAATAAAAAATTATTAGCATGACATTTGTTTTATTTTGTTTTCAAAGTATAAATTATTTATCTATAATTTTTTACAGTTTTAAATTGGTGAAGATCAATTATGTTAGATATAGAATTATTAATAAGTCACTAATGTATTTGTGAAGAAGATTTTTGTGTTTAAAGCCTGATTATTTGAAAAATATGAAGATCACAAAATGATTCCAAAGACTTAAAATATACTTAAGTATCTAAAATAAGTAAAAAATGTGTTCAATGGAGAAAATGAAAATGGGTATTGGTAAACCCACAGAAGCAATTTGGTAAAAACACATATACCCTTACATGTCTTTGCCATAAGTTGGTAAAACCACATAAGGGGTGTTTTTTAATTAAGATTTGGCTTAAAAAACATTTATCGGAAAAATCCCATTTATGGAACTGTCAATACCATTGTTGATTCCATATATGACATAAATCCCATTTTCAATGCCATCAAAAATGACATAGAAATTCCATTTATGGCATAAACGCCATTATTAATTCTCTAAATGTTATTGTTGATTTAATTTATGGCATTGCTGATGCCATAAATGGAAATTCTATGTCATTTTTGATGCTATTTATGGAACTTTTAACTCTATAAATGGCATTTTTATGTCAGTGTTGATTACCTAAATGGCTGTCACAACCACATGTAATCACCCCCCAATGGGTGTTTGTGGAAATCATAGCCTGATCTCATTTTATGGCCATGTCATCATTTTTACTTCCAATCGGTCCATACTGGTGTTTTATGGCCTTTGGGCCACACCTCCTCTCACTGACAAATTATGGCCTCAGGCCATATCCTGCTGTCATTGGCGTTTTGGCCAATCCTCCACCTCACCAACCCCCAGGCCAATTCCTTTGTTTTGGGCCTGGGGGGTCCATCTGGACTTCCAGGGTCCTTTGGCCCCTCTAGCCACCACCAGGGCCTTTGGGCCCACCTGTTTGATTATGGGTTTTTTGGGCCATTTAGACCCCCTGCGGCATCTATGGTCTGTGGGCTGCGGCCCATAAGCCACGGATCGTGTACTGTGAGACCCTTAGGCCCCTTTTGGCCCAAATCCAATGAGGCCAAAAGCGGCCAAGGGGGCCAACCACCTACCTCCAAGGCAAGGTGGGTCCCAAACCACAAGTGGGCCCCCCTGAGCCAAATTTGGCCCCCAATCCCACCCAGTCCCACAAATGGCCAAAAGGACCCCAGGACCCAAATTGGCCACTTTCAACCCCTGGCCTTTGGAAATCGCCAGGGGCCACCACATCAAGCTTAGCAAGGTTTTCCCTCCATTCAGGGGAAAGAGTTATTTTCACCAATGTACTCCGGACCATTGATTCAGGAATGGTTCATATATGGTATAATATACCATTACGCACCAATCTTGCTCTTCAATCCAATGGTGATGCCTTCAGGACAAAATGAGGCCATTAAAACCAAGTCCCCAAAATCCATCACCCATTTTGAAGGAAGCCTCTTCAGCCATTCAGTCTTGCAATCCATGACAGCTACCAGAAGACCATTCAAGGACCCCGACCACCTGGCCCTGCAGGAGGTGGGTTTTACTTTCTTTCAAAATTCTTCCAAGGGAAATTCAAAGAGGTTATTAAGCATTTAATCAGTTGTCAAGGCATAAAGTAATTCAATACTCCTCGGACAACTCAATTGGTCCATACAGGCTGTATTCAAGCAAGCTGTATGGCCTTAGCCCTTTTGGGCCAATTCATATTTCACTGTGGGAATTCCATAACACAGTTCAGCTTTCAAGAAGGCCAGATATGTATTGACCCAAAGCATTTAATACAGCCGGGGATCAATCCCCCAGGATCATTCTTTCAGCCTTTCACATATAATGGCCACCTTTTCTTCCCTGGGGACTTTTTCCTCAGTTAATTAATATATTGGATGTATCATTATCCATATTTTCTTTTATTTTATTAAAGAAAATACTGATAATATTAAGTCAGTAATTTGCACCTTTTCTTCTTTGCCTCTCAGTGGATATTGGTGGTCATATCACTTACTAATTCCACTGTTCTTTCTGGAAGGTTAAAACAGTTAATTGAGGATTCATTCAGTTGGCTCTTTGGCTTCTGGCTTTCTTATCATCTTGGCCATTGGCTTCCTTTTGTTTCATCTTTTGGAACACTTGTCTTTACTCGTATTCTTCTCTAAAGAAATATATTTTGTCTTATTTCTTTATTCTTTTGGAACCCTCCAAGTGAGCTCTTGATTCCTAGGTTCCAGGCCACTCTTGCGTCCATAAGTGCCCCTGTGACATTATATTAACTAACTCATAACTTCTTTTCATTCTTTTGATTCTTTCTTCATAATTTGATTCACTCATTTCATTGAAATTATGACTCTTTAGTGCTTATGAACTTTATAATTCATTGTCATCTCTCAATTTTCTCTCATTAATTCTTCATTTTGAAAATTAAAAGCTGACCCAAGTTTATTGTTTCTTTCTCCTTTTAAATATTATCTCAAATCATAAATTTTAATTCATTCATAATTCAGGAATAATCTTAATTTTCATTTGATTTTCAAATTTTTCATCAAGTTATTCAGACACATTCTTCACATCAAGATTCATATTTGATTCATTATTAAAGAGTTTTGATTTTAAAAGAAGAACTCACTTGATTTTGATTTGACATAATTGATATTGACTTCAAGAAAACTGATTTACCTGAAGATTTCATTAATTTTTCTGATTTTCACATCAAGAATTGTTGACATAAAATTGATTTGCTTCAAGAATTCATCGGATTGATTGATTGATTGATTGATTCTGCAAAATTTTGATTTTGATTGATTTGAGGTATTGATTTATTGAATTGGAGAACTCATTTTGACATATTGATTGATTGATTCCCTCAAGATTTCATTTTGATTCATTGATTTCCTTCAACACTTTGATTCTTTTTGATTTTGACTTCAAGCTTTCCAATGGATTTGCCTCAAGCCTTTCACTTAAAATCTTGACTTATTCATTCATTTAATTTTTCATTCCTGAAATCATGCCCATTCAACATTAACCCCCAGCAAGACAGACCAGATCTCAGGCCAGAGCTCAAGCTGTTCTCAGTCCAACTCCAAAAGCTCCTCTTGACGACACCCTGGCAGTTCCTAAACTGAGGGCCCACTATGGAAGGAGCAGCACCATCCAGAAAGGAAGGAAGAGGGCAAAGATGATCAAATTCAATTTCAGGAGTAGTTGGCGGATTTCCAGGACTTCCAAGGGTCCTGGTGAAGAGGGTGAAGAGGAGGAGTCTGATGGTACTGAAGGTGTTCCTGCCCCTGTGGGGACATCCCAGGGTACTGGAGGACCATCTCTAGCCCAGTCCAATCCACCTGTCTCTCATGAATCCAAACCATCATTATTGGCCATCTGTCACAGGGGCTCTTGGAAGAAGAGGGCCTGGCACTCAGGAATCAAGAACTCACTTGGAGGGCTCCAAAGATAAAAGAATAATAAGAATGAACTTCTTTAAGAAAGAATAAAGGGGAAGCAAGTATGCCAAAAGATGAGATAAGAAAAAGATGAAGCCAATGACCAAAGATAATAAAGAAGCCAAAAGCCAAGAAGCCAACCAAGTGAATCCTTAATTCACTGTTTCAACCTGCCAGAAAAGGAAATGGAATTAGTATAAGGATATGACCACCAATATCCACTGGACAGGCGAGGAAATAAAAGAAAAGGGTGCTGAATGACTGACTTAAGATTATCAGTATTAACTTTAATAATGTAAAAGAAAATAAGGATAAAAATAAATCCACTATATTAATTAACTGGGGAAAAAGTCCCCCAGGTGCTGAAAGGTGGCCAGTATATGTGAAAAGCTGGAAGGTTGATCCTGGAAGGTGGATCAATGACTGTATTGTCCGAATCGGGAAATACAGTTCTGGCCATCTTGAAATTTGAACTGTGTGATGGAATTCACACAGTGGAATAAGAAATGGCCCAATTGGGCCAAGGCCATACAGGTTGATTGAATAAGGCCTGTACGGATGAATTGGGTTGTCCAAGGAGTATTGAATACTTGATGTCTTGACAACTGATTGAATTATGTAATACCTCTTGCGAATTGACCTTAGAATAATCCTGAATGAATTGTACCAACCCAAATCCTGCAGATACAGGTGGTTGGGATCCTTGAATGATCTTCTGAATTACCGCCATGGATTGCCAGACTGATAAGCTGGAAAGTCCTCCTTCGAAAATGGGCGTTGGAATTAGGGACCTTGAAATGGAAAGGTGGAATTGGGTCCTGAAAACTTCACCATTGGATTGCTGAGTAAAAATGGTGCATAATGGTATATAATACCATATATGCACCACACCTGCAATCTTGAGTACGGAGTGCATGAAGGAAAGGAAGGAATTCCCCTTAAGTTGAGGGAAAAGCTTGTTGGGATGATTTGGTGGCCTCTGGTGGTTGCCAGAGGCCATGACGGTGAAGTTGGTCTATGGTGGTCCAGGGCCAAAAATGGGTCCTACGGGATTTATGGCCAAAAATGGATCCAAGGTGGTTTTTGGTCCAATTTGGGTCCAAGGGATTGGTGGCCAAAAATGGCTCAGGTGGGCCCAATTGTGGTTTGGGACCCACCTGGCCTTGGGGGCTAGGTGGCTGCCCCCTTTGCCCCCTTTTGGCCTCATTGGATTAGGCCAAAAGGGGCCTAACCCGCCTACGGACCGTACGGACCGCGGACCGCGGACCGTAGAAGCCGTGGGGGGCCTAAATGGCCCAAAAAGGCCATTTAGGCCAAAACCCCCATAATGAAAGGGGTGGCCAGGAAACCAAGGAAGGTGGCCATGGGGCCTGGAAGCCCCTGGAAGACAAAGGGACCCCCCAGGCCCAAAAACAGTGATGGAGGCCTGGGGGTTGGTGAGGTGGAAATTGGCCAAGAGGGCCAATGACGCAGGATATGGCCTGAGGCCATAAAGGATGATGGAGGCCATAAGTGGCCAATGGAGTGGGTTATGGCATAAGAGCCATGGAACACCCAAAAGGGGTCAATTGGCCATAAATGGTATGACATGGCCAATTGGCCCCAACTTGGCTCCAGGTTGGATTGCCGCCGCCATCAAGGAGGAGGGTCAAAATACGTGGCTGTGACAGTACCCCCCTACCTTGAATGGTGAGCTCCTGAGCACCAAGATAAGGTAGAGGCCTGTTGAGGCTAATGAGACGGATTTGACGTAAGGATTCCAGAGGCATTGAATCTTGAAAAGAGAAATTGAACTGATAAGCTTGTTGGCATATGAATTGAGGTTGACTTGGTCTTCTCTTGACATTTGGCTTTGACAAAGTTGAAGACATGATTTGACGTAAAGATTTTGGTGTTAAAGAGTTATAAGAAGAGAAATTTTAAAAGAATATAAAGAGTAAAAGAGAAAAGGAAACAGATATAAAGAGAGAAACAGAAAAAATAAAGAAAATGAAATTTGAGGAGGAATCCAATCTTCATCATGGGTTACGACAATTGATTTTGAAAGTGGCCAAGGACCTGGATAAAAGAATTTGATGCCAGGTGCTCACAGAGTGGCCAAGGTGATGTTTTGACAGCTTGTAGACCCCTCAGGGAAGTGCACACCAGGAGAGGAACTTACTTTTAGTAGTTGCCACTCCCGCCAGTGCCATAAATAAGGAAGATCTTGATAAGTGAATGTGTTGAAAGAATAAAGTCTTGGGAAGGAGAATGAAAAAGGAATGGTCCATTTGCCCAAGTGTAAATGGCCATAAATTTGGAATTCGGATGTTGAAAGCCGGGCCAAAAGGTCTGTGTCCAAATTGAAAAGTGCTCACAGAGTGGCCAAGGTGATGCTTACAACAAAGAAGAGTAGAATACCCCTAAAGGTGCATACCAGGAGTGGGACTTACTTTTGGTAATTCCTCTCCCCACCAAGCACCATAAAAATTCAAGCCATTGAAGAATTGGGTCCTGGCTTGTCAGGATATAACGAATGAAAATCTTTGACAAGTTCAGGACAATTATTGAGGTTTTCGGCTGGTTCCCATGTGGATCTTTCTGAATCTTGACTGAAACCTTTCCATTCCACCAGATACCATAATTTTCTTCTCTTGAGCTTTGAATCCAGTACTTGAGAGACTTCCCATTCCTCTTCTTCTTCAATAATGATTGGAGGAGGAGGCTCTTGATGCCGATTTGGGATCGTTGATGTCTTGACTGGTTCCAAGAGTGAGATATGGAAGACTGGGTGGATGGATTTCCATTGAGATGGAAGCTTGAGGTGGTAAGCATGAGTACTGACTTTCTTCAGGATTGGAAAGGGACCCAACCATCTTTCAGACAGTTTCTTGGTGGGTCTAGTTGATTTGATATTCTTGGAAGAAAGCCATACCATGTCACCAGGATTGAAAACAGGTGGACTTGCTCACCTTTTATCTCCATACCTCTTAAAACGGTTTATGGCGATTTCAAGTTCTCTCTTGACATCTTGCTGTACTGATTGGATTTTTGTTGATAACTTTCCAGCAGGAGTATCTTGAGTGATGTGAACTGAATCAAATTGTGGATCTCTTCCATAAACGGTGAAAAACGGTGATTGCTTGGTTGAAGAGTGATCAGAATTATTGTAGGCAAATTCAGCCAGAGGGAGCCAGGTGTTCCAATCATCTTGATGATAACTGACATACATCCGAAGATACTGTTCTAGTATCTGATTTACCCTCTCTGTCTGTCCATCAGTTTCTGGGTGATAAGCAGTTGACAAGTCTCTTGAAATCTTGAGCTGCTGACAAAGATTGGTCCAGAAGGAAGAAACAAAGAGTGAACCTCTATCACTGACAATGCTTGATGGAAAGCCATGCTTTGAGAAGATATTCTTGATGAATAAATGGGCCAAATCCAAAGAAGTTATTGAAGACATTGTTGGAATAAAAACCGCCATTTTTGAGAATCTGTCCACTATGACAAGAATTGAGTCAAAAGAATTGGACAGGGGCAGTTGAGTGATGAAATCCATTGAGAGACAAATCCAAGGACCATTTGGAATTGGAAGAGGTTTGAGGAGTCCAAACTTCTTATGGTGGATATTCTTGTTTCTTGAACACTGTTGACAGGATGATACATAATCCTTAATGAATTGAGTCATGCCGGACCAGTGGAAATCCCGCTTGACAAGTTTGAGAGTCTTCTCTTGGCCAGGGTGTCCAGCTAGAGGAGAGTCATGACGCTTTTGAAGAATGCTGAGTTGAATTGTGGAGTCATTTGGGACTACCACCCGATCTTTGAAGAGAAGAAGTTGGGAGGAGGAATCAAGAGAATAATCTTGGACAGATTTACCTTTACCCAAATCTTCAAGGATACTTCTGTACTGAGGATCTTGCCATAATTTCTTCTGAATTGAATCAATCAAATTTGAAAAAGAGTCCACCTTGACTGCAAAAAACTTTGAGGGTTGAACTTCATCTTGCTTAATGAGTTGTTGAAAATTCATTGGATTCTTGCTGATGAAATCCTCCCCCCTCTCCGGATAGACGTCGTCCCGACGTGATAAGGCATCTGGAAGAGTTGCTAGGCGGCCAGGGCGGTAAGTGATTGAAAAATGAAATTCAGATAAGAATTCGGCCCAACGGGCTTGACGGCGAGTAAGGATCTTTGATGACATAAAGTACTGAAGAGAAGAATGATCGGTGAGAACTTCAAAAGGAGAGGACAGAGAAAGAAGAAAAGCCCTCCAGCGCTTGAGAGCCCAGACTATACCAAGGAGTTCCTTGTCATGAATTTCATAGTTGAGTTCTGCTGGAATAAGCTTGCGGCTGTCAAAGGCAATGGGATGTTTTCCTGAGTCAGAGACCTGACTCAGTACAGCACCCAAAGCATAATCGGATGCATCGGTCTCTACAATGGTCGGTAGAGAAGGATTGAAGTGGGAAAGGATTGGAGCGGTAGTGAAGGCCTCTTTGAGTTGATGAAACTGGCTAAGAGCTTCCTCATTGAGGGGGAAACAGGAATCTTTCTTGAGGAAACTGGTGAGTGAACTGATTTTCTTTGAATAATTCTTGATGAAACGGCGGTAGAAGTTGGCAAAGCCAAGGAAGGATTGAAGAGCCTTGAGGTTTCTTGGAGGAGGCCAATTAAGGATCTGCTGGACTTTTGCTTGGTCCATCTTGAGGCCTTCAGAAGAAACAACATAACCAAGGTATTCTACACTAGAGACATGAAAAAGGCATTTAGAAGCCTTGGCGAAAAGGTTATTGGCTCTGAGCCTGGAAAGAACAGTGGACACATGGGTGACATGTTCTTCCTCAGATTTGGAAAAGACCATAATGTCATCCAAATAAACCACAACAAAAACATCAAGAAGATCTTGGAATATATCATTGACAAGATTCTGAAAAGAGGCAGGAGCATTGGTGAGCCCAAATGGCATAACCAAGTACTCAAAACTGCCATATTTAGTTCTGAAGCATGTCAAATGTTCATCACCCTCCTTGATTCTGAGCAGGTTATATGCACCACGCAAATCAATCTTGGAGAAGATAGAAGAACCATTAAAGACATTAAGAAGCTGGTTCATAGGAGGAACAGGATATTTGTTCTTCCTAGTGACAGCATTGAGTTTGCGGTAATCAACACACAAACGGAGGCCACCATCTTTCTTTTTAACAAAGAGGACAGGTGCTCCTGTTGAGGAGGAGCTTGGCCGGATGAAACCTTTCTCTACATTCTCTGAAATGTAGGCCCTGAGTGTATCTGACTCTTGTTTGGATAAAGAATAGATCACCCCAACTGGAGGTAGAGACCCCTCCAGTTCGATATGATGATCACAGGCACGGTGAGGAGGAAGTTTCTCTGCTTTCACCTTGGAGAATACATCCAAGTATTGGTGATAAACAGAGGGAACAACCTTCATCACGGTTTCTACTTCTTCTGGCTCTTCCTCTTCATCCCACAACTCCTCCAGGGAGTCATGATAAGATGAAGGAGGAAGGTCCATATTCCCAAAGAAGAGATGAAGTGAAGATACAGAATTATCTTCCCCAACATCTTGAATCTCTTTGAAGACTTCATCTCCAGATGATGGTAATGACTGATGGGAATTATGGGAAGGAATATGGACAGAAGATGGAACTGATGGTGTTCTAGAATCACCAACCAGAGCTGCACATGATTTGGCAGAGGAAGAGTCATTACGGAAGGAATTGGAAGGATCAGAATAGTCCTTTTGATCAGTATTAAAGGTGATCAGCCCTTGCCTCCAATCAATAGAAGGATTAAAATGATTGAGAAAGTCAAAGCCCAATATGAGGTCTTCTCCCTTGGGAGTATCAATGACTAAAAAGTCCCATTCAAAGCTTGGGAAGGAAGGGAGCTCAACCATATATTTAGTATGGTGAGTCACAAATAAGGAAGGGGACTCAGAGGAGTCCAAAATGATAAGAGGAATCTTCTCTGGAAGTTCTGACGTAGTCAATGAGTACTTGTGAACAAACTGCTTTGCAATGAATGAGTGTGTAGCACCAGAATCAATGAGAATACTGTAAAAAACATCAGAAAGAGAAGAGAAAACAAAAAATTTAAGAGAATTCTTGACACCAGTATTCAGAATGCACAATTGTGCTCTGGAAGGAAAACTGTGAAGACCATTGAACACAACATGGTCTTCACTCAGGCTTTTCCCTGGCTGGGAAAGCTGCCTGACGGTTGGGTAAGCTTGTTTTGAGGCCTTTTGACACAGGACTCAAGACTATGCTTCCCACCACAATAGGTACACAACCCCTCCTTGATTCTTCTTTCCTTTTCAGAACCTTTCAACTTGAAGTCCTTATTCAACAATGAAGAATGGGGCTTGTCCCGCTTTTGAGAATGAAATTTCTTCTTTGGTCTTGAACTTGAAGAAACTTGATGATGAGAAGAGTGAGACTTTGAGGCTTCAGGCTTCTTCTCTTGATGATGATTCTTTTCCTTCTGCCTCTCATGGTACCTGGTATCAAGTTCCAGGCTGACGTCCATTAAGTCTTGAAGAGAATCAATGTTTGAAGGATGGGAGGCCAATTGATCCAGAATCCTGGAGGCCAAACCCTTCCTGAAATGATGAATAAGAGCCCTTTCACCCCAACCCCCAATTCTTGAAACCAAACTCCTGAAATCGGCAATATACAAAGCAACATGCCCACCTTCTTTCATCCTAAGGCCATCCAATTCAGCTTCTGCTTTTCTTACTTCATTTGGGTCTCCAAATAAAGTGAACAATTGGGATTCGAATAATGGCCAGGAATTAAGGAGATAATTTGAGTCTTGATTATTCAGATTGGAAAGATAAGGCTCAATCCATTTTGCAGCCCTGCCAACTAAGAATGAAGTGGCATAAAGAACCTTCTTTCTGTCTTGAGAGAAGTTTGCCGGGTCATTATGAAAGATGAGTTGGCAAGACTGAATAAAGCTTCTGACTTTGAAGGGCTGAGTCCCATCAAAGCATTCTGGAGCCTTCATAGAGGGAGTCTTGAAGGCTGGTGGTCTTGATGATTCAGAAGAAGAAGCTGCTTGCAGATTGGCCATAATCTGAGTCATTTGTTGCATAATGGCCAATAAAGACGGTTCAGACTGATGAGAGGCAGGCTGATCAGACTGGGCTAGAGTTGGTCCTCTGGTGCCCTCAGATGCTCCCACAGGAGCAGGAGCAGCCTCAGTGCCGTTAGACTCTTCCTCTTCCACAGAACTCTCCTCCTCCTCTTCACCATCTTCACCTTGAACCTTGGGACTGGTTCTTGAAAAACCTGGGAATCCGCCAACCACTCCTGATAAAGACATTGACCTTCTTGGCCCTCTTCCTTCCTTCCTGGATGGTGCTGCTCCTTCCATAATGGGTCCTCTGTCCAATCTGGCCCTCAGTTGAGAAACTGCTGGGGTACCGTCAAGAGGAGCCCTTGGAGTTGGAGTCAGAACAGCTTGAGTTCTGGCCTGGGATCTGGTCTGTCTTGCTGGAGGTGAATGTTGAACTGGCATGATTTCAGGGATAATCAACCAAAATAAATGAAATAAAAATCAAAATTTTCTTGAAGTACAAAATCAACAATCAAATCTTGAGGAAATTGGATAATCAATGAATCAAAATTCTTCAAATACGTCAATCAATCAAATCAGAATGAGTCTTGAAGTAAAAATCAATATCAATGAGAATCTTGAAGTCAATAAAAACAATCAATCAAACAATCAAAATCAAATCAAATCAAAATCTTGCAGAAAAATCAATCAATCAAAATGAATTCTTGAGTCAAAATCAATTTATGTCAAAATCTTGATGTGAATAATCAGCAAAATCAATAAAGTCTTCAGGTCAATCAATTATCTTGAGGTCAATTTCAATTATGTCAAATTAGTCAATCAAATCGATTTTCAAGTGAATTCTTCCAAAAAATCAAAAATTCTTGAGGAATAAATCAAAGTGAATCCTGATATGAAGAACGTGTCTGAATAACCTGATGAATAACTTGAGAACCAAAGATAAAAATGCCTGAATTATGGATAAAAATAGATTGATTAAGATTGAGAATGAGATTGAAAAGATAACAGAAAAAATAAAAAATGGGTCAGCTTTCAATTTTCAGAATGATGAATGAATGAGAGAAAATTGAGAGGTGCCGAAGAATCATAAGATCATAAAACGTCAAAGAATCATAATTTTGATGAAATGAATGAATGAATTTAAAATATAAGAATAAAAGAATGAATGAATGAAGAAGAATTATGAGTTAATTAATATAATGTCACAGGGGCTCTTGGAAGAAGAGGGCCTGGCACTCAGGAATCAAGAACTCACTTGGAGGGCTCCAAAGATAAAAGAATAATAAGAATGAACTTCTTTAAGAAAGAATAAAGGGGAAGCAAGTATGCCAAAAGATGAGATAAGAAAAAGATGAAGCCAATGACCAAAGATAATAAAGAAGCCAAAAGCCAAGAAGCCAACCAAGTGAATCCTTAATTCACTGTTTCAACCTGCCAGAAAAGGAAATGGAATTAGTATAAGGATATGACCACCAATATCCACTGGACAGGCGAGGAAATAAAAGAAAAGGGTGCTGAATGACTGACTTAAGATTATCAGTATTAACTTTAATAATGTAAAAGAAAATAAGGATAAAAATAAATCCACTATATTAATTAACTGGGGAAAAAGTCCCCCAGGTGCTGAAAGGTGGCCAGTATATGTGAAAAGCTGGAAGGTTGATCCTGGAAGGTGGATCAATGACTGTATTGTCCGAATCGGGAAATACAGTTCTGGCCATCTTGAAATTTGAACTGTGTGATGGAATTCACACAGTGGAATAAGAAATGGCCCAATTGGGCCAAGGCCATACAGGTTGATTGAATAAGGCCTGTACGGATGAATTGGGTTGTCCAAGGAGTATTGAATACTTGATGTCTTGACAACTGATTGAATTATGTAATACCTCTTGCGAATTGACCTTAGAATAATCCTGAATGAATTGTACCAACCCAACTCCTGCAGATACAGGTGGTTGGGATCCTTGAATGATCTTCTGAATTACCGCCATGGATTGCCAGACTGATAAGCTGGAAAGTCCTCCTTCGAAAATGGGAGTTGGAATTAGGGACCTTGAAATGGAAAGGTGGAATTGGGTCCTGAAAACGTCACCATTGGATTGCTGAGTAAAAATGGTGCATAATGGTATATAATACCATATATGCACCACACCTGCAATCTTGAGTACGGAGTGCATGAAGGAAAGGAAGGAATTCCCCTTAAGTTGAGGGAAAAGCTTGTTGGGATGATTGGGTGGCCTCTGGTGGTTGCCAGAGGCCATGACGGTGAAGTTGGTCTATGGTGGTCCAGGGCCAAAAATGGGTCCTACGGGATTTATGGCCAAAAATGGATCCAAGGTGGTTTTTGGTCCAATTTGGGTCCAAGGGATTGGTGGCCAAAAATGGCTCAGGTGGGCCCAATTGTGGTTTGGGACCCACCTGGCCTTGGGGGCTAGGTGGCTGCCCCCTTTGGCCCCTTTTGGCCTCATTGGATTAGGCCAAAAGGGGCCTAACCCGCCTACGGACCGCGGCGTACGGACCGTACGGACCGCGGACCGCGGACCGCGTATTACGGCCCGCGGACCGTAGAAGCCGTGGGGGGCCTAAATGGCCCAAAAAGGCCATTTAGGCCAAAACCCCCATAATGAAAGGGGTGGCCAGGAAACCAAGGAAGGTGGCCATGGGGCCTGGAAGCCCCTGGAAGACAAAGGGACCCCCCCAGGCCCAAAAACAGTGATGGAGGCCTGGGGGTTGGTGAGGTGGAAATTGGCCAAGAGGGCCAATGACGCAGGATATGGCCTGAGGCCATAAAGGATGATGGAGGCCATAAGTGGCCAATGGAGTGGGTTATGGCATAAGAGCCATGGAACACCCAAAAGGGGTCAATTGGCCATAAATGGTATGACATGGCCAATTGGCCCCAACTTGGCTCCAGGTTGGATTGCCGCCGCCATCAAGGAGGAGGGTCAAAATACGTGGCTGTGACACCATCATGCAGCAGATGACTCAAATTAACTTCAATCTCCAAGAAGCTTCATCTTCTAATTCATCAAGACCACCAGCCTTCAAGACTCCATCTATGAAGGCACCAGAATGCTTTGATGGGACTCAGCCCTTCAAAGTCAGAAGCTCCATTCAGGCTTGTCAATTAATTTTACATAATGATCCATCAAACTTCTCTCAAGACAGAAAGAAGGTACTTTATTTCACCCCATGTCTCATTGGGAGGGCTGCAAAGTGGATTGAGCCTTATCTTCACAATCTCACCAATCAAGATCCAAATTGATTTCTCAATTAATGGAAATTATTTGAATCTCAACTGATCACTTTATTTGGAGACCCAAATGAAGTCAGAAAAGCTGATGCAGAACTGAATTCTTTAAGAATGAAAGAAGGTGGGAATGTGTCACTATATATTGCTGATTTCAGAAGTTTGGTCTTAAGAATCAGGGATCCAGGTGAAAGAGCTCTTCATTTTGGATCAATTGGCCTCCCATCCTTCAAGAATTGACTCTCTTGAATACTTAATGAATATTACCCTGGAGTTTGATACCACGTACCATGAGTAGAAAAAAGAGAAGAGTCACCATCAAGAGAAGATGCCTGAAGACTCAACATCAAATTCTTCAAGTTCAAGTCAAAAGAAGAAGAAGAATTTTCAGAAGAGGGACAAGCCCCATTCTTCTTTGTTGAATAAAGATTTCAACTTGATGAATTCTGAAAAAGAAATAAGAATCAAGGAGGGTCTATGTACCTATTGTGATGGGAAGCATAGTTTTGAGTCCTATTTCAAAAGGCCTCAGAACAAGCTTACCCAATCGTCAGGCCAATTTCCCAGCTAGGGAAAAGCCTAACTGAAGATCATGTTGTGTTCAATGGTCTTCACTGATTTTCATCCAGAGCACAATTGTGCATTTTGAATACTTGTTTCAAAAATTCTCTTAAATTTGTTGTTTTTTCTTCTCTTTCTGATGTTTTTTACAGTATTCTCATTGATTCTGGTGCTAACAACTCATTTAATGCAAAGCAGTTTGCTCACAAGTATTCTTTGACTATGTCAGAACTTCCAGAGAACATTTTTCTTATCATTTTGGACTCCTCTGACTCCCCTTCCTTATTTGTGACTCACCATACCAAATATATGGTTGAGCTTCCTTTATTCCCAAGCTTTGAATGGGAATTTTTAGTCATTAATACTCCCAAGGGAGAAGACCTCATTTTGGGCTTTGACTTTCTCAATGATTTTAATCAATTTATTGATTGGAGGCAAGGGTTGATCACCTGTAATGCTGATCAGAAGGAATATTATGATCCTTCAAAATCTTTCAGTATTGACTTTTATTCTGCCAAATCATGTGCATCTCTGGTTGGAGATTCTAGAATATCATCATTTCCATTTTCTGTCCATATTCCTTCTCTTTATTCCCATATGTCGCTACTGTCCTCTGGAGATGAAGTCTTCAAAGAGATTCAAGATGTTGGAGAAGATAATTCTGTATTTTCACTTCATCTCTTCTTTGGGAATGTAGACCTTCCTCCTTCATCTTATCATGACTCGCTGGAGGAGTTGTGGGCTGAATAGGAAGAGCCAGAAGAAGTAGAAACTGTCATGAAGGTTGTTACTTCTGTTTATCACCTGTACTTGGATTTATTCTCCAAGGTGAAAGTAGAGAAAATTCCTCCTCATTGTGCCTGTGATCATCATATCAAGCTGGAAGGGTTGCTTCCTCCAGTTGGAGTGATCTACTCTCTATCAAAGCAAGAGTCAGATAAACTCAGGGCCTACATTTCAGAGAATATAGAGGAAGGTTTCATCCGTCCAAGCTCCTCCTCAACGGGAGCACGTGTCCTCTTTGTTAAAAAGAACGATGGTGGCCTCTGTTTGTGTGTTGATTACCGCAAACTCAATTCTGTGACTAGGAAGAACAAGTATCCTGTTCCTCCTATGAATCAGCTTCTCAATGTCTTTAATGGTTTTTCTATCTTCTTCAAGATTGATTTGCATGGTGCATATAAGCTGCTAAGAATAAAGGAGGGTGATGAACACTTGACAGCTTTTAGAACTAAATATGGAAGTTATGAGTCTTTGGTTATGCCATTTGGACTCACCTATGCTCCGCCCTCTTTTCAAAATCATGCCTATTATTTTTTCTATGATCTTCTTGATATTTATGTTGTGGTCTATTTGGATACCATTATGGTCTTTTCCAAGTCTGAGGAAGAACATGTCACTCATGTGTCCACTGTTCTTTCCAGACTCAGAGCCAATAACCTTTTGGCTAAGGCCTCCAAGTTCCTATTCCATGTTTTTAGTGTAGAATATCTAGGTTATATTGTTTCTTCTGAAGGCCTCAAGATGGAAAAAGCAAAAGTCCAGCAGATTCTCAATTGGCCACCTCCAAGAAACCTCAAGGCTCTTCAATCATTCCTTGGCTTTGCCAGTTTCTACCTCCATTTCATCAAAAATCATTCAAAGAAAATAAGGTCACTGACTAGTTTCCTCAAGAAAGATTCCTGTTTCCCCCTCAATGAGGAAGCTCTTAGTCAGTTTCACCAACTCAAGGAGGCATTCACCACCACTCAAATTCTTCTCTACCCACCATTGTGGAGACCAATGCATCTTATTACTCCTTGGGTGCTGTACTGAGTCAGGTTTCTGACTCAGGAAAACATCACATTGCATTTGATAGCCACAAGCTTATTCCAGCAGAGCTCAACTACGAGATTCATGACAAGGAACTCCTTGGAATAGTATGGGCTCTCAAGTGCTGTAGGGTTTTCTTCTTTCACGCTCTTCCCCTTCTGAAGTTCTCACCAATAAATCTTCCTTAAATACAACAGTTCTTCAAAAGTCATTACTTTCCGTCAATCCCACTGGGCTGAATTCCTTTCTGAATTTCACGTTTCTATCCCTTACCGCCCTGGCTGCCTAGCTACTCTTCCAGATGCCTTATCATGTTGGGACAGAATTTTTTCTGAGAGGGGGGAGGATTTCATTAGCAAGAATCCAATGAACATTCAGAAACTCATCAAGCAAGATGAAGCTCAACCCTCAAGATTTTTTGCAGTCAAGGTGGAATGCTTTTCAAATTTTATTGAATAACTTCAGAAGAAATTATGGCAAGATTCTCAATACAGAAGTATCCTTCAAGAATTGGGTAAAGGTAAATATGGCAAAGATTATTCTCTTGATTCCTCTTCCTAACTTCTCTTATTGAAAGATTGGGTGGTGGTGCCAAATGACCCCAAAATTAAACTCAGCATTCTTCAAAAGTGGCATGAATCTCCTCTAGCTGGAGACCCTGGCCAAGAGAAGACTCTCAAACTTGTCAAGCAGGATTTCCACTGGTCCGGAATGACTCACTTCATCAAGGATTATGTCTGATCCAGTCAGCAGTTCTCAAGAAACAAACATATTCATCACAAGAAGTTTGGATTACTCAAACCTCTTCCAATTCCAAATGGTCGTTGAGCTTGTCTTTCAATGGATTTAATCACTCAATTGCCACTGTCCAATTCCTCTGACTCAATTCTTTTCATAGTGGAAAGATTCTCAAAGATTGAAGTTTTTATTCCAACAAGGTCTTCAATAGCTTCACTGTATTTGCCCATTTATTCATCCAGAATATGTTCTCAAAGAATGGCCTTCCTTCAAGCATTGTTAGTGATAGAGGTTCTCTTTTTTTTTCTTCTTTTTGGACCAATCTGTATCAGCAGCTCAAGATATCAAGAGATCTGTCAAATTCTCACCATCCAGAAACTGATGGACAGACAGAGAGGTTAAACCAGACACTAGAACAATACCTTTGGATGTATTTCAGTTATAATCAAGATGATTGGAACACCTGGCTCCCTCTGGCTGAATTTGCTTACAATAGCTCTGACAACTCTTCAGAAAAACAATCACCATTTTTCACCGTTTTTTGAAAGAGATCCACAATTTGACTCAGTTGACATCACTCAAGATACTCCTGATGGAAAGTTATCAACAAAAATCTAATCAGTACAGGAAGAGGTCAAGAGAGAGCTTGAAGTTTCCATAAACAGGTTTAAGAGGTATGCAGATAAAGGTAGAGCAAGTCCACTTGTTTTCAATCCTGGTGACATGGTTTGGCTTTCATTCAAGAACATCAAATCAACCAGACCCACCAAAAACCTGTCTGAAAGAGGGTTGGGTCCTTTTCAAATCTTGAGGAATGTCAGCACTCATGCTTACCACCTCAAGCTTCCATCTCAATGGAAATCCATATTTCCCTCCTTGAACCAGTCAAGACATCAACAATCCCAAATGGACATCAAGAGCCTCCTCCTCCAATCATCATTGAAAAAGAAGAGGAATGGGAAGTCTATCAAATTCTGGATTCCATGATCAAGGGAGGAAAAGTATGGTATTTGGTGGAATGGAAAGGTTTCAGTCAAGACCTAGAAAGGATTTCCATTCTTTATATCCTGAAACCCTAGGACCCAATTCTTCAAGAGCTTTATCATTTATGGTGCTTGGTGGGGAGAGGAATTACCAAAGGTAAGTCTCACTCCTGGTATGCACCTTTATAGGTATTCTACTCTTTTTTGTTGTCAACATCACCTTGGCCACTCTGTGAGCACTATGCAAATTTTGGACACAGATCGTTGGCCTGTATTTCAACATTAATTCCAAAATTTATTGCCATTTTCACTTGGGCAAATGGACAATTATTTTGCTCATTTTTCTTCCAAGTATTTCCAATTAAATTCATTCCTTCAGCAACTTTCTTTATTCTTTATGGCACTGGCGGGAGTGGTAACTACCAAAAGTAAGTTCTTCTCCTGGTGTGCACTTCCCTGAGGGGTCCACAATTTTTCAAACCTCACCTTGGCCACTCTGTGAGCAACTGTCATCAAATCTTGTTTTCCAGGTCCTTGGCCAATTCAGATCAGCTGTCCACTTCCCTGATAAAAATTGAGACCCCCTTCAAGATCTCATTTCTTTTTATTTTTTCTTATTTTCTTTTATGTTTCTTTATGCTTCTCTCTTTATAATTCTTCAAAACATTTCTCTTCATATTCTTAATGCAAAAATTTTCACATAAATTCAATCCTTCAAACTTTCAAAAGCCAAATGTTAAACAAAGACCAAATCATCCTAACATCATATGCCAACCTCATACCAACCTTCAAATTTCTTTCAAGATGCAATACCTATGGAATCCCAACATCAGATCCTTCTCAACAGCCTAAAAAGGCTTTTACCTTGGTTTGGTGCTCAGGAGCTCACCATTCAAATTGGGGGGCACTATCACAACCATGTGTCATCACCCCCCAAATGGGTGTTTGCGGAAATGATAGCATGACATCATTTTATAGCCGATTTGCCATGTCATCATTTTTATCGCCGATTGGTTCATACTGGTGTTTTACGGCCTGTGGGAAAAACCTCCTCTCACTGTCCAATTATGGCCTCAGGCCATATCCTGCTCTCATTGGCCTTTTTGGCCAATCCTCCACCTCACCGACCCCTGGGACAATTCCTTTGGTTTGGGCCTGGGGGTCCATCTAGACTTCCAGGGGCCTGTGGCCCCTCTAGCCACCAGCAGGGCCTTTGGGCCCACCCCTTTGATTATGGGAGTTTTGGGCTAAATGGCCTTTTTGGGCCATTTAGACCCCCTACAGCCTCTATGGTCCGTGGGACCCTTAGTCCCCTTTGGGCCCAAATCCAATGAAGCCAAACACATACCTCCAAGGCCAGGTGGGCCCACCTCATTCAAATTTTCCCCCCAATCCCACAAATAGCCAAAAGGACCCCAGGACCCAAATTTTCCACTTCAAACCCTTGGCCTTTGGCAATCACCAAAGGCCACCAAATCGAGCTCAGAAAGGTTGCCCCTTCATTCAGGGGAAAGACTTCTCTTCACCAATGTACTCCATACCATGGATTCAGGAATGGTGCATATAGGGTATAATGTACCATTATGCACCAATTTTGCTCAGAAATTCAATGGTGATGTTTTCAGGACCAATTAGGCCATTGAAAACCAAGTCCCTGAAATCCATCACCCATTTTGAAGGAAGTCTCTTCAGCCATTCAGTCTTGCAATCCATGGCAGCTACCAGAAGACCATTCAAGGACCCCAACCACCTGGCCCTGCAGGAGGTGGGTTTTACTTTCTTTCAGGATTCTTTCAAGGGAAATTTCAAGAGGTTATTAAGCATTCGATCAGTTGTCAAGGCATCAAGGACTTCAATAATCCTTGGACAACTCAATTGGTCCATACAGGTTGTATTCAAGCAAGCTGTCTGGCCTTGGCCTTTTTGGGCCAATTCATATTTCACTGTGGGAATTCCATAACACAGTTCAGTTTTCAAGATGGCCAGATCTGTATTGACCCAAAGCAGTTAATACAGCCCGGGATCAACCCCCCAGGATCAGTCTTTCAACCTTTCACATATAATGGCCACCTTTTCATCCCTGGGGACTTTTTCCTCAGCTAATTAATATATTGGATGTATCATTATCCATATTTTCTTTTATTTTATTAAGGTAAATACTGATAATCCTAAGTCAGTCATTTGAACCTTTTCCTTCTTTGCCTGTCAGTGGATATCTGTGGCCATATCCTTTACTAATTACATTGTTCTTTCTAGAAGGTTGAAAAAGTGAAGTGAGGATTCATTTGGTTGGCTCTTTGGCTTCTGGCTTTCTTATCATCTTGGCCATTGGCTTCCTTTCCTTTATCTTTTGGCACACTTTTCTTTACTCTTATTCTCCTCTAAAGAAATATATTCCTTTTTATTTCTTCATTCCTTTGGAGCCCTGGAAGTGAGCTCTTGATTCCTGAGTTCCAGGCCACTCTTGCTTCCATAGGAGTCCCTGTGACAATGCCACTGTTAAGCCCATTTACAGCTTTGGAATGACATTGTTGATACCATTTAGGGAACTATCAATACCATAAATGGCATTGGTATGCTGTTGTTGATGCCATTTGTGGCGTGGTAATGCCATTTATGGAATTTTTGATGCCATTTATTGAATTGTTAATGACTTTTAGGGCCTTGTTAATTTCATTTATGGCATTCTTCAGTCCCTTTATGGCACTTTTAATTCCATTTATGTCACTTTTAATGCCATTTATGTCACTTTTAATACCATTTATTGCACTGTTAATGTCATAAATGGCATTTCCAATTCCACTAATGCCATAAATTACATTTTGAATTCTATTGATTTCATAAAGGGAATTTTCAATTTACTTACAAACATGAACAGAAAACATAAAGAAAGCACTTCTTGAGCATACCATTCTCCCACCAAAAAAATCCCAAAATTTTGGATTTCTTGGTTTTGAGTCTCAAGAATCTTTCCTTTATTTTAACAACAAAATGATGGAAATTCATAAGTGGGAACATTTCTAATGAATTTTCTTAAAATAATAGGCCATTTTGCCAAATTGGCCAGAGAAAATTGAAAAAAATTGGGGATCTTGACATCCCATTCTGGAAAGAATATGGCAAAAAAAGATTAAAAAAATCCTCAAAATTAAGCCAGAGGAAGTTTTTCAAAAAATAGGCCACTTACGTGTTTTGGCCATAAATTGGTAAAAGAATGTAAGGGCTTACATGTCTTTACCAACATTCCTAAAAATAAAATCAATGAAAAATGTGATTTTAAGATTTAGATTGTTAGTAATTTTCCATGATGTTGCAAATTCCTCAAAATTAATTTACATTTTAAAAAAACAGATTCTGCCAAATAAGGTAATTGATAATATATTGACAAGTTTGGAAAAGGGAAAACATTTGATAGCAATGCACACAGGAATTTAAACTTTTGTGTTGATAATTTGAATTGAAATAATTTCACTTGAGAAGTGCATAGAAATTCCTAGTAGTGAAAATGAACTAGAGATTAATCTGAATTTTGGTTTGATTTTAGTGCAAGTGCTGTTTCATTTGGTATTAAAATGGTCATCTGGATAAAGGTGGTTATTTTAGAAATTTATATATACAAAAGACTTTTCAACATTTCCCATCATTTTCATTTTACATAATCTTTTCCAAGATTGAAGAACCATATTAATTTGTCAATTAGAATGGATAAACTATTCAACATGAAAAAAGAATAAAAATTTGAATCAACTTGTTCAAAGCATTTCATAAGACTCAAAGCATACATAAATTTATGAAAATGATTGATGGCTTGTTTTTCCCATTTTGTTTGCAAAAAATGAATCAATTCCCTCAAAAAATGAATTTTGGTTTCCATAATCTTTGAATGAATTAAGAATGTTTAAAAAGTTTCTTCAAAAGGTATTTTGCATAATGATGTCTATATCACATCTATGTGAAGTAAAATTTCCTGGAATATATAAATTTTTCAGGTGTTTTTGAACAGAAAAAATTCTTCATACAAGAAAAATAATTCCATAGAAAAATAAATATTTTCATAAAAGGATGTTTTTATTCAAAATCAAATACAAAATAGCATAAATTCAGCTTAAGTAAAATTCTGTCACAACCACAAATAATCACCCTCCAAATGGTGTTGCAGCAATTCTAACCTGAACCAGTTTATTGTAAATTGGCCATAGAATATGTTTATGGCAAATTGTACCCTCTTGGCCATATCCTGCCCTCATTGGGCAATTCTCCACCTCACCAACCCCCAGGCTATTATCCTTGTTTTTGGGCCTGGGGGGTCTTTTCAGTCTTCCAGGGGCCTATGGCCCAACCCCTTATATGATGGGTGTTTTGGCCTAAACGGCCTTTTTGGGCTATTTAAGCCCCCTACAGCCTGCAGGCTGTAATCCACAGCCCATGGTCCATGGGACCATTAGGCCCCTTTTGGCCCAAATCCAATGGGGCCAAAAGGGGCCAAGGGGGCAGCTCATCAGCCCCCAAGGACAGGTGGGATCACTTGAGCCAGTTTTGGCCCCAAAACCCAACCAACTCGGAAATGGCCAAAAACACCTAGGGACCCAAAATTGGCCACATTTCAGCCCATGGCCTCTGGCATCCACCAGAGGCCACCAGCTCAGCTCCAATCAAGGATTCCCCTCATTTTCAGTGGAAGACTTTTCCTTCCTCAATGACCCCGTACTCAAGGATCCAGGAGTGGTGCATATATGGTATAATATAGCATCATGAACCATTTTTGCTCAGAAATCCAATGTTGAAATTTTCAGGTCCAAATTACATGATTCCAAATCAAGTCCCCAATTCATCACCAATTTCAAAGGAGGATCTTTCAGTTATTCAGTCTGGCAATTCCCTGACAGCTACCAGAAGACCATTCAAGGATCCCAACCACCTGGAACTGCAGGAGTTGGGTTTTCAATTCTCATCAGGACTATTCTAAGGGCAATTATCAGAGGTTGTCAATCATTTCAATCATTGGCAAGGCATCGAGTACTCATAATTCCTTGGAAAACTCAATTGGTCCATACAGGTAGTAATCAAGCATCCTGTATGGCCTTGGCCCATTTGGGCCAATTCATATTCCACTGTGGGAATTCAGTCACACAGTTCAATTCTCAAGATGACCAGAGCTTTATTGGCCCAATTCAGAAAATAAAGGCGGGTGACTCAGCTTCCAGGATCAGCCTTTGAGATTTTCACATATACTGGCCACCTTTCATCACCTGGGGACTTTTTCCCCAGTTGATTAATATATTGGATGTATAATTATCCATATTCTCTCTTATTTTATTAAGGTGAATACTGATAATCCTAAGTCAGTCATTTGAACCTTTTCTTCTTTGCCTGTCAGTGGATATTGGTGGTCATATTCTTTACTAATTCCATTGTTCTTTCTGGAAGGCTGAAACAGTGAATTGAGGATTCATTTTGGTTGGCTGTTTGGCTTTTGGATTTATTATCATTTTGGCCATTGGCTTCCTTGTCTCTTTATATTTTGCTTACTTTCCTTTACTCTTGTTCTTCTTTAAAGAAATTTATTCATTCTTATTTCTTTATCCTTTTGGAGCCTTCCAAGTGAGCTCTTGTTTCCTGAGTGCTAGGCCACTCTTGCTTCCATACACCAGGGCGAATCTCGCGTCAATCGTCGGCGATTGACTTCATGTCGCACCGCGGTCAGTATAAAATCTTGCTTCAGTCGCGTTAGTGTCACTTTATAGTCACTGGATTTAGTGGGTCACGTCACGTCAGCGTCAAGACAACGTCAATTGTCACATGTGTCACATGAGAATGTCACTCAAAGCCCAAACCCATTTCAACACTATGCGCAACATTCGTGTAATTTCACCTCATTGGTTTCCGCCTCCCCGACGCTTAGCATGCTTACGCACCCGCACCGCCCTCCATCCAGATGACACTCCGACACTGCCCGCCCCTCTCCGTCCTCACCACTCCTTACGCTTTCACACCCCCGCCCCTACCATCCTTACGCTTGTGTAGTACCCTCCCGACATGCCTCCGACAACGCTTACCATCCTTACGCTCATGTAGTGCCCTCCCGACATGCCCCCGCCAACGCTTACCCTCCCTCCTGACACTGCTTACCATCCTTACGCTCATGTAGTGCCCTCCCGACATGCCTCCGACAACGCTTACCCTCCCTCCCGACATTCTCCCGACACTGCTTACCATCCTTACGCTTATGTAGTGCCCTCCTGACATGCCTCCGACAACAGTTACCCTCCCTCCCGACATTCTCCCGACACTGCTTACCATCCTTACGCTTATGTAGTGCCCTCCCGACATGCCTCCGACAACAGTTACCCTCCCTCCCAACATTCTCCCGACACTGCTTACCATCCTTACGCTCATGTAGTGCCCTCCCCACATGCCTCCGACAACGCTTACCCTCCTCACCCTTCCGTATTACATCCATAGTGTACAGTACGGTGGCTTGTTGGCGTACACGATGAACGCAATTGCCGAAATATGCTGAGTGGCCTTCTCTGCCAACAGGACCTAAGGGGATATTGGTCAGTATATTCACCATGTTGTGGTTAGGGTTTAAATCATGAGACTCACAAATTAAAACCTAATAAGTGGACTATTTAAGACAAGAATTGTGTCTCCTGTTTCGCCGACAAAACCATTTTATTTCATATCAATCAAATGAACACTTTGCTTAGTCCTTACCTCATGAGCGTTGAATAGTTCAAAAGTTGACTTTAGTAGGTTTCTCACTAGTCAACTTTATTCAATGTCTCACAGGGAAGTGATTTCATTTGCATGATATGAAATAATTTGCAAAACATTGCCTCCTTCAATTTCCCAACAAATCGCATTTTGCAAATGCAATTATTTTACTTGCACCTTTTTTCTTCAATTTGGATCTTTTTATTCAAATATTTTCAAACAAGTTATCAATCAACTCGTCACCATCTATTTGCTTAATAAACTACCTCTGCTATGGCCCGAACCCCGGGAAATTCAACTCAATTCAATGAACAACCAACTTCAGCCCCAGAGAGTGGAAGTGAAATCTCTGATATCGCCAGTAGTCATGAATTAGGCATTGAAGTAGAGAGCCAGTCACATGAAGATAATCAAGATCCACCAGTTCTTCCGGAATGTGAGTATGCATCCATCTTGAATATTTCAAATCTCTCAAAACCTGATATTGTGTCATAGCCTTTATTTCAGGGCAGCCTCCAAGCTCTCAGAAACCGAATTTTAAAAGTTATGGGAAGGAAAAGACCGTTGAACCTTGTGCACCAACAGAAGATGATGGGCAAGATGATGTAATTTTCAGTGGGGAGGCGGAAATTATATCCAAGGAACAATTTGTCTCCAACATTGCTCAAACAATCCCAAGGCTCGAAAAAATCCAAAATGATAGTAAAATTCCTGATTATGTGCGTCAAAAGATTGCTGAAGCCATGAGCCTGCTCAAAATGGATTTGAACCATAAGTCCATTAATAACTCAAATCAAAATTGATAAAAATAGCTGCTTACAATATATGGGCAGGTGTGGAGGTGGGAGAATCTCTACCTGAAGGATCTCGAGTCGTAATTGGATTTCCAGGCAAAGGATTAGGGAAAAGACCAAATATACATGCGACCAAAAAAACAAACAAAAAACGCCGTACCTTTGAAGCCGCAAACGATTCTCGCGATCAAGGTCATGAAATTATCAATGTTGAAGGGGACCATATTGATAATCAACCTCCGCATACTGAACCCCCCAAGACTCAATGAAACAATCCATGATGAAGCTCCACATACTGAAAGCCCCCCGATACCCAATGAAACAATGCATGATGCAACCCCTCCCGCCTCTCCTCGGAATATTCAAGCCTTTCAAGCAAGCAAAACAATTAAACATGATACAATAGGACGAGATATGACTGATATAATTCCCGACGCTGAGCCCGAAGTGTCATCCGCTGCGAATTTTCAAGGAATATTTTTATCCCGCATGGAAGAGTTTGCAGGCATTTTGAATTATCATTCCAATATTTCTCAACAATCATGGAAAAGGGGGCTTGATAATATCAATAGGATTTACAAAAATAGATGGGACAATTTACCAACAAAGGATGCTCATACATTCCTTCCTGTTGGTATTAAGGTGATCAGTAACCGAGAGCTTAAAATGTTGGCCTGGCTGGAGGACCTTGAGATGGCAGGTGAGTTTTATCTTTGTGCATGATACATGTTTATTGGCTGTTGACTGGTGATATAAATTGCAATATACAGGGTTAGATTTTTTTAAGCCAACCAAAACAGAAGCGTTTTTTGATCACAACATTTGGAATCTCAAATTGATGAAGGAATCAGCTAAACCTCCAGATAATCTCCCAAAATCAGAACACTCCTTCTTCAAAATGGTTCAGAGCCTTCTTTACCCGGCCAATCCAGCTAAACATTTTTGGGCAAATGTTATGTTTGAATCCATTAGTTTAGTCTCATACGATGTGATTGCACCCAAACCATATGTTGCACCAACATCAAATTCGACCGATCCTCTTGCACTCGAGCGGGGAGCAGTTGAATACCTTGCCTCCTGCTTGAGTAAATCGAAGCAACGTGCAACCCAACTCAGCATTGAAGGTGGCGGGGCTGACAATGAGATATCCACAAAGCCGCACAAGAACCTGGAGGATCTAATGGATACAGTTATCCATTTGATGATTGCGTACAACATGGTATGTGCACATACAAAGGTTGAAGTTAATGGCATCAAAGGCAAACTCACAAACTCAAAAAAAAATGAGGCCATCAAAGATCTTTTGACGTGTCACAAGAATCTCGGAATAAATCGAATTTGCTATGGTATATTAGCGGCATTCTGTGCGGCGGGGGTTCGTGGTTTGATGGTATGCTCAGATGACTGGAGAACAAGCTCAGTTAAAGGGGCTTTATCACTAATTGACATTTCCGCAAAACTTTCAGAGGGTAAAAATCTAGTGGAGCCAGTGTGGCTACGTACTAATAAGTATATATGTAATTTACTGAATAAAAGTTTCTTCTCATCAGAGTCTTTTAACCCCGCTGTACCTCTTAGATTTGAATTTGCACAATGCTTAGTATTAGACTTTGGTGATGCCTGGGTGGCAAAACGCGGGCTTGGTTCAAGTGATGAGGTCACCTTGACGGTACCCAGGTCAGCTAAACTCACAACCAGGATTGACCCGTTTTAGATTAGCTTTGTACTAGATAGATTGTAATTGAATTTTGCAAAGTGATTTATGAATTTAATAATCATGACTTCCTATCATACTACTTCCCGGATGCCACAGTCTGAGTACCAATAGTAATTGTACGGCGGCATGCCTCCGTACATCATTGCAAAGACTCCGACAAGACGCAAGCTGAGTCAGGCGATGTGCCCGCGAGTAGCACACGCGGGTGCATTGCGGGAAGTCGCGTTTATCACTTCCCGCCAGCCCATAATAGGCCAAATGTTCCTGTGTCTTTCAAGAGGACTAGGATAGCTAGGGATCCGCAGCAGGATGCATATTGCATTTGCGTGTGCTTGCAAGATTCCAAATGGTTGGATTGGAAAGTGATTGCATGGGAACATCAATGTGTAAAATTGAATAATGCACTATCCACTGCAATTTTCAGGCTCAGGTATTTGAGATCGTGAATTTGCCAAGGTCAGGCGTGAGCTTTCTTTTTAGCCGCAATTAAAAAAGATTCATCCACCGCAATCCAATTTAGGTGATATTAAGAAATCAGTAATCATTCAGTTTCATTTCATTTTCTGCTGAAAGCATGCCATTCACAAAAAAAGGAACTCGCGAGAAAGCGTCGGGCTGAGGAAGGAAAGTGTGAGTTTCTCGCTTAATCTCAGTGTATATATATAGATATATTTATATGCTTCCACATTTATGTGGCACCCTCATTGGGCCCACGGAAGAACATTGACTTTAGTCGGTTCAGATTGTGCCAATGTCATGTGGGCTCCAACAGGGAAGTCAAAGGATGTGTGCCAAAGAAAGCTCCTTGGCAGTATCTGATATCTTGTGTGCTTCAACACATAGTGATCCCTCAACCACTTGGGAATAGTAGCAGATCCCAAAAGATAAATGAGCGCAAAACGACCCGAATGAATAGGTTGTTTTCCTCCTCTCGGCCAACAGCACAAATATCAATGCCAGTATCAGAAAATATCACCCCAAGTGAAATTGGGAGGGTTGTGGATGTCAATCAGATGAAACGCATTCACTTTGGCCGTGTGGCAATTTTCTCTTCAACTGGATTACTCATTGCCCTTGTCGAATTCCGACCATTCACAACAATGAGTGAAGTCGAGGTCGATCAATGGGATGAATTATCACATTTCCTATTTCGCAAAAAGAGATTCACCGACCCGATTGCAACCAATGGAGCATTACTGGAGGGATTTATGTTCGCGATTGGGTGGCACAAATGCAGCACCAAGAATGAAAAATTTGGTCTGTATGGAAGTGTCGGGAAAATTGAAAACGCAAAAGATGAATGGCAGAACCGAGGTCCCAATCTTAGCTCGGTGGGTTGCATTCTAGGTCAATCCTTACGATATGTTGGGGATAATTTATTTGAGAGGATTCAAAATTGCTACAATTCATTGGGGGTTCTGTCTTTTGATCAAGTCAACTATGAAGGCGATATTCCGGCAAATCAGGGTGCATTCGAGTTCGCTTCCGCACTCACTTTCACCATGAATGGATTCAAAAAGGCACCTCATGTTGATAAGGATGCATCGCTGTATGCTTCGGGATGGCGGTTTCAAGCTGATAAGCAGACCGGCCAAATTCAAAGAGATGCATCAAAGCGGTGTACAGGGGGAAAATTGATTTTCCCAAATGAGCATTTTTGGATTGATCTATCCGCATGTCATGGGCTCATTCAGGTAGTGTGGGCCAGTAGTACATTTGTTCATTATACTGATCCAGCACAGGACAACAAAAGCACGACACTAGTGGGTATGTCCGCACAATGCTCAAGCAGGTTAGCAAAAACAATGCGGCAAAAAAGCCATGGCTATTATGAGATTGGCGAGAGAGCGGGCTATCAAATCAGGGATGGTAATACAATCTCATGCCAATTCAAAGAATGAGGAGATTTGCATGTGTGTTGGGTAAGTAATGGTGGGGTAAGGCAGAGGACAATATACACGAGGATTGGATGGTTTCTAGTGTGGGAGATGGGGTGTCTGACATGAAAAAGGGGTGAAGTGGATTATGTACGGTGGCATGCCATTGTACATCTGTCCTGGTTTGTTGCTATTGTCCAGGATGCCAATGCTTCACACGCGAATCCTCATGCTTGTGCAGGTTCTGACAATGCTAAAAGTTCCTTACGCCTATGCGGGGTGCCAACGCTACACACGCCAATCCTTGGGCCTGTGCAGGCTCCTGAAAATTTACACGCCAATCCTTACGCCTTTACAGGCTTTCGACGATTCACACGCCAATTCTTACGCTTGTGACGCTTCCCCACAATGCTGAAATTTTCTTGGCCTGTGCAGGATCCCAAGAATTCACACGCCAATTCTTACGCCTGTGCAGGCTCCCAACGATTCACACGCCAATGCTTATGCTTGTGAAGGGTCCCAAAAGTGCTAAAATTCGTTATGCCTGTACAGGCTTCCAACGATTCACACACCAATCCTTACGCATGGGAGGGTTGCCAACAATGCTGACGAATTGTTACGCCTGTGCAGGCTCCCAACAATTCACACGCCAATCCTTATGCCTGTGCAGGCTCCCAACAATTCACACGCCAATCCTTACGCCTGTGCAGCCTCCCGACAAGTCACACGCCAATCCTTACGCTTGTGAAGGTTCCAGACAACTGAAAAAAAACAATACATGAGTAAGATTAAAAGCGTGTGACCATAGGAAAGGCCATGTTTCACAAATCTGGAGTGGATTGCTCACATGCGGGAAGCTCCCGCTTTTTTACAGTTAAGAATGGATATGGCTCTAAACCATGGAAGAAGAAAATATAGGAGACGGTAATGGTAACTATTGGCGCATTTTGGGAAAAAGAGGTTCACAAAAACAAATACTCACTCAAACTCTTGGTGGGGCACTTACAAAAATAATTCTCACGCAATCAGGGTTTTTCTCTAAGGAGGAAATAAATAATTTTTACGTGAACCAAGATTGTAATAGAAATTGAACATAAAAATGATTGAATACAAATAACTTATTTAAAAGAAAGTATTACAAAAGATAAAAAGTGGAAATAATGAGATTTTTTTTTAAATTTTTATTTTTCTAAGTATTTTGAGACTATTCCGGTAATGTCCTCCTTTGGATAAGCCTCCAGTGCCTGGGCAAGGAGGGAGTTTAGTTCCTCCCGGAATTCCCGGTGCATCTCATTTTGATGAGTTGCATCCACGAAAGGAATCATGTGGAGCAAGCAACGATGCTCCAACAAGATTCGGTTGATCGAGTCGTGGACGATGGCTCGAGGAATCATTAGGGTCGGTCGCAGGTCGGTGAATTCCTGGCAAGCGTCATCGTGGGAATGAGACGAGGTTGGCACCGGGGGGGAGGAGGCGTTGGGGTTCTCGGGGGCACTGGAAGGGATCTCTGGGGAGGGGGGGGGAATGGAAGGGGAAGGTGGGCGAGTCGGGTAAGAAGAAGGGGGATGGGGAATTGGGGATCCCACGGGCATATCGTCAATGATGATTATCGAGCAAGGAGTGGCGGGACAATCTGGAGACGGTCGAAGAAAAAATGAGGAAAAGAGGATATGGATCGAAGAGAAAGAAGGGGTGACTTACCATAAGCTTCCTCCGTGGATTGCGTAGGAGCCACCTCAGGTTCTGGCTCACAAGTCATATCGTCCTCAGGTTGTTGGGACGTTGGACTTGGGCCAGGAATAGGTGGCTCTTCGGTTCGGGAGGGTTCTAAAAAGGAGGAAGAGTCAGTTCACTCGACTCAAGAGTGAAAGGGAAAAAAATGAAATGAAACTTTGGCTGCTTACCGCGGAATAATTCCTCAGACCATTGGGTGCCACTTGGGCCTGGAGTTGGTTGCCGGGGGGTTTGCTCGCGAGGCGAACTAGGAACAGGAGAGTCTTGTCGGGGGGGATTTGGGGGGTTTTGTTCTATGAGAAATGGAAAAAAGTCAGTATTATTGCGTGAAGAGAAATGAGATAAGGAGGAGAAAGAAAACTTACTTTGGCGTTTGAATCCCATCGGTGACAAGACATGGTGACGATCAGCCCAAGCTCGAATGTCCTCTCGCCATCGCCATCCTTCATCGGCCGGATAATCACTTCGCTCCGGTCGAGGAGTGAAGTGACCATCGGATGGTGGCCTAGGAGGGGGAGTGGACAAATCGATACTGGAGGGGACAGGGCTAATCGTCCGGAATCGTTCCCGTTGGCCTGTTTGGGGGCCCGGCGTCCATTCACGCTCGGAAATGGTTTCATCATCGTTGACCACAAAGGAGTCCTTGCGAGGGCGTCTTGGGCGAGAACTCCTCTGGCCTCGTGGTCGGAAGGGACGGACAAAAAACAAACATTTCTTGTGTGCTTGTCGGCAAGCATCACAAGCCTTGTTCGTCGTCAAGGAGCGAATGCAGGGGATACCCCGCTTGGTGCATAAAGTGCACGACATCTAAAAACAAAAAAATTGGGGTTAGTAACTGAATAGAAAGTAAGCAATCAAGAAAGAAAAGGATGACGTACGATGAATTATATGAATTTAAAACGGAATCAAATTAAAAACGCTCTAGTCGGAAGTTTTTAAAAGTCTGGAAGGAAGTCGTGAAGAAAGAAAAATATTAATATTGGTACATAATGTTGACAAAAGTTAAAAAAAGAGGTAACACACGAGGTGGATAGAAGGGAGGTTCTGAACGGATCAGAAGAATAAACAAACAGGCAAAAGGAAGGGAAGTGGGTTTAGTGGAGTGCGAAAGACAAAAATAGAAAGGCAGGAAGATGAAGGGTAATATGCACAAGAAGGACAAACGCGGGTGAGGTTGAACAAAGTGGAGCGGGTGAGAAAGAAAGTGAAGTGCGTGTCATGTGAAGATGGTCTTTTATACCATGGTGAAGCTGAGACGATCTCAGCAGTTGCAGCACCCGCAAAAGTCTCAGCTTCAAGGCGTGTGGGCAAAATTGAAGCTGAGTCTCAGCAAATGCTGCAACTGAGAAGTGAAATGCTCGTGTGAGGCAGAAGAACAATGGGGGTCTGGCTGAGTATTGCAATTTATTGAATTGTCAAGCTGAGTCAAATCCCCTTTGTTTCCTTAAATTGCCACCCGATCACCCAGGAGGGTGGTCGTGAGGCCCTTATTGATTGTGCATTGTGGGTGCAATGCACAAGTGACCGCGGCAAGATTACCGGCCGTATGGCCTGGTAATAGTATGTGAACAAAGGGGGGAGCTGTAACACAAGTGAATACAGCGTGAGCTTTCCTCGACCCATTGCTCAGGTTTGCTTTCGGGTCATAATTGAAATGCTCAGTGGCTGAGCATTTTAATTGCACAGTAATTGAACAATTGATATAACAATATCAAATGGACCGCTGAGTATTGCAATTTATTAAATTGTGAAGCTGAGTCAAATCCCCTTTCTTTCCTTAAATAGCCACCCGATCACCCGGGAGGGTGGTTGTGAGGCCCTTGTTGAATGTGCATTGTGGGTGGAATGCACAAGTGACCCATGCAGAAATGCACCCGGTGCATTTGGTCACAAGTGACCGCGGCAATATTACCAGCCGTATGGCCTGGTAATAGTATGTGAACAAAGGGGGGGCTGTAACACAAGTGAATACAGCGTGAGCTTGCCTCGACCCATTGCTCAGGTTTGCTTTCGGGTCATGATTTTAATGCTCAGTGGCTGAACATTTTAATGGCACAGTGATTGAACTATTGATATAAAAATATCAAATGCACCATGCTGAGCCATTGCTCAGTCGTTTTTGTATGCCCACAATCTGAGCATTTGGAACAGCATCGGGTGACATTTCAGCCAGCTGCAGCATTTCACACGCTTTGGTGAAGTGCTCCAAACTGAGCCTTCCAATGAACTATTGCAAAAAAAGTTCATTCCATGGCCTTACTGAGCACTTTCACACGGTGCTTTTGACCATGATATGCTCAGCTTGCGTGTGCAAATTGGGTGAAACGCAATGCTGAGCATGTGGCACATGAGCTACGTTTATGCAAACGATCGGAAGGTGCATGCACATTCGCTATATGCATGCAGGCTCAAGTAGTATAACACCTTCCTGATCTGTACAGCCAACACTGTAGTACGCAGTACACCTGTGTAAATGTATGCTGTGGGGCAGAGCAAAAGCTGTTCAGCAATGTAACATGAAAATCACGTCAAGCCATTGAGTCATATATCTCAACTGCTTCCCTTTGGTGCACCTTTTTGCAGAGCTCTGCCTAACAATGGCATAGACGCGGGTGTAATCCGAGTTAATGAAAGTGGGTCATAATGGGATGACTTATTATTTGGGTAATACACAAACAGTGGATTCACTCCGGTGCGATTGTCGGGGCCAACAATGACTGGCCCTGCTTGTTCATTGCGCGTGCTCATTGTCAGGCAGCCACACGCTTTCATACGCGCCCCCCAACGGGTCATACACAGGCAACTTTCACACGCCGGGAAGACATTTTACTGCCAGTGTCTAACCGGCTAGTTTCTTGGTCGGGTGGTCAGCTTGACTGCAGACGCTCACCTGCTCGCCCGTGGAAACCTGAGGCCAATCAGTGTGGTTGTCACAGGGGCTCTTCGAAGTGAAGAGGGCCTGGCACTCAGTTGACTGGGACTCACTTATGGAGGGCTCAAGGATAGGATAAGATGAGATACACTTAAGAGTGTTAAAGATGAATTACTAAAAGAATGAATATAAGAAAAGCAGCAACAAAAGAAATAAGAATAAGAAATAGAAGAGCCAACCACAAACAAGTCCAAGTCCACTGTTTCAACCTGTCAGAATGGAAAGAGAAGGGTTAATAAGGATATGGCCACCCAACTCATACTGTACAGGCGAAGAAAGAAATGCAAAGACTAACTTAAAATTAAATAATTATAATACCCAAAATAAGGATAAGAATAATTATGAAATGATAAATAAACTAAATTAATTAACTGGGGAAAAGTCCCCAGGGGGGAGGAAGAGGGGCTGGTATATGTGAGAATCACCAGCCCTGATCCAGAGGAAGAGTTTTCATGAGAATACTTGATGATTGAATTGAGTCTGGCCAATACAGGTCCTGTACAGCTGTACAGGACCTGTACAAGAGGTGTGGTGTATTGGAGTGATCATACAGTTTCATACTGGTGTATTGAAACTGTATTGGGTGAATCCATCCTGTACAAGTATTGACAGGCTGTATTGATGTACCAAACTGTATGCATGTTTCAGAATGAAGATTGCTGAAACTGACTGCTGATGCAGATACTGGATTTGCTGATTTGAGGTGTTTGAGTGGGTGTATGAATGAATACCCTTACCCCTGATGGATGGTTGTTACAGTATCCCCCTCTTGAAACTGGTGGGCTCCTGAACACCATAATACCCTGCCACTGTTGAGTGGCATCTCAATATCCCCACATTTTTTCAAAAATTTTTTCTTTTTAATTTTCTTTCCTCTTGACCATTATCCTAAAAATCCTTCATTACTTCTTCCCTGCCAAATTCAATTGATTCCCCCCTTTCTTTTCAAGTTTGAGTGAGTATTCCTTCCAGAGTATGCAATTCTTTTCTTTTGATTCAATCAGCCATGTCTTGGGATGTGGCCTTGGGATATATCCCAGAATAAAGGCCATTGAGCACTTGTGCTCAAAAATTGGTGCCCAATGAGTATATGACTTGTACTCATTGGCCCAGACTTAATCCATTCAATGAACCTCCAAGGGGTCTTGTCCCCATGATCTAAGGAATTGGCCTCAGGCAGCCCTCCCAGTGGGTTTTGGACTGTGGCCTCCATCTTGAGTGATCTTGATGTATCTTGCTTTTTATGGCCTTTTTGGCCTTGCTGGGTGTTTTGGTGACTAGGGCAATTTTTTGATTTTCTGGGTTTTTTTTTTTGGCCATAATAGGCCTTTTGATGTTTTTGGGATCCTACGGTCCGCGGTCCGTGGTCCGTGGGCCGTGGGCCGTACGCCGCGGTCCGCGGTCCGTGGGGGCTATTGGAGGCCCCCAGGACCAAAATGAAGCCCCTGGGCCCAAATTTGCTGGGGACCCAGGGTGACCAAGGGGCCCAAAAATGGCCCAATTCCAAATTTCACCATATATGGCCTGGATCCATTGAAGGGGTCCAGGACCATCAAGATCTTGGCCTCCCCAAAGTTGCAGGGGAGGCCCTGGGTGATGAGTTCAGCCCCAAAGGGGTATGAACCTTCACCTTAGAGGCTTTGAGGTGGGGCTTAATTGAGTTATGGCCCCAGTTCCTTGAGTCAAATTTCTTTTTCTTGATGTGGAGTGGATTGATTCTGACGTCTTGAATCTTCTGCTTGCACTTTCTTCAGTTATGAGTTCCAAACTGACTGAACTCACTGAATCTTCCCCTTCTGCACCGCCACCGTCTGTTCTTCATGGTTCTGGCGTCTTCAGTCGATTGTCTTCTCCCTCCATGGCGTCTTCTGGCCATTTTGACCCCTCCCAAACATATGATGGGTTCAGAGCAGTTGAAGTTCTTGATCCTGCCTGTACTGAGTGTTTGGCCAGGGGGAAGGATTGCTTTCAACATTACAATCCTCGATCGTCAAAATGCCATTTCTGCTTTATTGGGAAGAAGCCATGCCGCCGTACCGGATCAACTTTATCCCGGGTCAAGAGACACTTGTGGAGTAGGAAGGATGGGCCTTATGGGCAGGAATTCCCCATTCTTGAGGAACCTACCCCTGATGCCACTTCTGGATTTTCTCAATGTGAGTGATTTGCATTTCTTGGTTGAATTGATGCTGATATTTTGATGTAGTGACTGGTTCCAGGCAGAGGGATGTGGCCAGGTGGACTAATGTTGGAGGGCCCATTCCAATTGGTGGTAGGCCCATCCACTACAGCTCAGAAATTCCCATTTCAAGGACCAATGCTGATGGAGTGGTGAAAGTAGTGAAGAAGCTAAGAAGAATTGTTGATTCCCCATCAGATCCAGATGCTGAAGGAAGTGATGAGTTGGATGGTGAAGAGGTTCAAGTTATTCCTCATTCAAGTGGCCATCCATCCAGAAATTCCTCTTCTCAACCTCTTGCCAACCCCAGATTCCAAAGCGAAGTGGTTCCCAGCACTCCAAGAACCTTCCAACCAATGCTTGCTTCAATTCCTACAACCCTTCCTCCTCCATCACCAACTACTTCCCACACCACCAGGCCTGCCTTGAATCCAGCAGTAAGACCATCTCCAGTTCAACAGCCCAGAAACTCACCCATAAACACCTCCCGTCAACTCCAACCTGTGGCCAGCTCCAGCAGAAGAAGAGATGGGATGTCCCCTTTGCCGTTTCCTGCCGCTCAAGTATTCCAAAGAAGAGAACGTTGGCCTATCCGGGTTACCAGAGAAGATCCCAACGCGGCTAGTGAAAATCAAGATGCTGTGGCCAGATTGTTCAGGAGAGTGGACAGAAATAGCAGAGAGGTGATTATGTATGCCAATGACAGGACGATTCCAGGTACTGCTTCTGAAGAAATGGCTGCAAAATTTGCCTGGTATGAAGATGAGTTGATAAATGATTTCCAGAGAACTTTTGATGACTTGGGTAGAGATAACTAGTTTCCTTTTCCTTGTTTGTGTTTGGTTTGACTTCTACCCCCACTCTTATAACTACTAAAAAATAAAAAAATAAAAAAGATAATGGAACCTCCCAATACATGATTTGGGGAGGGGATGCTGCTGCTTTAAAGAAATAAAAGAAAGAAAATTATACAAGTAAAGAAAGAAAGAAAATAATAAGAGAAAATGAGAGTAAAGAAAGAAATAAAGAAAAATTCCTGATGGCTGGTCCTTCTTATGGTGAGTTGCTTGATTCTGGCCAAGAAGTGTCTGAAAAATGAAAACCAAGCATTTGATGCTCACAGAGTGGCCAAGGTGATGTTTTACAAGAAGTAGAACCCTCAGGGATGCATACCAGGAGATGGAACTTACTTTCATAACTTCCACTCCCCACCAAGCACCATAATACTGAAAGGAATTGCCATAAATGACTTCTGAAATGAATTGCCATAAATGACTTCTGAAATGAATTGCCATAAATGACTTCTGAAATGAATTGCCATAAATGGCTTCTGAAAAGATTTGCCGTAAATGACTTGAAGTAATGAATGTCTTGAATTATGATGAATGGCATAAAATGAAATGATAATAAAGAAAGAAAATGAAACACAAAGAAAGAAAACATTGGGCCATATCTTGATAAGGTCCAAATGGAGGGTATTGATGTTGTATGCTTCCTGAACCTGTCCAAAGAATTGACAAGTGCTCACAAAGTGGCCAAGGTGATGCTTACAACAACATATGGGTAGAATACCCCCTTAAAGGTGCATGCCAGGAGAGGAACTTACTTTCATAACTTCTTCTCCCCACCAAGCACCATAAAATCAAACTCTTGAGGTATTTGGACCAGGCTTGTCTGGATACAATGAGTGGAAATCCTTGACAAGGTCTGGTGAGTTGGTAAGGTTGGAAGCTGGTTCCCAAGTGGTTCTTTCTGGGTCTTCACTGAATCCTTTCCACTCTACAAGATACCATAAATGACCTCTTTTGAGTTTTGAGTCCAGAACCTGAGCCACTTCCCATTCTTCTTGCTCTTCCACTAAAACTGGTGGTGGCGGCAATTGATGACGATTTGGGATAGTTGAATGCTTGACTGGTTCTAATAAGGACACATGGAATACAGGGTGAACTGTCTTCCATTGCTGAGGCAACTTGAGGTGATATGCATGGCTGCCAATCTTCTTGAGAACTTCAAAGGGTCCCAACCATCTTTCTGAAAGTTTCTTGGTGGGTCTTGTTGTCTTGATGTTCTTGGAAGCTAGCCATACTTTGTCCCCAGGTTGGAAATCAGGTGGAATTGCTCTATTTCTATCTGCATACTTCTTGAATCTTCTTATTGCTGACTCTAATTCTTCTTTGACAACTTGCTGTACTGATTGGAGTTTTGTTGATAACTTTCCAGCAGGTGAGTCTTGAGAAATATGGATTGAGTCAAAGCTGGGATTTCTTCCATAAATGGTGAAAAAAGGTGATTGCTTGGTTGATGAATGTTCTGCATTATTATAGGCAAATTCAGCCAGAGGGAGCCAGGTGTACCAGTCATCTTGATGATAGCTGACATACATCCGAAGGTACTGTTCTAGTATCTGATTTACCCTCTCTGTCTGTCCATCTGTTTCAGGGTGAAAAGCAGTTGAAAGATCTCTTGATATCTTGAGCTGCTGACACAATTGAGTCCAGAATGATGAAACAAATAAGGATCCTCTATCACTGAAAATACTGACTGGGAGTCCATGCTTGGAAAATACATGGCTAATGAATATTTGAGCTAAATCCAGAGCAGTGATTGTGCCATAAGTTGGAATGAAGGTTGCCATTTTTGAGAATCTGTCCACAACTACTAAAATTGAATCAAAGTTGTTGGACAGTGGCAATTGAGTGATAAAGTCCATTGATAAGGAATTCCAAGGACCAGATGGAATTGAAAGAGGCTTGAGTAATCCAAACTTCTTGTGATGGATGTTCTTGTTTCTTGAACATTGCTGACATGAGGACACATAGTCCTTGATGAATTGATTCATGCCAGCCCAATAAAAATCCCTCTTGATGAGCTTGAGGGTCTTCTCCTGGCCAGGATGGCCAGCCAATGGTGAGTAATGACGCTTTTGAAGAATATTGAGTTGAAGTTCTTCATTGCTTGGGATTACCACTCTATCTTTGAGTAATAATAACTTGGCTTGAGGTTCAAGAGAATAATCTGGAACTGATTCACCTCTTGCTAGTTGCTTGAGTACTTCTTTGTAGTCTTTGTCTTGCCATACTTCTTCTTGAATCTTGTCAACTAAATCTGAGAAAATTTCCACTTTGATTGAGAAGAATCTTGACTCTTGAATTCCATCTTGCTTAAGAAATTGATGAAGATTCTGAGGATTCTTGATGATGAAGTCCACCCCCCTCTCTGGGTACACGTCGTCCCGACGTGACAAGGCATCTGGTAAAGTGGCCAGCCTGCCTGGGCGGTAAGTGATAGTGAAATGAAACTCAGAGAGAAACTCAGCCCAACGGGCCTGGCGACGAGTAAGAACTTTGGAAGACATGAAATACTGCAAGGAAGAGTGGTCTGTCAAGACCTCAAAAGAATTGGAAAGAGAAAGAAGAAATGCTCTCCAGCGCTTGAGAGCCCAAACTATGCCAAGGAGTTCCTTGTCATGAATCTCATAGTTGAGCTCAGCTGGTAAGAGCTTGCGACTATCAAATGCAATGGGATGCTTTCCAGAGTCATTCACCTGACTCAGTACGGCGCCCAATGCATAATCAGAAGCATCAGTCTCTACTATAGTAGGTAGAGAAGGATTAAAATGAGATAAGATAGGAGCAGAGGTGAAAGCTTCTTTGAGTGCTTGAAACTGACTAAGAGCTTCCTCATTGAAGATGAAGGGAGAATCTTTTTTAAGGAGGGAAGTGAGAGAAGTGATTTTTTTAGAATAATTTTTAATGAAACGTCGATAAAAATTGGCAAAGCCAAGAAAAGATTGAAGAGCCTTGATGTTTCTGGGCTGAGGCCAATTGAGGATTTGCTGAACTTTTGAAGAATCCATCTTGAGGCCATCACTTGAAACAACATAGCCCAAGTATTCCACACTTGAGGCATGGAATACACACTTGGAGGCTTTGGCAAACAGATTATTGTCCCTCAGTCTTTGGAGGACAGAGGCCACATGTTTGACATGTTCCTCCTCAGAACTGGAAAAGACCATAATATCATCTAGATAAACCACAACAAACACATCCAAAAAATCTGCAAAGATATCATTTACTAGATTTTGGAAAGAAGCAGGAGCATTGGTCAAACCAAATGGCATGACCAAATACTCATAACTACCATATTTGGTTCTAAAGGCAGTTAAGTGCTCATCCCCCTCTTTGATTCTCAGAAGGTTATATGCACCACGCAAATCTATCTTGGAGAAGATAGTGGAACCGTTGAATACGGTAAGAAGCTGGTTCATAGGAGGAACAGGGTATCTGTTCTTCCTAGTGACAGCATTGAGTTTGCGGTAGTCAACACACAAACGAAGACCTCCATCCTTTTTCTTGACAAAGAGGACAGGTGCTCCTGTTGAAGAGGAGCTTGGTCTAATGAAACCTTTCTCTACATTCTCTGAAATGTAGGCCCGCAGTGTTTCTGACTCTTGATTTGATAATGAGTAGATAACACCAATTGGAGGTAGAAGACCCTCCAATTCGATATGGTGATCACAGGCGCGGTGTGGAGGAAGTTTCTCTGCTTTCACCTTGGAGAATACATCCAAATATTGGTGATAAGCAGGAGGAACAACCTTCAACACAGTTTCAATTTCTTCTGGCTCTTCCTCCTCATCCCACTGCTCCTCCAGGGATGCATGAAAAGATAAGGGAGGAAGGTCCATATCCCCTTGGAAGAGATGAAGTGAAGATATGGCAACATCTTCTCCAACATCCTTTATCTCTTTGAAGACTTCATCTCTTGATGGAAGTAATGACTGAGAGGGAATTATGGAAGGGATATGGACAGAGGAAGGGTTGGAAGGTGTCTTAAGTTCACCAGCCAGAGCAACACTGTTGACAGCAGTGGCTAAGTCATTACTAGTAGAAGGAATAATACCACTAGAATCCTTATGATTAGAATCATAGGTGATCAATCCATTTTTCCAATCAATAATGGGATTGAAATGGTAAAGGAAATCATAGCCCAATATCAGGTCTTCTCCTTTGGGTGAATCTATGATAAAGAAATCCCATTCAAAGCTTGGGAAGGAAGGCAAGTCAACTACCCACTTGGTATAATGGGTGATGAACAAGGAAGGGGATTCATTAGAATCCAAAATGAAAAGAGGAATCTTTTCAGGGAGCTCTGACAGAGTCAATGAGTACTTGAGAACAAAATTCTTTGCAATAAAAGAGTTTGTAGCACCAGAATCAATGAGAATACTATAAAAAATATCAGAGACAGAAGAGAAAATAAGAAATTTTAAAGATTTCTTGACACTAGTATTCAGAGTGCACAATTGTGCTCTTGAAGGAAATAAGTGAGAACCATTGAACACATCATGATTCCCACTCAGGCTTTTCCCTGCTTGCTAGGGAAGCCTCTTGATGATGACCCAGGCTTGTTCTGAGGTCTCTTGAAGCATTTTTCAATTGGGTGCTTGCCACCACAATAAGTACACAACCCCTCTTTAATCCTCCTCTCCTTTTCAGAACCGATTAGTTTATTGTCCTTATTGAGGAGAGCAGCATGGGGCTTGTCTTTTGAAGATTGGAATTGCTTGCCCTTCTTGTTCTTCTTCTGGTGAGGCCTCTTTGAAGATGAGTTTTGAGGAGGCCTAGACTGATTGGATCCAATGACTGGAGGCTTCTTCTCTTGATTGCCACCCTTTTCCTTTTGCCTCTCATGATATCTTGTGTCTAATTCTAGAGTGACATCCATAAGTTCTTGAAGAGTATCAAAAGTTCCAGGGTGAGAAGCCAACTGATCCAATAATCTTGATGCCAATCCTCTTCTGTAAACATGGATATAAGCTCTTTCCCCCCAATCTCCAATTCTTGACATTAAGCTTCTGAAATCTGCTATGTACAAGGAAACATGACCACTTTCCTTCATCCTCAAATTGTCCAACTCTTGTTCAGCTTTCCTGACTTCATTGGGGTCACCAAACAGAGTGAATAATTGAGATTCAAACAATGGCCAATTATTGAGGAGGTAGGAAGGGTCTTCATTGGAAATATTTGAGAGGTAAGGTTAAATCCATTTGCCAGCTCTACCAGTAAGAAAAGAAGTTGAGTACAAAACCTTCTTCCTGTCAGAGAAGAAGTTTGCTGGATCATTATGGAAAATTAGTTGACAGGATTGGATGAATCCTCTCAACTTATGAGCTTGAGTACCATCAAAAGAATCAGGTGCCTTCATGGATGGAGTCTTGAAAGCAGGGGCTTTGGAATTGTCCCTGGGGGCAACTGCTTGAGTGAGTTGTCCCATGAATTGAGTCATCTGCTCCATCATCTTGAGGAGACTTGGATCAGTTTGAGAGACAAGAGGTTGACTAGAAAGGGCTAGATTAGAACCCTGAGGCACCTCTGGAGCATTTGCCAAGGCATCTGCCACTTCAGTCTCCCCAGAATCATCCTCTTCCACAGACTCTTCCCCCTCTTCATCTTCAACTTCCCCTAATCTTGCTCTTGCACCTTCAGACATGCCAGGGTAGCCACCCAAAAGTCCAGAAAAGGATCTTGATCTTCTAGATTTCATTCCACCTCTTCTTGAGGGTGCTGCTCCTTCCATTGGTGGTCCTCTGTCCAAATTTGCACTCAGTTGATGAACTGATGGTGTGCGGTCAAGAGGAGCCCTTGCTGTAGGAGTGAGAACAGCTGGAATTTTCTGGGATCTAGTATTCTTGGCTGGGGGACTATGCTGAACTGGCATTATGAAAAGAATTAAAATAACTTGATGGTATTGAGAAGAATAATCAGATTTGGCCAAATCAATCACAATAAAATCTTGATGAATCTTGAGGAATCAATTCAAATCTTGAGGAATCAAATTCAATCAACAATCAAATCAATTCAATCAATCAACAATCAATTCAAATCAAATATCAATAATCTTGAGGAAATCAATAATCAATCAATATTCAATCAATAATCAATCAATAAGTGTCTTCAATATGAAATCAAGTCTTGAGGAATCAATCAATCAGTTCAAAGTCTTCAGAAATCAATTCAATATCTTGATGAGTCAAATCAAATCAATAATCAAAATCAATTCTTGAGGATCAATCAATAAATCAAATAAATTCTTGAGGGTTCAAAAGTCAATCAATAATCCAAATGAAATCCTGAATCAATAACCCAATCAACCAATGAATAATCCAATCAAATAACCAATCAACTACTCCTGAATAAGACCTGAATAAAAAACACAGAGAAAATTTGATTTGATAAAAATAAAATGAAGTGATGAAATGGTCAGCAATGATTAAGAAAGGAAAAGAATCAATTTTCATAAGAATGAAAAGAATGAGATGAAAATTGATGAGAGTGGAAATTCATAAAAGATCATAAAAATCATAAAATCATGAGAAGGTCATAATTGATGAATGAGAGGAAATGAATATAAATGAATGAAAAGAAAGAATCAAATATGGGTTAATTAATTTAATGTCACAGGGGCTCTTCGAAGTGAAGAGGGCCTGGCATTAGTTGACTGGGACTCACTTATGGAGGGCTCAAGGATAGGATAAGATGAGATACACTTAAGAGTGTTAAAGATGAATTACTAAAAGAATGAATATAAGAAAAGCAGCAAAAAAAGAAATAAGAATAAGAAATAGAAGAGCCAACCACAAACAAGTCCAAGTCCACTGTTTCAACCTGTCAGAATGGAAAGAGAAGGGTTAATAAGGATATGGCCACCCAACTCATACTGTACAGGCGAAGAAAGAAATGCAAAGACTAACTTAAAATTAAATAATTATAATACCCAAAATAAGGATAAGAATAATTATGAAATGATAAATAAACTAAATTAATTAACTGGGGAAAAGTCCCCAGGGGGGAGGAAGAGGGGCTGGTATATGTGAGAATCACCAGCCCTGATCCAGAGGAAGAGTTTTCATGAGAATACTTGATGATTGAATTGAGTCTGGCCAATACAGGTCCTGTACAGCTGTACAGGACCTGTACAAGAGGTGTGGTGTATTGGAGTGATCATACAGTTTCATACTGGTGTATTGAAACTGTATTGGGTGAATCCATCCTGTACAAGTATTGACAGGCTGTATTGATGTACCAAACTGTATGCATGTTTCAGAATGAAGATTGCTGAAACTGACTGCTGATGCAGATACTGGATTTGCTGATTTGAGGTGTTTGAGTGGGTGTATGAATGAATACCCTTACCCCTGATGGATGGTTGTTACAGTGGTTTTGCTTCAGCCTCATCCACATCAGAATGATCCCAGCCTATGATTGCTGAGACTGGTTATGTTTGCGTGGGTATCTCCCACCGCGGGTAATTTTATTCACGTTCTCACACGCCCCGCGCAAGTTGTGGCACCTGGCTTGCAGCCAGAAATTCCCTTGGGTGGGTGGGCTCTTTCTCCGGAGTTTTGTACACGCGTGAGGCAAAGACCGTGATCTCAATCTCTGGGGAATAGTAGCCTCCTCAAACGCAATAGGGGTGAATGTAGATGTGGATCATGCCTCACTGTCAGTGCCCCGTTTGATCATGCCCCACTTCCCCCCCTGAAGCCTAGTTGGAATCAGTCATCAAAAACCTTCACGCAAAACCAAAGTCATGTTTGGTGGCACGCCACCGAACATATCTCACCCGCCCACACACAAACATCCCCACAGTGAGATTGCCCTTTGAAACGGCCAACATTGCCCAGTAGGTCCCTGTGCTACAATTAACCTGGGGAAGATATATATGCATCCATGTTCGCTGTCACACAAGCGAACATGACTGCATGCCTCTGATATGCCCTCCACAATAAGTTGCTACAACCCACCCAATTTTGGATATGCTAATGTCGACCTTGTTCCACCAAGGGTTTTGTACCTTGCTGCAGATCCAGCAGTCATATCGGTGCACCCACATTTTGGCCACCTTGCCTTGATATATGCCCCAAATCGGATATGAAACAAATGAGCCCAAGAGGCCCATCCCCATCAAGACCATGCACGTAACCACAGGCCATCCCCCCTTGACCCCATTGCTGCCACTCATATAAGTTCCCCATCTGCGCCTATTTGACTTCATTCCGTTTAGCTAACCCTTCCCAATCATATAATTCCCAACTGTCCCCAAATAATTTAACATAGCCATCATGTCAACCCCTTCACAACCACTTTGCATTGGGATGATTAATATTTGTATTCAAATAAATACTGATATAACCTTAAAGCCTGAGAATTCCCACTTAGGTTCTTGGATTATCCTATGGCACAATCAACACAACATATTTGTATATATCTTCAATCACCAGCATGCTATTGGCTCTCTCCCGGGAACCCTTTCCCAAACGTTGATACCATTCCTTGGGGCACCAAAAACGTTCATGCACTGTGGTCCTGGTGGGGCATGGATTGAAAATTGCCAAACCAATCCTACTCAAATATTATTTGTTGAGGGAGTATTTATGACTGATGCAAATGATCCCTCCTCATCTCAGAAACCCAATCTAGCATTGATGTTCTTCACATGGTATCCAAACATTCTATTCATAATGGAAAGCTTTCGAACACAAGATTTCAAGCTTAAAATGCCCAAAGAATATGACTGTACTACTCATTGTCAATGTCAACTCTTTACTCCGACATTTCCCGCTTCAAACTCTACGCCTGCTTCATATCCTGCTGTTTCATCATTGATTTCCAAGCAAAAACTGATACAATTACCCAGTGGATCAGACCTCCCCATGATGACCCCGCCCCATGCCATTATTCAAACCCCCCTCCTCCCTCATCAAAAGACCGGACTAGCTTTTCTCTGGGATCAAGAAATCCCCAATGGCCAATCAGCCCGTAACCTTTGGGCCACCTCACCCCCAGGATCCACTTTCAATGCCAGGCACATCATTACAAACAAGGTCGTTAGCTCATTTGAATCCCTTTCGACCAATACCCCTCTTGGAGGACTGCTTGCGGATGATATGGGATTAGGTAAAATCATTCAGGCCATTGCTCTAATTGGTACCTCCAAGGAGCGGATCATTGCAAACCCCCATCGCTCCACGCCCACCATGATCATCTGCCCCCCTTGCTTAATTACCAACTGGCAATCAGAAATATCCAAGCATGCTCAGGCTGGAGCGCTGCATTCCAAAATCTACCATGGTCCCACTCGTCACTCATTATCCAAAGCCGACATCTTAAAATATGATATCATCATCACTTCTTACAATACTATCACCCAGCAATTTAAGCAAACCAATCCCTCTACATCATTCATTTTTCAAATCAATTGGCATCGTATCATTTTGGATGAAGCACAGTGAGTGTCTGATCTTAAATGATTCAAATTACCTTTTATATCCAATAACCCTTGCCCCATCTTATAGCCTTATTCGGTCTCAATACACTGCCACTCACCGTGCCATTGATAGCCTCCTTTCATCCCGCCGAATATGTTTAACGGGCACACCTATTCACAACACCATTTATGACCTTTTGGGAATAATATCCTTCATCACTCAACCCCAGAGCGCCGATCAAGATAACTGGTCACCATTCATCCTGAGTAGTCTTTCCAAAGGTTGCAATGATATCTTGCATTTGGCATTGCGGCATTTAAGTTTGCGCCGCACCAAAACCACACATCTCGAATCCCTCCCCACTATTAGCCATCATTATGAGCTGCTCCCACTCAACCCGACCATGCAGCAAGAATATTCCATATTATATGAAGAATTCCTATCATCCAAAAGCAAAGGACCAGCAGAATTTTTCAGAAATATTAATAAGCTGCGAATATGTTGTAACCATCACATCATGCTTAACACAATTGCGGAGGCGGATTTGGAAGACCCCGAGGGCAGGAGCACTCAGGATAACTCGCCAACAATCACACGAACTATTGTGGATGTCGAAACATGCATGATGAGTAGTAAAATTGCACACCTCCTACAAAGCTTAATGAAGAACAAACAAACAAGGTGTGGTCCAACCAAATCGGTGGTTTACTCCCAATGGACCCAATTTCTAGATTTGTGCATTAATTCTAATATGCATCCATTACCAATTGAATCTATCTGAACTTTTTATATTGTAGAATTGGTATTGCCCTTGCCCATCACTCCATCCTTTCAGCACGAATTGATGGAACAATTACAGCACGAGCACAGGAGAAGGCACTGGAGAATTTCTTCAATAATCCTGAATGTGAAGTACTGATTGCATCCATTGCCGCAGCTGGAACTGGCCTCAATATAACTTGTGCTAATACGGTCTATTTAATGGTGAGGGGACCCCCAAAATTCTGCCCTGATTTGCGGCCCCTGACATCCACATTTCCAGGAGCCCAATTGGAACCCAGCCATTGAGGCTCAGGCTGTTGATCGACTCCATCGTATTGGCCAACAACAACCTGTAAAGGTCATCCACTATATCACTCCTCATTCAGTTGAGGTCAACATGCGGAAGGTACCTTTCAAGATCATCTTTCACTTGATTGTATTACTATTCTGAAATCCTTCCTTATGGGAATGCCATATTCCAATCACCAATAGGTCCAAGAAAAGAAAAAATCATTAACTGCGTGAGCCTTACTGATATTATATAATTTGTGTTTGACCAAGTTGATAACTCTTGTTTACCCGGGCATAGGTCCACAATTCTGAACACCATGAGTTGGATCGAACTCCTTCAATATTTTCTCAATGAAAATGAGCAATAGAGTCTTATTTCTAAGGGAGACGGTGATACAGTCCAACTCATATTATCTATATTCTGACATATTTAGCAAGTTGCATCTTTAAGGATTAATACTCAGATTGTATTACACCTGTACAAATAATTCACAAAATGTTAATTTGTAACGGTGCTATACATTTATATTACTATGTTATTGCAGAGCATCACCATTCGGCCTAATAACTGGCATGTCAAGTATCTTGAGGGCGCTAGTCTGCATTTTACTACAGCCTTTGAGCCAATCTTGATCAAATACCTGAAATGATAAGCCTTCCGGAATATCACCATCATCTGTCAATTGTAATTCTGGCAATCTATAAATAGTTTTTTTACCCTTTTTTTTAATGCAATTACAAAACTCTATGTCTCGATCCATTTTTAATACCAATTCATTAAATAACTGGGAGCGCCAGCGTAATCCCACTTTGCGGTAAACTTGACGGCCATTTTCCAGTACCTCCTCAGTATCTGAACATACTCTAGGGTCATTGAATTGTGATGCTAGAATGGGAAATTTAGCCGTATCACACCATTCACAACGGCACTCACAGGTCTGCACATAATGAAGTAGATCATCATCAGTCTTTGCTCCCAATGAAAAAGAGATACATTAACTCACCCTTTGACGAATCTTCGCGAGCTTTTGATTCTCCTTCTTTTTAACCAAATACTCGGCATCCTTTTGAATAGACTTCCATTCTCTTTTCAAATAAGTGAAATATCGCTCCATTAAAGCCGCCACGACCCCATAGTTATTATGATCCTTGTTCCAACAGTAATGATGATACTCGGTGCTGACCAGTGCAAGACAGAATGTACGGTAAAACACCATAGACATCAGCTCATTGAACGGATGTTGCCATGAGCTCTCCCAGTCCCAAGTGAATCGCTTTAGTCCTAGCTTGTGGAGCTCATTTTCGCAGTAGCTTTGGAAACCCTGAGACTGAACCTGTGTTGATGGCTCATTGAAAACATCCTCGGGGACATATCCGAGATGACCAGCCACTTGAATTGCAATTTCACGCTCTTCTGTGCTTGGTGGTGCTGGTAGTGAGGAAAAATCCTTATCCCTAACTTTGAGTAGGAACAGGCAATGTGCATGTACGGCTGATCTCATTCCATGGACATTCTCTGGAAGTTCTGCTTTCAGCCATTTTTGTTGCTCCTTCTGGCTTGCACGTTTTGCCACATTGTGAGCTTTACGAGCCTGGTTCCCTTGCTGTCTGACCTCGGATTGTTTAAGCATACTCTGGGCAAGGGGCATTTGAGGATGGGTGAACTCATTATTTGACTGAGTGCCATGATCATGCGCCGTGAAATTGTCACTCCTTGGTTCATCATTTGTTTCCATTTGAGTCGGAGACATGTTCTCATCCTCATCATCCACCATTTTTTCTCTTGATGAACTGGCATGAGCTGTTCTTGGTTTGGAGGAATATGGATGATGACGTCCAGTGACGTTCTCTTCATGGACCAGAGGTGAAGATGCATAAAGTTCATCACCTGCCATGCACATCATCAGTTAACACATCAAAAAATGAATGAAGACTGGTCATACTCACAATCTTCAATTGGCTCCTGAGATCGGACTGACTTGCCTTTAGGTGCCATATCTAACCCATGAAACAAACATATCAAATTGTGAAAAAGGTTATACTCCGAAATTAAAATGACTTACTTTGATGAAGCGTCAATCCTGGATTTCCCTCCGACAGACGACTCCAAGTTACATTCTCCAATGGTCTTTTTTGTTGCCCCCCATCCACGCGCCTTTCATCACCCACATGAACCTGAGATCCTGATGGAATATTGAGGGTTGGCTGTTTACTTTGGCCAAAGGGATCCTGGGATGCGACTGGATTCCGACCGGGATTAAGGAGGAACTCACATGGGAATTTTGATTGGGGATTAGCGTGTGATGAGATTTGAGGTGTGCCTTCTGGCCCCTTAGACACATGCGTTTGTGTATTAGTGGGATTCGGGGGAATTGGAGTGACGGAAATATTTGGTATCGACCAAGTGCTTGAAGTTGGAGCCTTTGGATTGCCCACATCAATGTTAAGACCTGATACATTCATTGAGGATGCGATAGGGGTTGTGAGAGGAATGTTGGGACTCAATGGTGACTGTGTTTGAACATATTCTATGCTAGATTCACTATCTGAGTCATGAACAGAACCTGAACGGGATTTATGTGACTTGGAAGATGACATAAGGGCCAAAAAAGTACAGTAATATTTTTAACTAGATAAAACACCTCAGTATTATGATAAAATAGAGTGATATGAGATGAAATCTTTTCAAATTTAGAATAGAGAAATTCTATGAATAGTTGGAACTAAGTGTTGCGTGAAAGTCCAATAAGCCTCTTTTTAGGAGAATCCTCCCTGCCTCCTCTTGAGCTCCTCCGCTTTGGTCGGAAACCACCCTGCACGGCCTACCACCATATAATGTAATATTTCCTTGATCTCAAAGGGGACCCATCATCCATAAGTAAACATATTTGGTATCACTTCTGCCTCCCCATTGTCACATTTTGTGAATTATCCAAACTGCCAATATATGCATTGAAATTCCACAGCATTGTACATCTGTAAAGGGGTATATTCATGAAGGATTTACCCACAAAAGAGACATCACCTTTACAAGAAAGGCAAAACAATCCAAATCACACTCCAACCGATTAAAAGCCTGCTGCACTCAAACCAAATACCAAGACTTTAGGTGCACTCCAACCTTTTATGTAATAGAGTTATATCGTTATGTCTGTAATAAGGTTTAAGCCATGTACGATGGCGTGCCAGCGTACATGGTTTGAATGTCAATCCCCTCAGTTCAATGTTGACACATCCCTATTGGAACACCCCTCAAGGGTCAAAACCGCAGTATCGCCATGTGTAAATAAAATAGTATATGTATGAGCATTGAGCAGCATGGCATTTTACCCAATTAAACTCCTAACCAATTCCGCCATCCAGATGAGACATGTTACACTCCATCAGCTGCAGCTCACGCACCATTACAAATGGGATAAAATTCTCAGATGGCTCAAATCATCTCCCCCTTCATAAATACTCACTCAATTCTTTTGCCAATTAATAACACTCCTACACACTTTCACATCAGCCATAGATATTTATACACAAACCAACCATACTCCCAATTCCTGCAACAATGACAACCCGCCGCTATTCCTCAATGCGTATATGCATGTGTCAACACTGCTCAACTCAAACACACTCTTCCCCTGAGGGTGATAGGCCTGGAGTTGCCTTCACACCTTTCCAATATAAACAGCACATTAAAAAGCTCAAATCAACCATTGCACCCAAATCTCTTCCAAACATCCCTACTTCTGCATCAGGATCTGAGTGCCCACAACTTCTATTGGATCAAAAATTCCCAGCTGATTATTCACCACCATGGGCCCAAAGCATCTTCTCCACAGCACCGGGGCTCAATTCAATTTCACAGAAACCATACAGCAGCAGTCAAACCCTTCCTCCACAAGACCTTGGAATGATAATATCTGCCAATCTATCATTAAGGTATAATATACCCCGCAGGGCTTCACGCCTTCTCCACCCCGCCCTAAACCTGCTGATCAAGTCCAGCATCTCAAGCTCCGGTGGTCCCCCCATTCCTGCATTCCATATACCTCAAGATCTGAGTACCATATTTGAACATCTCCAATTGGAGCCAGTGATTCAAAACTATATATGTTGTCCTCAATGTTTCTCTCTTAATGGCCTTACTGAATCAGTCAAAACTGACCAACCCCACTGTCAACGCCATAATGACCCAAATGATCATGATCCCCCTTGCACACAATCATTAGGCAAATTCATCTATTCATTTGAAGCCCACACCCAAAACACCACCAACATGAAGCAAAAATTTATACCAACAAAACATTTCATTTATCAACCATTTGAAAATTGGCTTGCCAGATTTCTCCAGCGGGCTGGAATTATGGAAATTCTGCATCAACATCAACAATCCCAAACTCCCGAAGATTCCCCAAAACGTGACGTCTGGGATGGATTGGTCTGGAGACGCTTCACTGGCACTAGAAATATCCATGACCCCCCATTCATGTCCATTCCTGGTGCATTGGCCTTCTCCATTTATGTGGACTGGTTTAATGCACATGGAAAGTCCACCCGGTTGGCCAGCATTGGACCTATCATGCTTATTTGTCTTAATCTCCCCCCAAGTGAAAGATTGAAGCCAGAGAATGTCTATGTTGCAGGAATAATCCCTGGTCCGAAGGAGCCAACTTCCCTTCAATTGAATTATTTATTAATGCCACTCATCAAGGAGCTCAAAGAGCTATGGCAAGGTTACCATTTTTCACCCACCTCAACAGGTCCTTCAGGATCCTTTATCCGTGTTGCCATTCTCACAGCCATTGCCGATGTGCTTGCCATGCGCAAGCTTACTGGATTTATTTCCCATTCAGGCAACCACTTTTGTAATTTTTGCACCATTCACAAAGCTCAAATTGATAAAATTGGTCCTCAATTTCACTACACACGCTCATATCAAAATCATAAATCAACCATTGCCAAATGGCTTTGGGCAACCCCACAACAAAGACAAGCAATTTTCTCTGAGTATGGAGTGCGATATTCAATTATAGAAGACCTTCCGTATTGGGATGCCACCAGAATGGTTAATCTTGACATAATGCATAATTTAATACTTGGAATTTTGAAGGATCATGCAACTTTCAAATTGTGCATTCCAGAGGCGAAATCAAAAATTTACTTCAGGTCCCGCAGGAAATCCAATGACACCAACAGTTCAGACTCAGATTCCATGACCTCCAACAGCTCTCTTGATAAAATCACATTGAGAGAGGCCCGCTCCCTGAGAAGAGACGCAGCAAAAATAATAAATGAGCTACTCCCCACTACTTCCACCCGAAAAAACTACTTCCCAATGCCCACCCCTAACACAGAACATCCATCTAGTGGTTCTGCGGAGATTCCTTCATTTGATGCCGATTACATCCCCACTTCTGAAATCCCCTCTGAATTGGATATCACTGCACTGAGTGATCACCAGATCAAGGGTGAGGCTCTGGAGCATCTCCGACAAATCATATCTGAGACAATAATTCTCTCATCATGGACAAGAGTACCTCGCAACATGGGTTCCCCCTCTCATGGTAGCTTAAAAGCCGCTGAATGGGCTCTCTTATATAAGGTCTATATTCCATTTTTAATGCTCAGTCAACAGATGTCATTAGATGTACACCAATCCCCCAACATTCAAAGGCAAATGGGTCAGTCAGAAGAACTTGGAAATGAACTAACCAAGAATACATTCCATTTGATTAGTGCTATCAACATTGCCACAAGTTGGACTGTTTCAATAGGAGATGCGACTGCATTTGCTGAACATTGGAAAAAATTCCGCCTTTCCAATCAACTCCTGTTCCCAAAACAGAAAAGTAAACCAAATCATCATTTTGCTGACCACATTCCCAAACTCTTCCAACGTTGGGGCCCAGCACAAGCCTCAGCCACATGGGGTTATGAGCGCTTGATTGGAGTATTTGCAAAAATGCCAACAAATAACAAAATATGTACGTCAATTAATAAGATCAATATATTCACATTGATTAAACACCTGAACTGAATAAGATTAACTTCTTGCAACTCTAAATAGATGATATAGATAAAACCTTACTTCAACATATCTGTCGATGTTCCAACCTTTCCGTTCTCCTGAAATCCCCATCCGTGCCATGTGAAATAAAACAGCTTTTCGAATCACAGCCACCTGCCCTGTTCAATGACCATAAATATAACAAACCATCCCGCCATGACCAAGAAAATTATGATTGCCTGGTTGAGTACTTACAGAATTTTCATGCAACAAGGGAAATAGTTGATTGGATCAGCTTAGACACTACCGTGCAATCCACAAGTCATCTCACTTCAAGGATTGTCTCACCTTGGTATTTTCCGGTTTCAAACATTAATATTGGGAACAATATATTTTCAACTGAATCCAAAAATGTCAGCAACAGTGTGATATGTTTTCTGAGGGGCAACTCACGACGCTTTGGTATTATTAATAGCATTTTTAAAGTCTCTGAGCCATCTAGCATACTGAACAATAACTTTCTGATCTTAAAAACTTTGAAGATTGATGTGAATTTCTTACCAGATTGGCCGCATCTGAATATTTATAAAGCTGTTGGTTTTGATGATGGACCCTTGATTATATCTGAAGAAGAAATAGAAGGTAACTGTGGATTGTATGATAACAAAGTTCTGTCATGTGGACTGCTTGTAATGATAAAGCCGTTATTTAATGATATTTAGTCTACTAAAATGCAAATAGCTCAGATTCATTAGCAATTTTGCTAGTGAAATAACTGCCTCAAAATTTAGTGACAGAGACATGCCATTGTGACAAGCAAAGCCCATTATTTCACATTGCCACAAAGAACTTACTATTTTGACATTGGGTACAGTGTGAATAAGCCAAGTTCAATGATCAAATGACCCACACACTCACCTTTCACAGAATCCAAAATTTCTAACTGCGCCATCATCATGTTGGAAGGGGAAGCGGCCCTTGCGCACACGCCAATGCACACGCAAGCGCACCCGCACCCACACACACGGTATTGTGCGGCGGGCTCTACCAGTGTCACCTGCAAAACGACAATCCCGCTCAGGCAGAGTCCTTTCATAGACGACCTGGTGAAGTCAAACCCCCCGCCAAAATCTCTAACGGCGCCATCATCATGTAGGAAGGGGAAGCGACCCTTGCGCACCCGCACCCGCACACGCCAATGCACACGCAAGCGCAAGCGCACCTGCACCTGCACCCGCACACGCCAATGCACACGCACCCACACACGCACACGCGGTATTGTGCGGCGGGCTCTACCAGTGTCACCTGCAAAACGACAATCCCGCTCAGGCGGAGTCCTTTCATGGACGACCTGGTGAAGTCAAACCCCCCGCCAAAATTTCTAACGGCGCCATCATCATGTAGGAAGGGGAAGCGACCCTTGCGCACCCGCACCCGCACGCGCCAATGCACACGCAAGCGCAAGCGCACACACACACGCCAATGCACACGCACCCACACACGCGGTATTGTGCGGCGGGCCCTACCAGTGTCACCTGCAAAACGACAATCCCGCTCAGGCGGAGTCCTTTTATGGATGACCTGGTGAAGTCAAACCCCCCGCCTACATCAAGACTGGATGAAGGACCTCTTTGATGTGTGTTTTTGCAAACAGGCGGGTCTTGTGTAATTTTTACCAACCATTGGACGGTTGCGGGATGATCAGGTGGTGAGGAATCTGAGTTGAAGGCACAGGGGAACCAATATTGGTAGATGTCACAGGATTTGGTGTAAGACAAGAGTAGGACGTGTGCTCGACGTTCGCTTGATTTTTGCTTGACGTGAGCTCGACTTTTATCCTGCTTGACGTTTGCTTGACGTGAAGTCAATCGCCGACGATTGACACGAGATTCGCCCTGGTGATAAGAGCCCCTGTGACAAATCCAAGTGAAACATTTCCCCAGATTGCCCTCATGGTCAGGTCAGGGCCCTGTTATAATGATATAAGAATATGATTGTATCTGAAGTTCTCTTTCTTTAAAATGTGATTTTAGATATTGAAATACTATACCCACTTTTATGCTTCCATTCCCTATTCTTCAAAATATCTACTGTATTGATCTCAACATCCATTTTTAAATGAGTCAATACAATATCAAAGACTTTCTAAAATATTTCTGCATTCAAATTCTTGTATAAAATACAATTCCAAGGAATGTGTTGAAACAAAGTATCATTGAATTCTCAAGATGCATCCACTTTATTAATAGTTGTATTTAAATGTTCCTGCAAAATAAACCTACTAACTGTGATAGAAGTATGTTTTCTTTATTGTTCTTTGAGTAATTATGGAATATTCATGATTCTGAAGTATGATTCTTCATAATTTTTATTTTAGTAATTAATTAATTTAATACCTTTAGATTGTGAGATTTTAATCTTTGTCTTCTTCTCAAAGAAAATTGTTGTTTGGTTTTTTGAATTCGAAATTATATTATTAATGTCTTTCTTCCCCATTTCATTCTTCATTTAAAATGCACTCTTATAGCTGTCACCAGGGCAAATCTCGTGTCAATTGTTGGCGATTGACTTCACGTCAAGCAAACGTCAAGCAGGATAAAAGTCGAGCTCACGTCAAGCGAAAATCAAGCAAACTTCAAGCACATGTCCTACTCTTGTCTTACACCAAATCCTGTGACATCCACCAATATTGGTTCCCCTGTGCCTTCAACTCAGATTCCTCACCACCTGATCATCCCGCAACCGTCCAATGGTTGGTAAAAATTACACAAGACCCGCCTGTTTGCACAAACACACATCAAAGAGGTCCTTCATCCAGTCTTGATGTAGGTGGGGGGTTTGACTTCACCAGGTCATCCATAAAAAGACTCCGCCTGAGCGGGATTGTCGTTTTGCAGGTGACACTGGTAGAGCCCGCCGCACAATACCATGGGTGCGGGTGAGGTTGCATGTGCATTGGCGGGTGCGGGTGCGCTTGCATGTGCATTGGCATGTGTGGGTGCGCAAGGGCCGATTTCCCTTCCAACATGATGGATGATGGGTCCCCCTTGAGATCAAGGGAATATTACATTATATGGTGGTAGGCCGTGCCAGGTGGTTTCCGACACAAGCAGAGGAGCTCAAGAGGAGGCAGGGAGGATTCTCCTAAAAAGAGGCTTATTGGACTTCCATGCAACACTTAGTTCCAACTATTGATAGAATTTCTCTATTCTAAATTTGAAAAGATTTCATCTCATATCACTCTATTTTATCATAATACTGAGGTGTTTTATCTAGTTAAAAATATTACTGTACTTTTTTGGCCCTTATGTCATCTTCCAAGTCACATAAATCCCGTTCAGGTTCTGTTCATGACTCAGATAGTGAATCTAGCATAGAATATGTTCAAACACAGTCACCATTGAGTCCCAACATTCCTCTCACAACCCCTATTGCATCCTCAATGAATGTATCAGGTCTTAACATTGATGTGGGAAATCCAAATGGTACAACATCAAGCACTTGGTCGATCCCAAATATTTCCGTCACTCCAATTCCCCCGAATCCCACTAATACACAAATGCATGTGTCTCAGGTGCCAGAAGGCACACTTCAAATCTCATCACACGCTAATCCTCAATCAAAATTCCCACGTGAGTTCCTCCTTAATCCCGGTCGGAATCCAGTCACATCCCAGGATCCCTTTGGCCAAAGTAAACAGCCAACCCTCAATATTCCATCAGGATCTCAGGTTCATGTGGGTGATGAAAGGCGTGTGGATGGGGGGCGACAAAAAAGACCATTGGAGAATGTAACTTGGAGTCGTCTGTCGGAGGGAAATCCAGGATTGACGCTTCATCAAAGTAAGTCATTTTAATTTTGGAGTATAACCCTTTTCACAATTTGATATTTTTGTTTCATGGGTTAGATATGGCACCTAAAGGAAAGTCAGTCCGATCTCAGGAGCCAATTGAAGATTGTGAGTATGACCAGTCTTCATTCATTTTTTGATGTGTTAACTGATGATGTGCATGGCAGGTGATGAACTTTATGCATCTTCACCTCTGGTCCATGAAGAGAACGTCACTGGACGTCATCATCCATATTCCTCCAAACCAAGAACAGCTCATGCCAGTTCATCAAGAGAAAAAATGGTGGATGATGAGGATGAGAACATGTCTCCGACTCAAATGGAAACAAATGATGAACCAAGGAGTGACAATTTCACGGCGCATGATCATGGCACTCAGTCAAATAATGAGTTCACCCATCCTCAAATGCCCCTTGCCCAGAGTATGCTTGAACAATCCGAGGTCAGACAGCAAGGGAACCAGGCTCATAAAGCTCACAATGTGGCAAAACGTGCAAGCCAGAAGGAGCAACAAAAATGGCTGAAAGCAGAACTTCCAGAGAATGTCCATGGAATGAGATCAGCCATACATGCACATTGCCTGTTCCTACTCAAAGTTAGGGATAAGGTTTTTTCCTCACTACCAGCACCACCAAGCACAGAAGAGCGTGAAATTGCAATTCAAGTGGCTGGTCATCTTGGATATGTCCCCGAGGATGTTTTCAATGAGCCATCAACACAGGTTCAGTCTCAGGGTTTCCAAAGCTACTGCGAAAATCAGCTCCACAAGCTAGGACTAAAGCGATTCACTTGGGACTGGGAGAGCTCATGGCAACATCCGTTCAATGAGCTGATGTCTATGGTGTTTTACCGTACATTCCGTCTTGCACTGGTCAGCACCGAGTATCATCATTACTGTTGGAACAAGGATCATAATAACTATGGGGTCGTGGCGGCTTTAATGGAGCAATATTTCACTTATTTGAAAAGAGAATGGAAGTCTATTCAAAAGGATGCTGAGTATTTGGTTAAAAAGAAGGAGAATCAAAAGCTCGCGAAGATTTGTCAAAGGGTGAGTTAATGTATCTCTTTTTCATTGGGAGCAAAGACTGATGATGATCTACTTCATTATGTGCAGACCTGTGAGCGCTGTTGTGAATGGTGTGATACGGCTAAATTTCCCATTCTAGCATCACAATTCAATGACCCTAGAGTATGTTCAGATACTGAGGAGGTACTGGAAAATGGCCGTCAAGTTTACCGCAAAGTGGGATTACGCTGGCGCTCCCAGTTATTTAATGAATTGGTATTAAAAATGGATCGAGACATAGAGTTTTGTAATTGCATTAAAAAAAAGGGTAAAAAAACTATTGATAGATTGCCAGAATTACGATCGACAGATGATGGTGATATTCCGGAAGGCTTATCATTTCAGGTATTTGATCAAGATTGGCTGAAAGGCTGTAGTAAGATGCAGACTAGCGCCCTCAAAATACTTGACATGCCAGTTATTAGGCCAAATGGTGATGCTCTGCAATAACTTAGTAATATAAATGTATAGCACCTTTACAAATTAACATTTTGTGAATTATTTGTGCAGGTGTAATACAATCTGATTATTATGTCTTAAAGATGCAACAACTTGCTAAATATGTCAGAATATAGACGATATGAGTTGGACTGTATCACTGTGTCCCTTAGAAATAATACTCTATTGCTCATTTTCATTCAGGAAATATTGAAGGAGTTCGATCCAGCTCATGGTGCTCATAATTGTGGACCTGTGCCAGGGTGCGCAGGTGTGATCAACTTGGTCAAAGGCAAATTATATAATATCAGTAAGGCTCAGGCAGTTAATGATTTTTTCTTTTCTTGGACCTATTGGTGTTTGGAAAATGGCATTTCCATAAGGAAGGATTTTAGAATAGCAATAAAATTAGGGTCAAAGATGATCTTTAAAGGTACCTTCCGCATGTTGACCTCAACTGAATGAGGAGTGATATAGTGGATGAACTTGACAGGTTGTTGTTGGCCAATACGATGGAGTCGATCAACAGCCTGAGCCTCAATGGCTGGGTTCCAATTGGGCTCCTGGAAATGTGGATGTCAGGGGCCGCAAATCAGGGCAGAATTTTGGGGGTCCCCTCACCATTAAATAGACCGTATTAGCACAAGTTATATTGAGGCCAGTTCCAGCTGCGGCAATGGATGCAATCAGTACTTCACATTCAGGATTATTGAAGAAATTCTCCAGTGCCTTCTCCTGTGCTCGTGCTGTAATTGTTCCATCAATTCGTGCTGAAAGGATAGAGTGATGGGCAAGTGCAATACCAATTCTACAATATGAAAAAGTCAGATGGATTCAATTGGTAATGGATGCATATTAGAATTAACGCACAAATCAAGAAATTGGGTCCATTGGGTATAAACCACTGATTTGGTTGGACCATACCTTGTTTGTTTGTTCTTCATTAAGCTTTGTAGGAGGTGTGCAATTTTACTACTCATCATGCATGTTTCCACATCCACAATAGTTCGTGTGATTGTTGGCGAGTTATCCTGAGTGCTCCTGCCCTCGGGGTCTTCCAAATCCGCCTCCGCAATTGTGTTAAGCATGATGTGATGGTTACAACATATTTGCAGCTTATTAATATTTTGGAAAAATACTCCTGGTCATTTGCTTTTGGATGATAGGAATTCTTCATATAATATGGAATATTCTTGCTGCATGCTCGGGTTGAGTGGGAGCAGCTCATAATGATGGCTAATAGTGGGGAGGGATTTGAGATGTGTGGTTTTGGTGCGGCGCAAACTTAAATGCCGCAATGCCAAATGCAAGATATCATTGCAATCTTTGGAAAGACTACTCAGGATGAATGGTGACCAGTTATCTTGATTGGCGCTCTGGGGTTGAGTGATGAATGATATTATGCCCAAAAGGTCATAAATGGTGTTGTGAATAGGTGTGCCCGTTAAACATATTTGATGGGATGAAAGGAGGCTATTAATGGCACAGTGAGTGGCAGTGTATTGAGAGCGAATATAGCTATAAGATGGGGCAAGGGTTATTGGATATAAAAGGTAATTTGAATCATTTAAGATCAGACACTCACTGTGCTTCATCCAAAATTATACAATGCCAATTGATTTGAAAAATGAATGATGTAGAGGTATTGGTTTGCTTAAATTCTTGGGTGATAGTATTGTAAGAAGTGATGATGATATCATATTTTAAGATGTCGGCTTTGGATAATGAGTGACGAGTGGGACCATGGTAGATTTTGGAATGCAGCGCTCCAGCCTGAGCATGCTTGGATATTTCTGATTGCCAGTTGGTAATTAAGCAAGGGGGGCAGATGATCATGGTGGGCGTGGAGCGATGGGGGTTTGCAATGATCCGCTCCTTGGAGGTACCAATTAGAGCAATGGCCTGAATGATTTTACCTAATCCCATATCATCCGCAAGCAGTCCTCCAAGAGGGGTATTGGTCGAAAGGGATTCAAATGAGCTAACGACCTTGTTTGTAATGATGTGCCTGGCATTGAAAGTGGATCCTGGGGGTGAGGTGGCCCAAAGGTTACGGGCTGATTGGCCATTGGGGATTTCTTGATCCCAGAGAAAAGCTAGTCCGGTCTTTTGATGAGGGAGGAGGGGGGTTTGAATAATGGCATGGGGCGGGGTCATCATGGGGAGGTCTGATCCACTGGGTAATTGTATCAGTTTTTGCTTGGAAATCAATGATGAAACAGCAGGATATGAAGCAGGCGTAGAGTTTGAAGCGGGAAATGTCGGAGTAAAGAGTTGACATTGACAATGAGTAGTACAGTCATATTCTTTGGGCATTTTAAGCTTGAAATCTTGTGTTCGAAAGCTTTCCATTATGAATAGAATGTTTGGATACCATGTGAAGAACATCAATGCTAGATTGGGTTTCTGAGATGAGGAGGGATCATTTGCATCAGTCATAAATACTCCCTCAACAAATAATATTTGAGTAGGATTGGTTTGGCAATTTTCAATCCATGCCCCACCAGGACCACAGTGCATGAACGTTTTTGGTGCCCCAAGGAATGGTATCAACGTTTGGGAAAGGGTTCCCGGGAGAGAGCCAATAGCACGCTGGTGATTGGGGAGATAAACAAATATGTTGTGTTGATTGTGCCATATGATAATCCAAGAAGCTAAGTGGGAATTCTCAGGATTTAAGGTTATATCACTATTTATTTGAATACAAATATTAATCATCCCAATGCAAAGTGGTTGTGAAGGGGTTGACATGATGGCTATTTGAAATATTTGGGGACAGTTGGAAATTATATGATCGGGAAGGGTTAGCTAAACGCTTTGAAGACAAATAAGCGCACGTGGGGAACTTATATGAGAGGCAGCAATGGGGTCAAGGGGGGATGGCCTGTGGTTACGTGCATGGTCTTTAGGAAGATGGGCCTCTTGGGCTCATGATTTTCATACCCAATTTGGGGCATATATCAAGGCAAGGTGGCCAAAATGTGGGTGCACCGATATGACTGCTGGATTTGCAGCAAGTTACTCAATCTTTGGTGGAACAAGGTTGACATTAGCATATCCAAGATTAGGTGGGTTGTAGCAACTTTTTGTGGAGGGGCATATTAGAGGCATGTGGCCATGTTCGCTGGTGTGACAGCAAACAATGAGCGTATCATCCCCAGGTTAATTGTCACACAGGCACCTACTAGGCAATGTTGGCGGTTTCAAAGGGCAATCTCACTGTGGGGATGTTTGTGTGTGGGCGGTTGAGATATGTTTGGTGGCGTGCCACTGAACATGAGTTTGATTTTGCGTGAAGTTTTTTGATGACTGATGCCAACTAGGCTTCAGGGGGGGATGTGTGGCATGATCAAACGGGGCACCAACCGTGAGGCGTGATCCACATATACATTCACCCCTATTGCGTTTGATGCGGCTACTAATCCCCCAAGATTGGGATCACGGTCTTTGCCTCACGCATGTACAAAACTCCGGAGAAAGAGGCCACACGCCCAAGGGAATTTTTTGGCTGAAAGCCAGGTGCCACAACTTGCCCGGGGCATGTCAGAACGTGAAGAAAATCACCCGTGGTGGGAGATAACCACGCAAACATGACCAGCCTCAGCAATCATAGGCTGGGATTATTCTAATGTGGATGAGGCTGAAGCAAATCCACACTGATTGGCCTCAGGTTTCCATGCGCAAGCGGGTGAGCATCTGCAGTCAAGCTGACAACCCGACCAAGAAAATAGGCAGTTTGAAGACTTGCAGTAAAATGTCTTCCAGGCGTGTGAAAGTTACATGTGTATGACCCGTTGGGGGTGCATATGAAAGCGTGTGGCTGCCCGACAATGAGAATGCGGGATGAACAAGTGCGGCCAGTCAAAGTTTGCCCCGACAATGGCACTGGAGTGAATCCACTGTTTGTGTATGACCCAAATAATAAGTCATCCCATTATGACCCACTTACATTAACTTGCGTTACATGCGCATCTGTGCCATAGTTAGGCAGAGCTGTCCAGCAAGGTGCATCAAAGGGATGCAGTTGAGATATATGACCTGATGGCTTGACGTGATTGCACGTTTCATTGTTGAACAGCTTTTGCTCTGCCCTGCAGCATACTTTTACAAAGGTGTACTGCGTACTACAGTGTTGGCTGTAAAGATCACGAAGGTGTAATACTACTTGAGCCTGCATGCACCTTCCAATCGTTTGCATATACGTAGCTCATGTGCCACATGCTCACAATTGCGTTTCACCCGATTTGCACATGCAAGCTGAGCATGTCATGGTCAAAAGCACCGTGAGGAAGTGCTCAGTAAAGCCATGGAATGAACTATTTTTGCAATAGTTCATTGGAAGGCTCAGTTTGGAGCACTTCACCAAAGCGTTTGAAATGGTGCACCTGGCTGAAATGTCATCCGATGCAGTGCCAAATGCTCCGATTGTGTGCATACAAAAACAACTGAGCAATGGCTCAGCACGGTGCATTTGATATTGTTATATCAATAGTTCAATAGCTGTGCAATTAAAATGTTCAGCCACTGAGCATTTCAATTATGACCCGAAAGCAAACCTGAGCAATGGGTCGAGGCAAGCTCACGCTGTATTCACTTGTGTTACAGCCCCCCCTTTGTTCACATACTATTACCAGGCCATACGGCTGGTAATATTGCCGCGGTCACTTGTGACCAAATGCACCGGGTGCATTTCTGAATGGGGCACTTGTGCATTGCACCCACAATGCACATTCAATGAGGGCCTCACGACCACCCTCCTGGGTGATCGGGTGGCTATTTAAGGAAACAAAGGGGATTTGACTCAGCTTGACAATTCAATGAATTGCAATACTCAGCCAGACCCCCATTGTTCTTCTGCCTCACGCGAGCATTTCACTTCTCAGTTGCAGCATTCGCTGAGACTCAGCTTCAATTTTGCCCACATGCCTTGAAGCTGAGCCTTTTGCGGGTGCTGCAACTTCTGAGATCGTCTCAGCTTCACCATGGTATAAAAGACCATCTTCACACGACACGGCCTTCACTTTCTTTCTCACCCGCTCCACTTCGTTCAACCTTACCCGCGTTTGTCCTTCTTGTGCCTATTCCCCTTGGTCTTCCTGCCTTTCTACTTTTGTCTTTCGCACTCCACTAACTCCACTCCCCTGCCTTTTGCCTGTTTGTTTATTCTTCTCATCTGTTCAGAACCTCACTTCTATCCACCTTGTGCGTTACCTCTTTTTTAAACTTTTGTCGACATTACATACCAATATCAATACTTATTTTTCTTCACGACTCTCTTCCAGAATTTTAAAACCTTCCGAGTAGAGTTCTTTATTTTGTTAACGCTTTAAGTTTATAATTCATCGTACGCCTTCATTTTCTTTCTTAATTGTTTACTTTGTATGCAGTTACTAACCTCAATTATTTTGTTTTTAGATGTCGTGCACTTTATGCACCAAGCGGGGTATCCCCTGCATTTGTTCCTCGACAACAAACGACGCTTGTGATGCTTGCCGACAAGCACACAAGAAATGTTTGTTCGTTGTCCGCCCCTTCCGACCACGAGGCCAGAGGAGTTCTGGCCCAAGACGCCCTCGCGAGGACTCCTTTGTGGTTGACGATGATGAAACGATATCCGAGCGCAAATGGACACCGGGACCTCAAACAGGCCAACGGGAACGATTCCGGACAATTAGCCCTGTCCACTCCCCCTCCTAGGCCACCATCCGATGGTCACTTCACTGCTCAACCGCAGCGAAGTGATTATCCGGCCAATGAAGGATGGCGATGGCGAGAGGACATTTGAGCTTGGGCTGATCGTCACCATGTCTTGTCACCAATGGGATTCAAACGCCAAAGTAAGTTTTGTTTCTCCTCCTTATCTCATTCCTCTTCACACAATAATACTGGCTTTTTTCCATTACTCATAGAACAAAACCCCCCAAATCCCCCCCGACAAGACTCTCCCGTTCCTAGTTTGCCTCACAAGCAAACCCTGCGGCAACCCACTCCAGGCCCAAGTGGCACCCGATGGTCTGAAGAATTATTCCGCGGTAAGCAGCCGAAGTTTCATTTCATTTTCACTTTCCCTTTAGAGTCGAGTGAACTGACTCTTACTCCTTTTTTAGAACCCTCCCAAACCAAAGAGCCACCTATTCCTGGCCCAAGTCCATCGTCCCAACCACCTGAGGACAATTCGACTTGTGAGCCAGAACCTGAGGTGGCTCCTACACAATCCATGGAGGAACCTTATGGTAAGTCACCCCTTCTTTCTCTTTGATCCATATCCACTTTTCCTCATTTTTTCTTCGACTGTCTCCAGCTTGTCCCGCCACTCCTTGCTCCATAATCATCATCGACAATACGCCCGTCGGATCCCCCCATCCCCCTCCCCCTCCGCCTTCTGCTTCACCAACTCTCCCATCTTCCCCTCCTGTTCCCCCTCCCTCCACCCCTACCGCAGTTCCTTCCCCGGAGCTCCCTCCCATTGCCCCCAAGAACCCAACCTCCTCCTCCCCCTCGGTGCCAAGCTCCTCTCATTCCCACAATGACGCTTGCAAGGAATTCACCAACCTGCAACCAACCCTAATGATTCCTCAAGCCATCGTCCACGAATCAATCAACCAAATCTTGTTGGAGCATTGCCACTTGCTCCACATGATTCCTTTCGTGGATGCAACTCATTGAAATGAGATGCACCGGGAATTCCGGGAGGAACTAAACTCTCTCCTTGCCCAGGCACTGGAGGCTTACCCAAAGGAGGACATAACAGGGATAGTCTCCAAATTCCTGGAAAAATAAAAATTCCCAAAAAATTATCTCATCATTTCCACTTTTTATAATTTGTAATACTTTCTTTTAAATAAATTATTTGTACTCAATTATTACTATGTTCAATTTCTATTACATCCTTTGTTCACGTAAAAATTATTTGTTTCCTCCTTAGAGAAAAACCCTGATTGCGTGAGAATTATTTTTGTAAGTGCCCCACCAAAAGTTTGAGTGAGTATTTGTTTGCGTGAATCTCTTTTTTCCAAAATGCGCCAATAGTTGCCGTTACCGTCTCCTATATTTTCTTCTTCCATGGTTTAGAGCCATATCCATTCTTAACTGTAAAAAAGCGGGAGGTTCCCGCATGTGAGCAATCCAGTCCAGATTTGTGAAACATGGCCTTTCCTATGGTCACACGCTATTAATCTTACTCATGTATTGAATTGTTTAAATTGTCTGGAACATTCACAAGCATAAGGATTGGCGTGTGACTTGTCGGGAGCCTGCACAGCCGTAAGGATTGGCGTGTGAATTGTTGGGAGCCTGCACAGGCGTAAGAATTGGCGTGTGAGTTCTTGGGATCCTGCACAGGCCAAGAAATTTTCAGCATTGTGGGGAACCTTCACAAGCGTAAGGATTGGCATGTGAATCGTCAGAAGCCTGTACAGGCGTAAGGAATTTTTAGCATTTTTGGGAACATTCACAAGCGTAAGGATTCGCGTGTAAATTTTTGGGAGCCTGCACAGGCGTAAGGATTGGCGTGTGAAGCGTTGGCACCCTGAATAGGCGTAAGGAACTTTTAGCATTGTCGGAACCTGCACAAGCATAAGGATTCGCGTGTGAAGCATTGGCATCCTGGACAATAGCAACAAACCAGGACAGATGTACGATGGCATGCCACCATACATAATCCACTTCACCCCTTTTTCATGTGAGACACCCCATCTCCCGCACTTGAAACCATCCAATCGTGGTGTATATTGTCCTCTGCCTTACCCCACCATTACTTACCCAACACACATGCAAATCTCCTCATTCTTTGAATCGGCATGAGATTGTATTACCATCCCTGATTTGATAGCCCGCTCTCTCACCAATCTCATAATAGCCAAGGCTTTTTTTGCCGCATTGTTTTTGCTAACCTGCTTGAGCATTGTGCAGACATACCCACTAGTGTTGTGCTTTCGTTGTCCTGTGCTGGATCAGTATAATGAACAAATGTACTACTGGCCCACACTACCTGAATGAGCCCATGACATGCAGATAGATCAATCCAAAAATGCTCATTTGGGAAAATCAATTTTCCCCCTGTACACCGCTTTGAATTTGGCCGGTCCGCTTATCAGCTTGAAACCACCATCCCGAAGCATACAGCGATGCATCCTTATCAACATGAGGTGCGTTTTTGAATCCATTCATGGTGAAAGTGAGTGTGGAAGCAAACTCGAATGCACCCTGATTTGCCGGAATATTGCCTTCATAGTTGACTTGATCAAAAGACGGAACCCCCAATGAATTGTAGAAATTTTGAATCTTCTCAAATAAATTATCCCCAACATATTGTAAGGATTGACCTAGAATGCAACCCACCGAGCTAAGATTGGCACCTCGGTTCCGCCATTCATCTTTTGCGTTTTCAATTTTCCCGACACTTCCATACAGACCAAATTGTTCATTCTTCGTGCTGCATTTGCGCCACCCAATCGCGAACATAAATCCCTCAAGTAATGCTCCATTGGTTGCAATTGGGTCGGTGAATCTCTTTTTGCAAAATAAGAATTGTGATAATTCATCCCATTGATTGACCTCGACTTCACTCATTGTTGTGAATGGTCGGAATTCGACAAGGGCAATGAGTAATCCAGTTGAAGAGAAAATTGCCACATGGCCAAAGTGAATGCGTTTGATCTGATTGACATCCACAACCCTCCGAATTTCACTTGGGGTGATATTTTCTGATACTGGCATTGATATTTATGCTGTTGGGCGAGAGGAGGAAAACAGCCTATTCATTCGGGTCGTTTTGCGCTCATTTGTCTTTTGGGATCTGCTACTATTCCCGAGTGGTTGAGGGATCACTATGTGTTGAAGCACACAGGATATCAGATACTGCCAAGGAGCTTTCTTCAGCACACATCCTTTGACTTCCCTGTTGGAGCCCACATGACATTGGCACAATCTGAACCAACTAAAGCCAATGTTCTTCCGTGGGGCCCAATGAGGGTGCCACATAAATGTGGGAGCATATATATATATCTATATATATACACTGAGATTAAGTGAGCAACTCACACTTTCCTTCCTCAGCCCGACGCTTTCTCGTGAGTTCCCTTTTACGCTCTTTTCCTTTTTTCGTGAATGGCATGCTTTCAGCTGAAAATGAAATGAAACCAAATGATTACTGATACATTAATATCACCTAAATTGAATTGCGGTTGATGAATCTTTTTTAATTGCGGCTAAAAAGAAAGATCACACCTGACCTTTGCAAATTCGCGATCTCAAAGACCTGAACCTGAAAATTGCAGTGGATAGTGCATTATTCAATTTTAAATATTGATGTTCCCATGCAATCACTTTCCAATCCAACCATTTCAAATATTGCAAGCACACACAAATTCAATATGCATCCTGCTGCGGATCCCTAGCTATCCTAGTCCTCTTGAAAGACACAGGAACCTTTGGCCTATTATGGGCTGGCGGGAAGTGATAAACGTCACTTCCCGCAATGCCCCCGCGTGTGCTACTCGCGGGAACAACGCCTGACTCAGCTTGCGTCTTGTCGGAGTCTTTGCAATGATGTACGGAGGCATGCCGCCGTACAATTACTATTGGTACTCAGACTGTGGCATCCGGGAAGTAGTAGGATAGGAAGTCATGATTATTAAATTCATAAATCACTTTGCAAAATTCAATTACAATCTATCTAGTACAAAGCTAATCTAAAACGGGTCAATCCTGGTTGTGAGTTTAGCTGACCTGGGTACCGTCAAGGTGACCTCATCAATTGAACCAAGCCCGCGTTTTGCCACCCAGGCATCACCAAAGTCTAATACTAAGCATCGTGCAAATTCAAATCTAAGAGGTACAGCGGGGTTAAAAGACTCTGATGAGAAGAAACTTTTATTCAGTAAATTACATATATACTTATTAGTACGTAGCCACATTGGCTCCACTAGATTTTTACCCTCTGAAAGTTTTGCGGAAATGTCAATTAGTGATAAAGCCCCTTTAACTGAGCTTGTTCTCCAGTCATCTGAGCATACCATCAAACCACGAACCCCCGCCGCACAGAATGCCGCTAATATACCATAGCAAATTCGATTTATTCCGAGATTCTTGTGACACGTCAAAAGATCTTTGATGGCCTCATTTTTTTTTGAGTTTGTGAGTTTGCCTTTGATGCCATTAGCTTCAACCTTTGTATGTGCACATACCATGTTGTACGCAATCATCAAATGGATAACTGTATCCATTAGATCCTCCAGGTTCTTGTGCGGCTTTGTGGATATCTCATTGTCAGCCCCGCCACCTTCAATGCTGAGTTGGGTTGCATGTTGCTTCGATTTACTCAAGCAGGAGGCAAGGTATTCAACTGCCCCCCGTTTGAGTCCAAGAGGATCGGTTGAATTTGATGTTGGTGCAACATATGGTTTGGGTGCAACCACATCGTATGAGACTAAACTAATGGATTCAAACATAATATTTGCCCAAAAATGTTTAACTGGATTGGCGGGGTAAAGAAGGCTCTGAACCATTTTGAAGAAGGAGTGTTCAGATTTTGGGAGATTCTCTGGAGGTTTAGCTGATTCCTTCATCAATTTGAGATTCCAAATGTTGTGATCAAAAAACGCTTCTGCTTTGGTTGGCTTAAAAAAATCTAACCCTGTATATTGCAATTTATATCACCAGTCAACAGCCAATTAACATGTATCATGCAAAAAGATAAAACTCACCTGCCATCTCAAGGTCCTCCAGCCAGGCCGACATTTTAAGCTCTCGGTTACTGATTACCTTAAAACCAACAGGCAGGAATGTATGAGCATCTTTTGTTGGTAAATTGTCCCATAAATATTTGTAAATACTATTGATATCATCAAGCCCCCTTTTCCATGATTGTTGAGTAATATTGGTATGATAATTCAAAATGCCTGCAAACTCTTCCATGCGGCATAAAAATATTCCTTGAAAATTAGCAGACAATGACACTTTGGGCTCAGGGGGAGGAACTATATCAGTCATATCTCGTCCCATTGTATCATGTTTAATTGTTTCCCTTTCTTGAAAGGCTTGAATATTCCGAGGAGAGGCCGGAGGGGTTGCATCATGCATTGTTTCATTGGGTATCGGGGGGCTTTCAGTATGTGGAGCTTCATCATGGATTGTTTCATTGAGTATTGGGGGGGGGTTCAGTATGCAGAGGTTGATTATCAATATGGTCCGCTTCAACATTGATCATTTCATGACCTTGATCCCAAGAATTGTTTGCGGCTTCAAAGGTATGGAGTTTTTTGTTTGTTTTTTTGGTCGCATGTATATTTGGTCTTTTTCCTAATCCTTTGCCTGGAAATCCAATTACGACTCGAGATCCTTCAGGTAGAGATTCTCCCACCTCCACACCTGCCCATATATTGTAAGCAGCTATTTTTATCAACTTTGTTTTGAATTAGTAATGGACTTACGGTTCAAATCCATTTTGAGGAGGCTCATGGCTTCAGAAATCTTTTGACGCACATAATCAGGAATTTTACTATCATTTTGAATTTTTTTGAGCCTTGGGATTGTTTGAGCAATGTTGGAGACAAATTGTTCCTTGGATATAATTTCCACCTCCCCACTGAAAATTACATCATCTTTCCCATCATCTTCTGTTGGTGCACAAGGTTCAACAGTCTTTTCCTTCTCATAACTTTTAAAATTTGGTTTCTGAGAGCTTGGAGGCTGACCTGAAATAAAGCCTATGACACAATATCAGGTTTTGGGAGATTAGGAATATTCAAGATTGATGAATACTCACATTCTGGAAGAACTGGTGGATCTTGATTATCTTCATGAGACTGGCTCTCTACTTCAATGCCTAATTCATGACTACTGGCAATATCAGAGATTTCACTTCCACTCTCTGGGGGTGAAGTTGGTTGTTCATTGAATTCATGTGAATTTCCCGGGGTGGGGGCCATAGCGGAGGTAGTTTATTAAGCAAATAGATGGTGACGAGTTGATTGATAACTTGTTTGAAAATTTTTGAATAAAAAGATCCAAATTGAAGAAAAAAGGTGGAAGTAAAATAATTGCATTTGCAAAATGCGATTTGTCGGGAAACTGAAGCAGGCGATGTTTTGCAAATTATTTCATATCATGCAAATGAAATCACATCCCTGTGAGACATTGAATAAAGTTTACTAGTGAGAAACCTACTAAAGTCAACTTTTGGACTATTCAACGCTCATGAGGTAAGGACTAAGCAAAGTGTTCCATTTGAATGATATGAAATAAAATGGTTTTGTCGGCAAAACAGGAGACACAATTCTTGTCTTAAATAGTCCACTTATTAGGTTTTAATTTGTGAGTCTCATGATTTAAACCCTAACCACAACATTGTGAATATACTGACCAATTTCCCCTTAGGTCCTGTTGGCAGAGAAGGCCACTCAGCATATTTCAGAGATTGCGTTCATCGTGTACGCCAACAAGCCACCGTACACTATGGAGGTAGTAGGGAAGCGTAAGGATAAGTTGTGTCGGGAGCATGTTGGGAGGCACTCCGCAAGCATAAGGATAAGTGGTGTCGGGAGCATGTCGGGAGGGCACCACACAAGCGTAAGGATGGTAAGCAGTGTCCGGAGGGCACTACACAAGCGTAAGGATAAGCAGTGTTGGGAGGATGTCGGGAGGGCACTACACAAGCGTAAGGATCATTGGTGTTGGGAGCATGTTGGGAGTGCACTCCCCAAGCATAAGGATGGCAAGCAGTGTCGGGAGCATATTGGGAGGGCACTTTAGCGACCGTAAGGATAAGTGATGTCGGGAGCATGTCGGGAGTGCACCACGTGAGCATAAAGATGGTATGGGCGGTGGTGTGAAAGTGTAAGGAGTGGTGAGGACGGAGATGGGGGGGCAGTGTTGGAGTCTCATCTGGAGGGCGGTGCGGGCTTGTAAGCATGCGAAGCATCGGGGCGGATTAGGTGGGGATGCGGAAGCCAATGAGGTGAAATTACCCAAACATTGTGAATAGTGTTGAAATGGGTTTGGGCTTTGAGTGACATTCTCATGTGACACATGTGACGATTGACGTTGTCTTGACGCTGACGTGACGTGACCCACTAAATCCAGTGACTATAAAGTGACACTAATGCAACTGAAGCAAGATTTTATACTGACAGCGGTGCGACGTGAAGTCAATCGCCAACGTTTGACGCGAGATTTACCCTGGTGTGTCAGTGGGAGCAAATCTTAAGATATAATAATTTTTGAATAGAATATTGAGCTTAATTGTCATATTTTATTTTATAAATAATTGTATAGAAATTTGAAATAATGCCATTCTCACAAGAAAATTTCATGGGCAACTTTTTTGAGAAGTAAACAAGGAAATAGTGAGTATTTATTAAATTATCAAATGTATACTTTTTTTTGAATTTGATAATAAATGAAATGATTTTGTGTTAAATTTGGCTTTCATGGAAAATTGCATCTCTTCTTTGTGAAATTATCAGAGTAAAGTGTTTTTCATTTTCCTTTTAAAAGGAATTATGAGTGGTTAGCTCTTTCCCTTCCCATAAAAAATATCATATTTTATGTATTTTTCTAAAAGGATATACATATGCTATCAATCCAAAGCATCCTAGAAAGGAAAATGATTTGAAACATTCTCGATCAAATATTATTAAGTTTTCAAAATTCAATGTTTTCAAGAACAGATAATAGATTTTTAGATTTAACTTCCAAGTCAGAAGAAATATTTGATATAATGTTACTTTGATGTAGATTTGAATTTTCATTTTTGATAATTTGACATGACCTTTTTCCATGAAAAATTATTTCAAACAAAAAAAATGGGAAGAATTTGATTTTAAAAACAAATTGAAAGATTATGATATGATTTTATAATTAAAATAGGACTATAGAACAGAAGAATACAAAAAATAATTCATGGGAGATTTTGAAAATGGGAAAAGATTTAAATCCTGTAATTTGTAGCATTTCAATTTCATTTCTGGAATTGTTTTGTATTTTTGAAGAAACTGATTTCTTCATTGTATAAAAGCAAAAACGGAAGGATTTCTTTACATTGATGTAAACTCATTGGAAACCTTCTTTCTCATGAGAAACTAAATTCTTTTGAACAGGGATAATAAAGTTGAGGACTTATTAAGATATATTTCTCCAGGTGCCTCTGTTATTTCATAAATGAGTATTTAAGAAATGGTTTTAACACAGTATAAACTATTAAAGTGTATCTGAAGTTTTTTCAATAATTGTTTGCTAAATTTATTTCAATTTTTTAGGACTTTGATCAAAGTGAATATGCCAAATTATAATTCAAAAAAAATAAACTCAAGAGAAATGATGGAGAAAAAACTAGTTTATTCAAGACACAGCTATTTCTTTCTTGAACATTTCCTCTTGTAAAAATAATCAAAAGTAACAAGGAAAATGAAACACTAGTACCATTGGATTTAAACAATTAGTTTTCAAAACTGCATTCAGTGAATAAACAGCTTCAAAAATATCTGGAACATATACGAACTTTTTTCATGACTCAAACTAGGCATAAAAGAAAGTTTGAAATGTCATTTGCAATTAAAATCAAAAAGCTATGTTTTATCAATAAAAAATAATGTGAATTATAATGGTACTCCAAGGAGCTAGAAAAGGATTTATAAAATTCAACGTTATAATCAGATCAATAAGAAAGTTTCTCAGTGGAAGGTGTTATGTAAGAATCACTGCTTTTGGGATTATTATTAGAAAGAAAAGAAAGAGTAGAATATCAATACAAAAATCTTGTTTCAAAAAATATGCTATAAAGATATTACTTTTGAATTTGTTTTCAAAAGGCTTTCAGTAGCTATCTAGTCCTTGTTTTAAGATCATGTTTCAATTTTGTGGAAAGAAAGAAAATCAGATTTTCCTTGAATATTTGAATATGTGTTTTCACCAACTTGAAAAAAATTGTATGTTGAGCTCACATAGACTTTTTTATCTAATGTAAATTTGAAAATAATTATTCAGTTTAGTATATTTCACATGAACTGAGAGATTTCAACAAGATTTAAGAATACAGTTTTGTTATCAGTAATATGGGGAGCCTTTTTTATGTTAAGACTTCTAGTAAGCTCAAATTCAATTAATTGAAACTCTAAATGAGCAAAGCCATGACCTGTAATACACAAAAGGACATGTTTTAGCTGCAGGAAATTTTCTAGGCAAGTTGAATCTGGGTTGGTGTAAGGCTGAGTCTATGATAAGGCTATTATGGTAGTATATACAGCTTAAAGTATGACTGTGACATTCTAAATTATGATAAGTATTATTGGGGCTTTACTATGAGGCTATAGTGATGGTTAGTGCTACTGAAATCACTGCATGCACTGATTTTCAACTGGATTATTATCAAAAGCAGTAAAATAATTAAGATTAAATTGTACATAATTATTTACAAGAATATAGATTTTTTGACATTTTTAGTACTTACAAATTCAAGAGCAGGATGTGGATTCTCTTTTTGGAAGAGAGAAGGCCTTTTTTATCATGAAGCTGAGTGGAAAGGGCCTCCGTAACTGTTCCAATAGGAATAGGGAAGAATTCCCTCTTTCAAGGACAGGCTTATGGCTAACAAACATCCTGTTTAACCTGTTTTGGGCTTAGATGTGGTTTTTAAACCACATCTGGAGGGTTTTGACAAATACCAGATGAAGATTTTCATTTGTGAACAACACAACCCTCCTATGACGTGTATGACACACAGAATGTTATACAGATCCTGTATGGGGATCTGATACAAGCTAAAATATGAGTTATTGAAGGATAAACAGGCTTCTTTGTAGCATTGACACCTCATATTCAAAGATATGTGATAGTAAACCACAGTATTGAGTTTTTGACCATAATGTGGGGGTTTGACTTTGAAGCTTTCATACCTTTGTGAATTTGGAAGATAATAAGCTCAAATTTTGCTCATTGTGTAGCTCTGGATGGGTTCTACACAAGGGTATTGTATTTGTAATGGGTAGAATTAAATATGGCAAAGCTATACCACTTTTAATTTCCATAATCCAGATATGGATTTTTCTTAGATGCTGTATGGAGTTCCTTTTCTCCATACCTTTCTACTAGATGAGCTATGAGGGAACGGATGGAACCTTCAGAAAGACCTAATTTTTTACCTTTCCAAAAAGACTCCAATTTAGCTCTCTCACACAAAATATGTAGAAGCTAGATGGGAGGTTAATATTTTGTTCCCCCTTATTTGTCTTATTTTTGGCCATAACCTCTGTAGTTTTGATGCTAGCTAAATTTGGCTAGTATGATTTGATAGCCCTGCCTGAGGGCTTTATTTGAAAGAACATTTGATGAGGTTATGCCTCTTTTGCTAGATTTTAGATCAGAGGTGAAAATTAAGGTTTATGCTCAGTTCTGGCTTCAAGCTGGAATAACTCTGTCATTCCTTATCCTATGGTTATGAGAGCTGTATCTTCAGAAGGAGGTGAATTTCCTCTTTTGTTTGATTCTATTGATGAGCTATTTTGGCACAGGTCACTATTTAGTGAGAAGTTTTCCCTAACCTTGGTTTAGGGTATTTTTGGTGCCATGCTTGTGCTCTTCTTTGAGTCACAGGCTGACATACCCTACCTCAAAAAAGCCTCATCATTTATGATAATGTTCAGCCCTCCTAGAGTATCTGAATCTTCTCAGCTTAAGGTCACCATCTGCTATGGTATTATTTGATAACCAGTTATCTTTTGAAACTTTGAGATATGACCACATATCCAAAAAGGTCACAAGAAATATTTCAAATAATTATACCTTAAAAATAATTACCTTAAAACTACAAAAATGCCATAAAAAGGCATAAAACTTGGTTTAACTCAAAAACCAATGAATAAAAATGTGAAAGAAATCACACCATTGGATTTCCCATGGTAAAATACACATATACCATTCTTATGGCATATCTGTAAAGTCAATATTTAATGAGTTATAAGTAATAATACCTTATAAAAAACATGAATACTTAATTATTTATAATACCAATGAAACAACATGGAAAATAAATGGTACCATTGGAATCTCCATAAACATATACACATAAAGCAATTAAGAAGCTAATCTCCAAAGTCAATACTTAAGGAGTTAAGCTGAATATATGCACTTTTTTGGTCAACACATATATTCAAGGATTTTAGCTAATATCTTTTGAAATATACATTATAGAGTGATTAACCAAAAATAAAGTCACCACAAAATGACTGTTTTAATACACAAATGAACTTTATCTTTACAAGTTATAAACAATGTTAAAACCTGTAATGGATTAGTGATTAAAACCAATAGAGCTGTTGACCACTTTGTTGTGAAAGTGGTCCAAACTTAAAAAAAGGAAGACAGTTGGATTCTGCTAGTTTGTTAGTGGAGAATGAGATATTTTGTATTACAATATTCATGGTATAACCCCTTGAAATCATGGTTTGAAGTTTAAAATATTAAATTTTGACAGAAAAGATGAGTTACAAGAAAAATCATCAAAAATACAGTTTTGATGATGTAATGAAAAGCGCTTGGAAATAAAATAGGGACATCCCGAGCCATCAGAATGCACTCTCAGAATAGCTGTAGCGTGTATAACCTAAAAGGTATTAATGATCAAGATTTAAGCTTGAATTTGATCATTTAAAATCACTCACTGTAATTTTATTTTGAGTACAACAGTAATATAAGTAATAAAGCTGGTGAATACTATTAGAATATGATTAATACTAATAAAATCCACGAAGTTTAGGCTTCTGCCAAGGCTATGATGTCATTAAACTTAGAGTTATAGTGATAAATCTAAATAATGGCGTAATTATGAGCTAAGAGGGTTTGATCATGATGTAAATATCACGAAACCTTGAAATATTGATCAATTCTGGTAGAAAGAATCAGTACACGTCTACTAGAAGCCTGATGGATTCTAGGAGGGAGGTATTTACTATAAATAGAGCTCTTTTCACTCTGTTTTCCCCTCAGATGCTTACAAAAACATTAAATCATTAAATAAAAAGGTAATTTCTTTATTCTTTATATATGAAACTTTTATATTATTGAAGACCAAAGGTAATTGTATTATAATCATCATCTCTGACGTGATTATTGCAATTATTTAATTGTTTTTTTAAATTTCTCTTAAAACCTCTATTCCACATAAAATCAAGAAAAATTGTAATTTCTCTTAAATTTTATTGTAACTACAATTTAAAATAAGTTGTATTTACATTTTTTGGTGTACAATTATTCAAAATTATTATATCAAGCATTAAAAGTAGGTTCTTTCTATTATTATAATAATTTTTCTCTATTATTACTTGAATAATTCTATAATTGATATAAATAGTATTTATATTCATTTATAACTTTAATATTAGTAATATTATCTTTATCAATTGTTTTTTATTAATAAAGAACAACTTTTTACCTCTTTATTATTTGTTGGTAACAATAATAAAGTGCTTTTAAACATATTAATTATCTTATATTCATATATTTATTTATTATATCATTTTTTTTCATAATATAAATTATATTATTATATTTATTTAATAATATAATCCTTCTTACGCCATAATTATAATAATTCTTTATTATTATAATTCTTTTTATCTTATTTATTTCATTTATGAGGACATTCATAGTAAAAGAAGTAAAATATTAGTAATTTTTACTTATTGTTTCATAGTCAAACCTTACATATCTTTATCAGCTGTCTGGTTCTGGAGTCTAACCAAGTACTTCCTATGATATTTGCCATGGAGTCTGGTATTTCTGGATCTTAAGGATCTTCTTCAATGAACCAGGGAAGTCTTCTACCTCCAATATGTCTTATGGGAGTTGAGCTTCATTCCTGGGGGGAAGCTTATACTCTCCAGTATGGTGGTGAGTATTGACTAAACTTACTGGGAACACTGGGTGTTTCCTTCAGAATTCTTTGGTTAGTTTGACCTCCATGGCTTTTTTCCCTAGCAGTATGGTGATAGTAAATGATCCCAAAACTAAGTCTCTAATTCTCTTGGGGCATTTGAAGTTATTAAAGCTCAGATTGGAAACCAATACTTGGTCACCTTCCCATAGGAAGGTTTGTTGCAGAGTTTGTCATATCTCTGCTTGTTGTATTCCTTTCTTTCAGCTATTCATATTGCTGGTTTATCAAAAGCTTTCTTCCAAATATCATGAAAAGCTTTGGCTGTCACATGGATTGCTAAAATATTCTTCTCAGGTGGTCCACTGGCAATAGGTGTTTCCATCCTTTCACTATTAGGGAATGTTTCCTTCATTTGGTAGAGTGCTGTATGTTATTTTAAGCCAGTTAGTTTTCTGGAAGGAGTGTAACTCAATCATGGGTGTATCCTTAATTATCTTTATCTTCCATGCCATAGGAAAAGAATTTCCTGACTATGTCTTCCATAGTCTAGATCATCCTTTCAGCCCAACCATCTGCTTGTGGGTGTTATTCTGGGAGAAAGCAAGTTTTGTTCCTGGAATTTCATAAAGGTTGGTCCAAAATTCTGATGTGAATTTTGGATCTCTATTGCTAATTAAAATTCTGGGTAAGAAATATGTTGATATGATGTTATTCCAGAATAATAGTGCTGTGTCAATTCCTGTATTCTCTTTGTGGCATGGTAGGAATCTGACTGTTTTGCAAAGCCTGTCTACTATGAACAGAAAAGCATGAAACAATATTCTAGCTAAATGATAACTTGGATAGTATATTTCTATTATTTCATGTATTTATGATTAATTATGAAAGATTCAAAATGCTTAGAAATAATTTAACTAATATTTACTTGTTGGTACTAAGGATATAATTGAATACTAAGATAATTTGCAAAAAGTAGCAAGAGGAAGCCTCTTTTAAGTCAATAAAAGCTCACAGAGGCCTCCCATGAAGCAACTTGAAAAGCCAGTGAGCAAAAAACCAATTTTCCTCTTTGGAATATTGATTGCATCATCTTTTGTTACATAAGATTATCATTATTACTTAATAAAGTGTTTTAAATGACTACCAACCCTTTTATGGTTAAGAATAAAAGGATTAACAGCAGTTAATATTAATTTATTCCAAAATTAACATAAATTTCTCAAGGTATCAAGGTAATTGGAAATTTCATCACAGGTTGTATTTTATGTGAATTTTTGAAGATTGAGTGTTTCATGTGGAATGATCAAGAATGAACTGTAAGTAAAATGTTTAATTTTAATTATGAGGTCATAATTATTTTGGGGTTTATATGGATCATACCATTCTTTATTTTTCCTGATAGCCTCAGAAATATTCATTGATAACTGTATTTTTAATGAATTTTTGAAGTTTTTACCTTATTTCTACACACAATTGGAAATAGCACAGTATAGATGGTTGCCATGAGGTAAATGGATGGATAATAGCCCAAAAAGGGCTTCAATTGCTCTTTGAAGGTTTATCCAGGGCAAATACATAAGAATTGACATGATCACAGGGGTAAGAATTGCTCTTTACCTCCTTGTCATGTCAAAATAGCCGCTTATTTGCAATTTTCTTATGATTTAATGGGACTTTAACTTGTTAACCAAGTTTCCAAAAGGTTCCTAGGGTACTAATGAGGCTATTATCAGCGATTGATCCAAGCTTTAGAGCTATCCACAACTCTAAGGCCTCAGAAATTGCGTACCTGGGCTCTCTTTGATGTCTTTTGTCACCATTAGCTATTTGCATGTCAAAAATAGTAATTCTGGCTTAAATACTGATATCCACTATGGGTGTACCAAATCTTTATGCAAGAATTCCTTTTTTTAGTGCCACAAACATGCATAGCACTAATTGTAGCATATATGCAAAATGGGATTTATCACATTCCCATTATTTTGGCATGAAATTGAGAAAAACAAAATTTTTCACAATTCTTTTATGTGGTATTGGAGTATTATTCATATTACCACCAAATAGAGTTAATTTATGCTTATCAACTCTATGACAATACCCTAGGCGAGATTTTGTGTAAAATACAAATCTGGCCTTAAATCCATGGGCTTACTTAGTCAGAAAGAAGTTATTCATCTTTTCTTAAATGAAAAACAATGAATTCTGAATATATGCATGACTTATGGGTTATGCATAGTTCAGAATATATTTTAATATTAATTGTGGCCTCTTTTGGTATTTAAAGCATAAATCCATGCTCACACCATACTTCTTCCCATGTTTTCTGTTTGGCTTCTAGCATCTGTCATAAGTGGTGATATGCTCACTCAACTCTTGTTCCCACTGAGGCCACCAAGCTGTGCATGCTATCCTCTATTTGGTCCTGCCTTCACTAATGTGTCCCATGTAAGGGCATTCACAACATTCCTGGAGTACTAGGGTGATATGATCTCTCTCTATCACTATGCGGGCACTAGCATGTTTCTCCCTATGGTATGGGAGTTGATCTATAAGTAAAAAGGTATTATCCTTATAGTCCCTCAACCGAGGTTCTTCTAACTGGAATTCCAGTTATAGGCTTCTGTATTTCTGCTGAAGTAATAAAATTAGTATGATACAGTCTTTGTGTTTGGTATAAGATTTGTTTACCACATTAAAGAATTGAGTATGGCTTTCTGAGGATGTTATTCCCAGTATGGGTGTTTCTTTGCCTTCTGGTTCCATGTTTTCAAAGTATAGAGTTCCACTTTCTGGTGCCCAATTTGCGAATAAAAGGTTTTTTTCCTATATACTTCTATGAAGTGGATGGGGATTTTCACACCTATCTCTGGGTCATAAGCTGGGTTTCTCTTGACATTGTCCAATTTTCACTTGCTGAGGCCATCTGAAGTGGTGGAGCCTTTCCCCTCTTTTCATATGATGATCATATTACACCTATACTTCTGGGGAGCTATCTTCCACCTCAACATGTGCCTCCTGGGAGTCTCTATGTTGAGCAAAGACTTGAGCTCTGTGTAGTCTGTTTATACTTCAAAGACTGATCCCTCCAAACAATAATGGAGTTTTTCTATAGCCCATGCTAAAAATAAACATTTTGTTTGAGTTTATCAATAACTGTCTTTTGAATCTTTCAGTTGCCTGGATATATAGCAGATTACCACTTATCTAGATTCACCATCCAAAATTTGAGCTTCTCCCAATTCTTGAATGCAAGCTGCATCTATGTACAACTTCAATGTAAGTTAAATTTCAGATAGCATAAATTCAGGTGCATTAGGGAGTTCATGTTTGATTCTCTCATATGCATCTGTCTGTCACATGGTGGAATGTGATCTACAGCTTTCCAGTATTAAACGGTATTTCAAGTGGTTTAATAGCATTTTTGGCAAGAGTTGCCTTTGTTGAGGTCTGGGAGACAGCATTGTGACAAGAGAATGGCTACCAACATCATGGGTTTGATTCTGGTTGGAGACAAGGAGGGGTCTCAATCAAGCAACCAGAAATAGCTGGGTTTTTTGTGGCATTTTAATACAAGGATTTCACCCCTTGGAGGTTGCTTGTAGGCTCCTGTTGTGACTAATGTAGCTCCATGAGGATGGCATGGGTAATACCATCAGTTCCATGCACTTTGGGACGCAGTTCCCTAAACCGGGGGGTACTGTCACATGGTGGAATGTGATCTACAACTTGGCAATATTAACTGGTATTTCAACTGGTTTAATAGCCTTTTTGGCAAGAGCTCCCTTTGTTTAGGTCCGGCAGACAGCATTGTGACACTGTCCTCTTCTTGGTAATCTCAAAAGGTATATCTTGTGAAAATAGATTGTATAAGCTTTGAGTTATGTGGGAAAAGCCTTTGATTTGGTTTCTGTAATAGCTGGAAAATTCTTTAAAATTTGTAGGATTTTGTTTGGTACTTTATTCTTAAGTACTTCTTATACCGTTTTTTGATCTATGGCCAAGATAAGACCTGAGACTTTATGACCCAGTTCTAATAGCTCCTGTTTGCCAAACTCACACTTTTTAAGTGAAATATTCAAATTAATAGGTGTTAAATTATTTAAGACTCTTTCTATGTATTGAACATGTTCTTTACATACCTCTGAGTATATGATAATATCATCAATGTATACTACCATTGAGCCTTCCAATATTATGCCTTGAAATATTATTTCAATCATCCTTTTGAAATGGGCTGGTGCATTCTTGATGGAAAATAGATTTCTTTTATACTCATATATATTCCTATGGGATATAATTCCATTTTTTTCATGGAGTTTGGCATAACTTCATTTTTATGAAAACCTTTAATGCATTCCATCTTGTTAATGTAGCTGGCTTCTGCCAATTTTTCAAGCACATATGACATTATTGGTATAGGGTAGCTGTCAGATTTAGTGTAGTTACTCAATTCTCTGAAGTCTCCACACAGTCTAGATTTGCCATCATTCCAAGTGATTAAAACAGATGTAGCTACTGCAACAATTTCATCATGTCCAATATTTCTGATATCCTCCATATCTGGGGGCTCATTCATATGTTTTAAAATTTCTTTCCTTGTTTCCAAGCTTTCTGGGTATAGAGGTCTTCTAAGAATGGGTGGATAAGGTCTTTCCATATCCAGATATAGCTCTATATCATGGCCTCTAATATTGCCTAAGGGATCTTCCCCTATGGCAAAAGCTGGTTTGTTCTTCCTCAGGATTATTAGTAGACTTAGGCTTTGTTTACTAATGGGGCTAAAGCTGAATTTTCCCCTCTTGAGCTCATTCAGTAGTTCTTATATGGGGTCTTAGCTGGAAAAATGGTATATATAAAGGAATAGTTTCTTTTTGTTGTTGGTACCTATGGTAATATGCTTGTTTTTACTGTTGTGAATATCAATTACATACATCTTTTGGTACTCTGTTCCCAATGGGAAGTCTTGGATACAGGAATCCTCAAGTACTGAAAACTCTGGGTTGAGTATGATTTAACATTCCATATGGGGTATTATTATCTCTTTGGAAATAGTATTAATAAATTTCATCTTTCCTGATGCCCTTTTGAAATTCTTTACCTTGGTTGGAAAGAGTTTACTTTTCAAATTTGGGAAGTAATTTTCCAAATACTTTTTGGCCACTATTGAGCAGTGTGTCCCACTATCAATGATGAATGGGTGTTAAGCATTGTAAAGATAAAAAGTAATCTTGGTGGCCTTTTGCTGAATAAATGCCATTCCTTTAGTTGGTGTAACTAAGAAATTTTGTGTATCTTGTGTATCTTTGCACAAATTTTCCTTGGTAGTGTCTTGTGGTAATCCTGATTCTAACTGTCTGTCCTGGATATCCAACTGAGTTTCCCCTTGGTAGTCAAGCAGGAATTCTTCTATTGGGTCTTGGTCATCATGAGGGTTTTCTCTGATGGAATAACATATAAAATCAGAGTAAGATTCTTCTTAGAATTCATCCTCTGGGATTTGTTCAATGGCACAGGTTTTCTTTTTTTCCTTTGGACAGTTGCTGGCATAGTGGTCTGTGGACTCAAAATTGTGAAAAGAATCCTTTTGCTTAAGTACTTCTTCCACTTTATCTCTGTTCTTGTCTTCATTGTCAACCCTGAAAATCTGTTTCTCTCATAAACTGTTGCCTTAATATAGGTAACACCTCCCTATATTTTTCCTCTTCCTTACTTCTTGTAGGGTATTGGCTATATCTAGAGTTCAGTATTTTTTGTAAATTCATTTTACTTCATGTTTTAGTTCACCTGGAATTTGTTTCAGGAATTTTTGATTCCTCATCTGCTTATTCATATCAGTATCTATGGCCTTGAGCCTTTTAGACTGTTTAAGACACCACCCTTAAGGATGTTTGTCTAATTAGTACTTCTCATTTTCAAACAAAATGATATTTTGCTATATCCAAGTACCATTACTATACTTATTTATTATTTGACTTTTCCACCATGACCAGCTGCCTATGCCATGGATTCATTTCATTTCTGTGTATCATATGCTAGGATGTCCTTTGAATGCTATGTTCAATATAGCTGTTATCCAGTAATCTGGTATGGTTGGTACATCAATAAAGAGTCCATAAATATGGTCAATGAGTTCCATATGATCATATTCTTCTACACCAGAGACCTTTGGTCAACTTGTGGCTTCTAAAGTTGCTTCAAGGCTTCCTTTTCTGAGTAAGTCATATTTTCTCCATCTTGGTATTGTGATAGAAATATGTGGTTAATATTTCTTGGGAAATCTGGTTTGATGTCCACTTGGAGGTGTAGATTGTTGCCAAAAAAATGGCCCTGTTTTTGTGTTTTTATGTTTAGAAGGACATTGAGCAATTCTTCTATGTCTTGATCCAGTCATTCCCTGTCTCTCTTTCAGTGATATTGATCCTCTAAGAATTGACTACGTTTTTTTGGTTTCTTCTGAGGATATACTCACCTTCTTATAGCTCTCTTGAAGAATATGAATAGCTTTGGTTTGTAAATTATTTACCTCTTGTAACCTTGAAATGTTTTCATGGCCTCTTTCAAACTCTCTTTGAGGTTTCTCTGAACTTTTTGACATTTGTAACCACAGTCCATTTATTTCTATGTTACTCTCAGGTCTGAAAACACTATGTTCCTTCTGAGTGGGGATATCATTCCTAATTTTAGGCTTACTTATTCTATCAGGAGTATTTACAATTATATTTTGCTTTTGTGTACTTCCTTCACCAGATTCAACAGCTTCTAGATGATTGGATCTAATTATTTTTGCATCTGGTTTGAAGAAGTCTTGTTCTTTCCCTTTGATCCTTATCTTCTACTGGAAACTCCCTGGAATTTTGAAGAATGGTTACTCTTGGCCACTGATTTTCCGGACTATCAGTGTTGTGAACCCACTGGATTGTTAATTTGGTCCACTCCTAATGAGTCTGATGGATTCAGAATATTCTCCTTGGGGATGCATTGCTCCTATACATCCTGTATTGCTTATTGATTTTCCCTTAGCTTGGCTTCCCTCTCTTTTAGGAGCTATAACTGCTTGTTGGGCTACCAACCTTTGATGATTTCCATAAGGTCCTTGGTAAAAATCTCTCAGAGAGATATCTTCTGCCAGATTTCCCCAGATTAAATCTCTTCTTTTCCATTCTCCATTGGAACATGTCTTTGAGGAGTTGGCTGAGCTGAATTGATTGTTTCATGTCTGTCCAGTCTCCTGGTTTGAGGTGGCTGTTTAATTGGAAGGTGAATGGGATTGTGGGCATGCTTTCCCTGAGTGTATGTCAATTAAACATACTGTCCAAACTCTGATATTCTGTATCTGAAAAGTACTTTTCTTCCCTCAGGCTGGTTCCTTGGGACTCCAAGGTCTCTGAGGCATACAGAGGAAATAATATCAGTTTCTGAAAGCTGTCAAAAGTGTTTTGTTCTTAGGGTATTTACCTATTAATGTGCTTTTTACAAACCTGTATTCTACAGATTTGGGAAATTTGCTTTTAGAAGTTCAAACTGGGTTGATGACTGTTATATTCCCTTTGAAAGTTATTAAGGTTGGTTTGACTTGTATTCACACAGAAATCCGTGGTTTTATGGGCCTCTGAGTGGCAATGGGTGTCCACTTCATGTTTTTGATGAGGCTTTCACTGTTCCACTTTCCTTTTCCCTTCTAAAAATTATCTGTGTCTGGAGGTGTCACTGTTGGATAGACCTGTGACTGTGCCTCCAGTGGTATGATTTTTTTCTTCCACTAGTAGACATAATATGAGGGTTTAAGGTCAGTCTTGACTCTTCAAAATTCATTTCACATCAAATGATGGATTCTGGTGCAATATATGGCTGTATTACACCTCTGTACAGTGACTGGGTTGGTAATACCAATTTTCACATTGATAATACTTATTGAAAGATGTTTGGTTACAGCTGTAGCTTAAACATCTCACAGTTTTATTCTGTGATTAAGAAAAATAACTGATTTTCATGGCTTTGTGAGCATTTGCAATATGAACAAATATCCAAAAACATCACAAAACAACTATCCAAACTCTATTCTAACAATAATAATTAAAATTATAATCTTAAAATAAGTAAAAATGCCATCAAATGGCATAAATTCTTGATTATCTCAGAAAACAATGTATAGAAATTTTATAAATTAAAACATTGGACTCAAAATCAAAAACTACAAATATAACATTTTTATGTCATATCTGTAAATTCAACACTCACTGAAATAACCTGAATATATGAGCTTTTATGATCAGAACATATATTCATGGTTTTTAGCTCCTATGTTTTGAAATATGAATGATCAAGAGTTGATTGAGAATTTGTTTCCCACTAATTAACCATAGAAACTCAGATATAAGCTTTATTTGACAAGATATAAGCAAATTTAAAACTTACATGGGTTTATTGAGAAAAATAGCAATAGCTGTTGACCACTTTAATTCAAAATTGGTACAAGCTTAAGGAAGTATGTATATTAAGATCCTACTAGCTCATACATGAAGAATGATGTAATATTCATCATGATATTTGAGGTATAACCCTCTGAAATCATGGTTCAAAGTTCAGAATTACAAATTTTGACAGAAAAGATGAGTCACAAGAAAAATGATTAAAGATAGAATTTTTATTATGTAATTAAATACTATTGGAGGATTATTGAGGACATGTAAAGATATTTGAATTCCCTCTCTGAATAGATTTAGCGCGAAGAAATCAAAAGTCAATAATGATTTCAGTTAAAGCTTAAAAATGATCATTTATAATCACCAACTGTAATCTTATTTTGAGCTCAACAGTTAAACAAGTGATGAAGCTGGTGGATACTATTATATTATATATAAAAATAATAAGACATACAAATTTTAACCTTCCTTCAAACCTATGAGGTAAGAAAACTTGGAGTTACAGTCACAACTCTAAATAATGGTGTGATAAGGAGAGAAGAAGGTTTAATTATGTTGTAATCATCACTAAAACTTAAATTATTGATGAATTACAGTGAATACCATCAGTAAATGTCTACTACAAGCCTTCTGGACTCTAGGAGGAAGGACTATAATATAAATAGAGCTCTTTTTCCTCTTTTTCCCCCTCAGATGCATCAAACAAATTAAAAAATTGAAACAAAAGGTAACTTCTTTATTATTTATATAGAAAACTATTTTATTATTAAAAACCAACGATCAGCTTTTAGTAATCACCAAATTTGACATGATTAACCCAATGTTTTGTTGTTTTTGTTACATTCTCTCTAAAATCTTCAATTCCACATAAAATAAAGAAAAATTGTAATTTTGCTTATTTTTATTTGTAAATAAAATTGAAATAAGTTTCATTTACATCATTAGACAAACAATTATTCAAACTTATCATAATAAGTGTTAAAAGTAGGTTATTTTCTCATTATTATTCTTAATAATTCTTAAAAATTGAAACAAAAGGTAACTTCTTTATTATTTATATAGAAAACTATTTTATTATTAAAAACCAAGGATCAGCTTTTTAGTAATCACCAAATTTGACATGATTAACCCAATGTTTTGTTGTTTTTGTTACATTCTCTCTAAAATCTTCAATTCCACATAAAATAAAGAAAAATTGTAATTTTGCTTATTTTTATTTGTAAATAAAATTAAAATAAGTTTCATTTACATCATTAGACAAACAATTATTCAAACTTATCATAATAAGTGTTAAAAGTAGGTTATTTTCTCATTATTATTCTTAATAATTCTTTCCTTGATATAAATAGTATTAATATTAATATATAACCTTGATATTGGTAGAGATATTGTTATAAACTTGTTTTTTTATTATTGAATAACAATTTTTTATGCATTTATTATTTTTTGGTAATAAAAATAACTTTCCATAAATATATTCTTTATTAAATACTAATATATTTATTTTATTATACTTTTCTTCATAATTTAATTATTTTTACACCATAATTATAACAATTATTTATTATTATATCTATTTTTGAATCTTATTTATCAATAAAAGTAGGACACTCATAGTACAATAAGTAAAGTATTAGTGATTTTTACTTATTGTCCTATAGTCAAACCTTACAGGTTTTAATACAAACAATTGAAACTCTAAATATGTTCAACAAAACCCTTTGAAGCTGTTACTTACAGCGTCAAGGATTCTTTTAAGTCTCTCAAAATAATCGCAACTTTTTTTTGTTTTTTATGGAAAAAATATGACCAAATGAGACTGCACCGATTAAATTGGGAGAAAACCTGTCAAAGAATGCATAAAAGTAAAAGAACACAGTGGTGTATGATTATATGTCACTTAAAAAAATAGTATATTATTGGTTTTTATTTGAGATATTTTTATTCTCAAGATAATAATAATGATTATGATGAGTGAAATAAAAAAATAAGAGAAAAACTGACTTTTATTCCAAAAAATTTAAAGAAATTGTTCAAGAACATGGCCAATCCCCCAAAATGTCAGGCTGAGTCTATGCTACAGCTATTATAAGAGTGTATACAGCTTCAAATATGACTGTGACATGATTGATTAGAATAAAAAATAGTTTGATAAGTATTATTGGGGATTTACTATGAGGTTATAGTGGTGATGAGTTCTGCTGAACGCCCTGGGTACACTGATTATCAATTGAATAATTATAATAAACAGTAAAATGTTTAAGACTAAAGTATACCTAATTAATTTTGAAGAGGATGACTTTTTGAGAGTTGTACAACATAGGAACTAAAGAGAAGGATGGGGATTGCCTTTTTGAAAAATAAAAGGCCCCTTTTTATCCCTAAATGGAGTGCAAAGGGCCTCTGGGCATGTTCAAATAGGATAAGTGAAGAATTTTCAATTCCAAGGAAAGGCTTGTCAGTATTACACAGATTTTTCAATCTGTATTGGCCCTAGATGTGGTTTTGAAACCACATCTGGGAAGTTCTTACCAATAAAGGGAAAATACCTTAATTTGGGGACCACACAGCCATCTTCTGACATGTATGATGCATAGAATAATATACAGATCCTGTATGGGGACCCCATTAATGCCAAAATATGGGCTATAGAAGGACAAAAACTCTCTTTCATAGAATTGATACCTCATATTGAAAGATATGGGAAAATATACCACAGTATTGAGTCTTTGATCATACTGTGGGATTATGATTTTAGAACTGCCATAGCTTTGTAAGCTTGAGTCATAATTCAATAAAGATTGGATGATTGTGTTTCTCTGAGTGGCATCTACACAATGGTATCTCATTTGGAATGGGTAGCATTAAATATGGTGAATTAATACCACTTTTAATTTCCATAATCCAGATATGGATTTTTCTTAAATCCTGTATAGAGTTTGTTTTCTCCATACGTTTTTTCTATATGATTATGAGGGAATGGATGGAACCATTAGAAATTCCCAATTGTGCTCTTTCCAGAGAGACTCCACTTTATGCATCTCACACCAAAGTTGTAGAAGTTGGATGGGAGGTGAATATTTTGTTTGCCTTTATTTGGCTTTGTTTTGGCCATACCTTCTGTAGTTTTGATGCTAGTTAGATTGGGCCAGTACCATTGGATAGCCCACAACAAGATCTATGATATAAACACCCATTTGATGGGGTTCTGCCTCTTTCTATAGCTTTTAGATGAGAGCTGAAAGCTAGGGTTTATGCTCAGTTTTTTCTTTGAGCTAGATTAACTATGTCATTCCTTATCCTATAGTAATGGGAGTTTTAGCTTTGGGGAGAGGTGACTTTCCTCTTTTTTTCTCCCTCAATGAGTTATTTCGCCTCAGGGAACTATTTAGTGGGAATTTTGCTCTACCCTTGGTTTATAGTATTTTAGTTTCATGCTTGTGCTCTGGGTTTGAGTTCCAGGCTTACATACCCTGCCTCCAAAATGGCTCATCATTGATGGGACTTTTCTGCCTTCCTAGAGGCTCTGAATATTCTCAGGTGAAGGTCACCATCTTCTATGGTATTCTCTGATAACCATATATCTATATCAGCTGTCTGGTTCTTGAATCTAAAAAAGTAATTCTTTTGGTCTGTGCCATTGAGTCTGATCTTCCTAGATTTCAGGATATTTTTTATTGCGCCAGGGGTGCCCTCCACTCCCACTATGTCTTTTGGGATGTGAGAGTTTTACCTGGAGGGAAGCCTATTATATTTTTTTGTATCAGGTCAGTTTTTAGTGGGAATGATGCTCTACCATTGGTTTATGGTATTTTTCTATCATTCTTATGCTCTGAATTTGAGTCACAGGCTGAGAACTTGCTCTGGGTTCAAACCAACCTCCCTTCCAGGAGGTCCTTCTTTTTTTCACAGTGAATATGCTGAGGACTGATACCACTTCATTCATATCCAAGATGACAGAATGTATAAAATCAAACCTTCTGATGGCAAAGATTACACTTCTTGAGCATGTTGAAGTACATAAATCTTGATAAGTGATGTAGAAGTCAAAGTAGATCTAGAAGCAGGAGTCTTTCACACTTGTGTAGGGAAAGATTATTTTCAAGGAAACATCCCCAGAGGATAAATCATCTCTTACCAATAAAAAGTGTAAAATTAAGTAGAGACAGTAATGATATGTACCCTTTGAATATATTATACACTAAATTGATATTTTAATTCCCAGAACAAAGTATGAGAATAAAACAGAGATAGGACTAATGGACAAGTTTGCTTCTAAACCAATCATACTTGAAAATGACTACTTGATATTTTATGTCATTGAAATAAGAAATGATAGAGATAGGTATTTTACAATTTGAAAACAAAGATACAGAAACTTTCTTTTTCAAATATGCCCAAGCAAGTATCTATGTTATCTTGAAATAAGGATAACAATAAGTAATAGTTTGTGTCAAATTTACGTAGTGAGGCACAAATTAATCCAGAATTTTCACCATAAATGAGAAAAGAGCTTATTAATGTGTTGTACACATATAAAGTTGCCTCTGCTTCAAGCAATGAAGCTTTAGGCTCAATCAGAGGGAATGGACTACATATTAATCTTGATATTGACAGACCATACCCTACAGTGCTTAGAAGGAGAGCTTACCAAGAAAGCCCCAGAGCTAGAGAAGCCTTGGAAAAAAAATATCCAATAGTCAATAAGCCTTGTTGGACTGAGGAAATTAGGCAATTATGAAGAAGTTGAAGTATCAATTCCTGCCATTATTTCTTGGAAAAATGATAAAAATAGTATGGCTGGATATTTTAGAGCACTGAATACCTAAACAGTTCCATATAGGTAGCGAATTCCTAGAATCCAAGAAACCTTGACCCAATTACCTCAAGCACATTGTATAGCATCAATAGATATATTTAAAGGCTTTCATTACAAAATTGTGACACCAAAAGCCAGAAATTTCTTAGAATTATTACTCACTGTGGTATTTATGAGTACCTAAACCTGCCCTTTGGGATTCATAATTCACCTTATCATTATCAAAGAATGATGAATAACATCCTCTCTGCAAAGATTTCTGAAGCATTTATCATCATTTATATTTATGATATAATCATATATTTATACTCATGGCCTTTTCAGCTTAAAATACTTGCAAGAGTACTAGACAAAGTAGCAGAGGTGAATATGAAAATTTCACTCAAGAAAGGAAATTTTGGTTTTGAAGAGTTCAAAGAACTTCGAAATATTATTTCAGGCTTAAGCCTGAGTATTGTCAAAAATAAAGTAGGAGCAGTGTTACTTGATCCTAAAACCCAGAAAAAGAAAGAAATGATTTTGTAACTTGGATTTGCTAGCTACCACAGGAAATACCTGAAAGAGTTTGCAATTCTAGCAAAGTAACTTTATATAATCTGAAATCAATAGAAAGTATTTTAGATGACAGAAGAAGCAATTAGAGAATATGAGAAAATGAAAGAAACCCTTACAGAAGTGTCTTGAATTCTCATACCTGAATGGAATATACACTTCAAGTTTTACATTCATGCATGGGGAGATGGATTAGGAGAAGCCCCACATCCAGCCCAAATTATTGATGACAAACCAACAGAATGTCACAACCACGAGTTTTGGCCCTCCTCCTTGATGGCTGCGGCAATCCAACCTGGAGCCAAGATGGGGCCAATTGGTCACGTCATGCCCTTTATGGCCAATTGGCCCCCTTGGGTGTTTTATGGTTTTTACGCCATAACCCCTCTCAACCATCATTTATGGCCTCAGGCCATATCCTGCCATCATTGGCCTTCTTGGCCAATTTCAACCTCACCAACCCCCAGGCCTTCATCTTTTATTTTGGGCCTGGGGGGGCCCTTTTATCTTCCAGGGGGTTCTGGACCCCCTAGCCATCTCCATTGGCCCTGGCCACCCCCTTTTCATTATGGGGGTTTTGGCCTAAATGGCCTTTTTGGGCCATTTAGGCCCCCTACGGCTTCTACGGTCCGTAGGCCAATTAGGCCCCTTTTGGCCTAATCCAATGAGGCCAAAAGGGGCCAAAGGGGCCAGCCACCTAGGCCCCAAGGCCAGGTGGGTCCCAAACCACAATTGGGCCCACATGAGCCAATTTTGGCCATGAATTCCTTGGACCCAAAAATGACCAAATCCCTCTGGGACACCCTTTTGGCCATAAATCCCGTAGGACCCAATTTTGGCCATGGACCACCATGGCCTCTGGCAACCACCAGAGGCCACCAGATCAGCTCAGCAAAGCCTTCTCCTCAACTTAAGGGGAGTTCTTTCCTTTCCTTCATACACTCTGTATCCAAGATTGCAGGTGTGGTGCATATATGGTATTATATACCATTATGCACCATTTTTGTTCATCAATCCAATGGAGACGTTTTCAGGACCCAATTCCACCTTTCCACTTCAAGGTCCATAATGCCAACGCCCATTTCGAAGGAGGACTTTTCAGCTCATCAGTCTGGCAATCCATGGCGGCAATTCAGAAGATCATTCAAGGATCCCAACCACCTGTATCTGCAGGAGTTGGGTTGGTACAATTCATTCAGGATTATTCTAAGGTCAATTCTCAAGAGGTATTACATCATTTAAATCAGTTGTCAAGACATCAAGTATTCAATACTCCCTGGACAACTCAATTCATCCGTACAGGCCTTATTCAATCAACCTGTATGGCCTTGGCCCAATTGGGCCATTTCTAATTCCACTGTGTGAATTCTATCACACAGTTCAAATTTCAAGATGGCCAGAACTGTATTTCCCGATTCGGACAATACAGTCATTGATCCACCTTCCAGGATCAATCTTTCAGCTTTTCACATATACCGGCCACCTTTCATCACCTGGGGACTTTTTCCCCAGTTAATTAATATATTGGATTTATTTTTATCCTTATTTTCTTTTACCTTATTAAAGTTAATACTGATAATCTTAAGTCAGTCATTAGCACCCCTTTTCTCTTTCTTTCTTCGCCTGTCAGTGGATATTGGTGGTCATATCCTTTACTAATTCCATTGTTCTTTCTGGCAGGTTGAAACAGTGAATTGAGGATTCACTTGGTTGGCTTCTTGGCTTTTGGCTTCCTTTTATTTTGGCCTCTGGCTTCATTCTTCTTATTCTTTGTTATCTTTGGCATATTTGTCCTTTCTCTATTTCCTGCTTAAGAAATATATTCCATAGTATTTCTTACCATCTGTTGGAGCCCTCCAAGTGAGTTCTTGATTCCTGAGTGCCAGGCCCTCTTGCTTCCATAAGAGCCCCTGTGACATTATATTAATTAACTCATAATTTCTTTTCATTCTATTCATTCATTCTTCATCAATTTCATTCATTCATTCATCAAAATTATGACTCTTTAACGCTTATGAAAATTTATGATTCTCCGTCATCTCTCAATTTTCTCTCACTCATTTCTTCATTCTGAAAATTGAAAGCTGACCCAAATTTCATTTTCTGTTCATCTTTTCAACCTTAATCTCACTTTTTATTATCATCAATCTTACTCTTATCCGTAATACAGGCGTTTTTATCTTTGATCCTCAAATTATTCATCAGATTATTCAGACACGTTCTTCATATCAGGATTCATTTTGATTTATTCCTCAAGAATTTTGATTTTGGAAGAATTCACTTGGAATTGATTTGATTGATCAATTTGACATAATTGAAATTGACATCAAGATAATTGATTGATCTGAAGATTTTATTGATTTGCTGATTATTCACATCAAGAATTCATTTGATTGATTGACTGATTTTCTGCAAGATTCTGATTTGATTTGATTGTGATTGATTTGATTCATTGATTTACTTCAAGACATTGATTTTATTTTTGACTTCAAGACTTCATTTGACTTTGATTTATTGACGTACTTGAAGATTTTCACTTGATTCCTTTATTTCCTCAAGATTTGATTGTTGATTCCTTACGTCAAGATAATTTTGAATTTCCTTCCATTGATTTGATTTATTATCCCTGAATCATGCCAGTTGAACATTCACCTCCTGCAAGACAGACCAGATCTCAGGCCAGAACTCAAGCTGTTCTGACTCCAACTCCAAGGGCTCCTCTTGACGGTACCCCAGCAGTTTCTCAACTGAGGGCCAGATTGGACAGAGGACCCACTTTGGAAGGAGCAGCACCATCCAGGAAGGAAGGAAGAGGGCCAAGGAGATCAATCTCATTATCAGGAGTGGTTGGTGGATTCTCAGGACTTTCAAGAACCAGTCCCAAGGTTCAAGGTGAAGATGATGAAGAGGAGGAGGAGAATTCTGTGGAAGAGGAAGAGTCTAATGGCACTGAGGCTGCTCCTGCTCCTGTGGGAGCATCTGAAGGCACCAGAGGACCAACTCTAGCCCAGTCTGATCAGCCTGTCTCTCATCAGTCCGAACCATCTTTATTGGCCATCATGCAGCAGATGACTCAAATTATGGCCAATCTTCAAGCAGCTTCTTCCTCTGAGTCATCAAGACCACCAGCCTTCAAGACTCCATCTATGAAGGCACCAGAATGCTTTAATGGGACTCAGCCCTTCAAAGTCAGAAGCTTCATTCAATCTTGTCAACTCATCTTTCATAATGATCCGGCAAACTTCTCTCAAGATAGAAAGAAGGTTCTTTATGCCACTTCATTCTTAGTTGGCAGGGCTGCAAAATGGATTGAGCCTTATCTTTCCAATCTCAATAATCAAGACTCAAGTTACCTTCTCAATTCCTGGCCACTGTTTGAATCCCAATTGTTCACTTTATTTGGAGACCCAAATGAAGTTAGAAAAGCAGAAGCAGAATTGGATGGCCTTAGGATGAAAGAAGGTGGGCATGTTGCTTTATATATTGCTGATTTCAGAAGTTTGGTTTCAAGAATTGGGGATTGGGGTGAAAGGTCTCTTATTCATCATTTCAGGAAGGGCTTGGCCTCCAGAATTCTGGACCAATTAGCCTCCCATCCTTCAAATATTGATTCTCTTCAAGACTTAATGGACGTCAGCCTGGAACTTGATACCAGGTACCATGAGAGGCAAAAGGAGAAGAATAATCATCAAGAGAAGAAGCCTGAAGCCTCAAAGTCTCACTCTTCTCATCATCAAGTTTCTTCAAGCTCAAGGCATAAGAAGAAATTTCTCTCTCAAAAGCGGGACAAGCCCCATTCTTCTTTGTTGAATAAAGATTTCAAGCTCATGAACTCTGAAAAAGAAAGAAGGATCAAAGAGGGTCTTTGTACCTACTGTGGTGGGAAGCATAGTCTTGAGTCCTGTTTCAAAAGGCCTCAAAACAAGCTTACCCAACCGTCAGGCAAATTTCCCAGCCAGGGAAAAGCCTGAGTGAAGACCATGTTGTGTTCAATGGTCTTCACAGTTTTCCTTCCAGAGCACAATTGTGCATTCTGAATACTGGTGTCAAAAATTCTCTTAAATTTTTTGTTTTCTCTTCTCTTTCTGATGTTTTTTACAGTATTCTCATTGATTCTGGTGCTACACACTCATTTATTGCAAAGCAGTTTGTTCACAAGTACTCATTGACTACGTCAGAACTTCCAGAGAAGATTCCTCTTATCATTCTTGACTCCTCTGAGTCTCCTTCCGTATTTGTGACTCACCATACTAGATATATGGTTGAGCTCCCTTCCTTCCCAAGCTTTCAATGGGACTTTTTAGTCATTGATACTCCCAAGGGAGAAGACCTCATATTGGGCTTTGACTTTCTCAATCATTTTAATCCTTCTATTGATTGGAGGCAAGGGCTGATCACCTTTAATCCTGATCATTCGGACTATTCTGATCCTTCTAATTCTGTCCGTAATGACTTTTCTTCTGCCAAATCTTGTGCAGCTCTGGTTGGTGATTCTAGAACACCATCATTTCCATCTTCTGTCCATATTCCTTCCCTTAATTCCCCACAGTCATTACTATCTCCTAGAGCTGAAGTCTTCAAAGAGATTCAAGATGTTGGAGAAGATAATTCTGTATCTTCACTTCACCTCTTATTTGGGAATATGGACCTTCCTCCTTCATCTTATCATGACTCCCTGGAGGAGTTGTGGGATGAAGAGGAAGAGCCAGAAGAAGTAGAAACCGTGATGAAGGTTGTTCCTCCCGTCTATCACCAATACTTGGATGTATTCTCCAAGGTGAAAGCAGAGAAATTTCCTCCTCACCGCGCCTGTGATCATCATATCTAACTGGAGGGGTCTCTACCTCCAGTTGGGGTGATCTACTCTTTATCCAAACAAGAGTCAGATACACTCAGGGCCTACATTTCAGAGAATGTAGAGAAAGGTTTCATCCAGCCAAGCTCCTCTTCAACAGGAGCACCTGTTCTTTTTGTCAAAAAGAAAGATGGTGGCCTCGGTTTGTGTGTTGATTACCGCAAACTCAATGCTGTCACTAGGAAGAACAAGTATCCTGTTCCTCCTATGAACCAGCTTCTCAATGTCTTTAATGGTTCTTCTATCTTCTCCAAGATTGATTTGCGTGGTGCATATAACCTGCTCAGAATCAAGGAGGGTGATGAACATTTGACTTGTTTCAGAACTAAATATGGCAGTTATGAGTACTTGGTTATGCCGTTTGGGCTCACCAATGCTCCTGCTTCTTTTCAAAATCTTGTCAATGATATCTTCCAAGATTTGCTTGATGTTTATGTTGTGGTTTATTTAGACAATATTATGGTCTTTTCCAAGTCTGAGGAAGAGCATGTCACTCATGTGTCCACTGTTCTTTCCAGACTTAGGGCCAATAATCTTTTTGCTAAGGCCTCCAAATGCCTTTTTCATGTTTCTAGTGTTGAATACCTTGGTTATGTTGTTTCTGCTGAAGGCCTCAAGATGGACCAAGCAAAAGTCCAGCAGATTCTCAATTGGCCTCATCCAAGAAACCTCAAGGCACTTCAATCCTTTCTCGGCTTTGCCAATTTTTACCGCCGTTTCATCAAGAACTATTCAAAGAAGATCAGTTCACTCACCAGCTTCCTCAAGAAAGATTCCTGTTTCCCCCTCAATGAGGAAGCTCTTAGTCAGTTTCATCAACTCAAAGAGGCTTTCACCACCGCTCCAATCCTTTCCCACTTCAATCCTTCTCTACCCACCATTGTAGAGACCGATGCATCCGACTATGCCTTGGGTGCTGTACTGAGTCAGGTCTCTGACTCAGGAAAACATCCCATTGCATTCGAAAGCCGCGAGCTTATTCCAGCGGAGCTCAACTATGAGATTCATGACAAGGAGCTCCTTGGCATAGTCTGGGCTCTCAAGCGCTGGAGGGCTTTTCTTCTTTCTCTGTCTTCCCCTTTTGAAGTTCTCACCGATCATTCTTCTCTTCAGTACTTTATGTCATCAAAGATCCTTACTCGCCGTCAAGCCCGTTGGGCTGAATTCCTGTCTGAATTTCATTTCTCAATCACTTACCGCCCTGGCCGCCTGGCTACTCTTCCGGATGCTTTATCACGTCGGGACGACGTTTATCCGGAGAGGGGGGAGGATTTCATCAGCAAGAATCCAATGAATTTTCAGCAACTCATTAAGCAAGATGAAGTTCAACCCTCAAAGTTCTTTGCAGTCAAGGTGGAGTCAATTTCAAATCTGATTGACTCAATTCAGAAGGCAGTATGGCAAGATCCTCAGTACAGAAGTATCCTTGAAGATTTGGGTAAAGGTAAATCTGTCCAAGATTACTCTCTTGATTCCTCCTCCCAACTTCTTCTCTTCAAAGATCGGGTGGTAGTCCCACATGACTCCACAATTCAACTCAGCATTCTTCAAAAGCGTCACGATTCTCCTCTAGCTGGACACCCTGGCCAAGAGAAGACTCTCAAACTTGTCAAGCGGGATTTCCACTGGTCCGGCATGACTCAATTCATCAAGGATTATGTTTCATCCTGTCAACAGTGTTCAAGAAACAAGAATATTCATCATAAGAAGTTTGGATTCCTCAAGCCTCTTCCAATTCCAAATGGTCCTTGGATTTGTCTCTCAATGGATTTCATCACTCAACTGCCACTGTCCAATTCCTTTGACTCAATCCTAGTCATAGTGGACAGATTTTCAAAAATGGCGGTTTTTATTCCAACAATGTCTTCAATCAATTCACTGGATTTGGCCCATTTATTCATCAAGAATATTTTCTCAAAGCATGGCCTTCCATCAAGCATTGTCAGTGATAGAGGTTCACTCTTCGTTTCTTCCTTCTGGACCACTCTTTGTCAGCAGCTCAAGATTTCAAGAGACTTGTCCACTGTTTATCATCCAGAAACTGATGGACAGACAGAGAGGGTAAATCAGATACTAGAACAGTATCTTTGGATGTATGTCAGTTATCATCAAGATGATTGGAACACCTGGCTCCCTCTGGCTGAATTTGCCTACAATAATTCTGATCACTCTTCAACCAAGCAATCACCGTTTTTCACTGTTTATGGAAGAGATCCACATTTTGATTCAGTTCACATCACTCAAGACACTCCTACTGGAAAGTTATCAACAAAAATCCAATCAGTCCAGCAAGATGTCAAGAGAGAACTTGAAGCTTCCATAAACCGGTTTAAGAGGTATGCAGATAAAGGTAGAGCAAGTCCACCTGTTTTGAATCCTGGTGACATGGTATGGCTTTCTTCCAAGAACATCAAATCAACCAGACCCACCAAAAAACTATCCGAAAGATGGTTGGGTCCTTTTCCCATCTTGAAGAAAGTCAGTTCTCATGCTTACCACCTCAAGCTTCCATCTCAATGGAAATCCATCCATCCAGTCTTCCATATCTCCCTTTTGGAACCAGTCAAGACATCAACAATCCCAAAGCGGCATCAAGAGCCTCCTCCTCCAATCATCATTGAAGAAGAAGAGGAATGGGAAGTCTCTCAAATACTGGACTCAAAGCTCAAGAGAAGAAATTTATGGTATCTGGTGGAATGGAAAGGTTTCAGTCAAGACCCAGAAAGATCCACTTGGGAACCAGCCGAAAACCTCAAGAATTGTCCTGAACTTGTCAAAGATTTCCATTCTTTATATCCTGACAAGCCGGGTCCCAATTCTTCAAAAGCTTGATTCATTTATGGTGCTTGGTGGGGAGAGGAATTACCAAAAGTAAGTCCCACTCCTGGTATGCACCTTTCAGGGCATTCTACCCTTATCTGTTGTAAGCATCACCTTGGCCACTCTGTGAGCACTTTGCAATTTTGGACACAGATCCTGGCCTGGCTTTTCAACATTCAATTCCAAAATTATGGCCATTTTCACTTGGACAAATGGACCATTCACCCTTTTACTTCTTTTCCAAGTTTCCCAATTCAATTCAATCCTTAACAGTTTTGTTTTTCTTTCATGGCACTGGCGGGATTGGCAACTACCAAAAGTAAGTTCCTCTCCCGGTGTGCACTTCCCTGAGGGGTCTACAATCTGTCCAAAACATTACCTTGGCCACTTTGTGAGCACCTGGTATCAAATCTATTTTCCAGGTACCCTGGCCACTCTCAAGTCAATTCTCAAAATCCGTGATGAAGATTGGACTCCCCTTCAAAATTTTTTCTCTTTATTTCTTTTTCTGTTTTTGTTTCATTTTCTTTTATTTTATTTCTTTATCATTTCAATTTTCTTTTATTATAATATTTATGCCAAAATTCTACGTCCATTCAATCCTTCAACATTTTCAAAACCAAATGTCAAGAGAAGACTACGTCAACCTCAATTCATATGCCAACACTGTTATCAGTTCAAACTTTTTTCTTTTCAAAGATAAAATACCTCTGGAATCCCTCCGTCCAATCCGTCTTAACAGCCTCAACAGGCTTCTACCTTATCTTGGTGCTCAGGAGCTCACCATTCAAGGTAGGGGGGTACTGTCACAACCACGAGTTTTGGCCCTCCTCCTTGATGGCTGTGGCAATCCAACCTGGAGCCAAGATGGGGCCAATTGGTCACGTCATGCCCTTTATGGCCAATTGGCCCCCTTGGGTGTTTTATGGTTTTTACGCCATAACCCCTCTCAACCATCATTTATGGCCTCAGGCCATATCCTGCCATCATTGGCCTTCTTGGCCAATTTCAACCTCACCAACCCCCAGGCCTTCATCTTTTATTTTGGGCCTGGGGGGGCCCTTTTATCTTCCAGGGGGTTCTGGACCCCCTAGCCATCTCCATTGGCCCTGGCCACCCCCTTTTCATTATGGGGGTTTTGGCCTAAATGGCCTTTTTGGGCCATTTAGGCCCCCTACGGCTTCTACGGTCCGTAGGCCAATTAGGCCCCTTTTGGCCTAATCCAATGAGGCCAAAAGGGGCCAAAGGGGCCAGCCACCTAGGCCCCAAGGCCAGGTGGGTCCCAAACCACAATTGGGCCCACCTGAGCCAATTTTGGCCATGAATTCCTTGGACCCAAAAATGACCAAATCCCTCTGGGATACCCTTTTGGCCATAAATCCCGTAGGACCCAATTTTGGCCATGGACCACCATGGACCAATGTTTCCACCATGGCCTCTGGCAACCACCAGAGGCCACCAGATCAGCTCAGCAAAGCCTTCTCCTCAACTTAAGGGGAGTTCTTTCCTTTCCTTCATACACTCCGTATCCAAGATTTCAGGTGTGGTGCATATATGGTATTATATACCATTATGCACCATTTTTGTTCAGCAATCCAATGGAGACGTTTTCAGGACCCAATTCCACCTTTCCACTTCAAGGTCCATAATGCCAACACCCATTTCAAAGGAGGACTTTTCAGCTCATCAGTCTGGCAATCCATGGCGGCAATTCAGAAGATCATTCAAGGATCCCAACCACCTGTATCTGCAGGAGTTGGGTTGGTACAATTCATTCAGGATTATTTTAAGGTCAATTCTCAAGAGGTATTACATCATTTAAATCAGTTGTCAAGACATCAAGTATTCAATACTCCCTGGACAACTCAATTCATCCGTACAGGCCTTATTCAATCAACCTGTATGGCCTTGGCCCAATTGGGCCATTTCTAATTCCACTGTGTGAATTCTATCACACAGTTCAAATTTCAAGATGGCCAGAACTGTATTTCCCGATTCGGACAATACAGTCATTGATCCACCTTCCAGGATCAATCTTTCAGCTTTTCACATATACCGGCCACCTTTCATCACCTGGGGACCTTTTCCCCAGTTAATTAATATATTGGATTTATTTTTATCCTTATTTTCTTTTACCTTATTAAAGTTAATACTGATAATCTTAAGTCAGTCATTAGCACCCCTTTTCTCTTTCTTTCTTCGCCTGTCAGTGGATATTGGTGGTCATATCCTTTACTAATTCCATTGTTCTTTCTAGCAGGTTGAAACAGTGAATTGAGGATTCACTTGGTTGGCTTCTTGGCTTTTGGCTTCCTTTTATTTTGGCCTCTGGCTTCATTCTTCTAATTCTTTGTTATCTTTGGCATATTTGTCCTTTCTCTATTTCCTGCTTAAGAAATATATTCCATAGTATTTCTTACCATCTGTTGGAGCCCTCCAAGTGAGTTCTTGATTCCTGAGTGCCAGGCCCTCTTGCTTCCATAAGAGCCCCTGTGACACAGAAGGACTCATTTCTTCTATATCAAGACAAATAAAACCAACAGAATCCATATATGTTGAAAGTTACATAGAATTCCTATTTTTGGTATGAAAACTTGAGAAATTACACTATTATCTTGATGGAAGCTTTTTTGAAGTGATAGCTGACTGTAATGAAGGAAAATCACTTCTGAACATGGAAAAACTCAACAGAAACATGTTGAGATGGAAAATAGCCACTCAAGAATATAGAGGAAACATAGATAGGAATTATGATCAAATGAGAAGGTGGGCATTAGAAAATACATCTGATAACCCAGATTGTGTACCTTTAGAAGCAGAAACACGGATTCCAACTAAAGTAATTAACCAAACCAAAATTTTTACCAAATTGATTGAATAAATAACAGATTAATACAGACAGGACAAGAATTTACATCTCTTAAAATCCATATTGAAAAAAGATCTTATAGACACATATTTGGTTAATTAATTGGATGAGATATGGAAAAACTTCCTATTCTTAAGGAAGATTTGACTTTTTTTAAAGAATGATATATTACAGAAATAAACATTCTGGTTTAATGAAATTATGAAGTAGATTGCCTCTCAATACTATTCTCCATTAATGTCATCATAGAATCTATTGTGGACACCTATTGAAGGACAATGAAACTGAAGGAGTCAAGAGCTGTGCCTTGTGGATATCTTGAGGAAATGTGTAAGGTGTGGATATGAAAATTTGATTAAAAATCTACTTTTACTGTCCTCAAAATTTGTATAAGGTAAAATTTAATGAAAATAGTAAATTCTAAGATTTGTATGAGAAAACATGCAAAATTAATTGTTCTTAACTTTGTGAGTATAACAAGAGAATATTTTAAACATTTATTATTTTAACAAAAAAAAGGTAAGTAAAAATACTCTACAAGAGATATTTAAGGCTACAAAAGAAATTTCTTCAAGAAAAATTTGAATTGAAAGTAATTAAGCAAAGAACTGCAGGCAATGAATATAAGACCAAAGTACTCAAAAAGAACATTAAAGAGAAAACACACAAAAAAGTGACTAGAGTGAATTTAAAAACAAATTGACAAAGTTGACAGTGATGAAAGATGCTTTAATTCACTTTTGGGGTGGTTCAAGGGTAAAAATGATTAAAAGAGTTAAAAAGAATGATGATAAAAATTTTGTAACATGTTTAAAAGGTTTAAAATTATTTTGAAGTGGTTTTCCAATGATTCATTTAGTAGCTTAACAGTTTTTAAACTAATTACAAAAGGAAAAGATTCTAACATGAAGAGAAAGGTGGGGAAAGAAGACATTCTTTTATAGCTACCAATTTTCTTACTTCAAAATTGAAATTTTCTCTTCCCAGTCATAAAAAAACTCTGAAAACAGAAAAGTCAATTATGTCATCATTGAACCCTGGCTTAGCCATTTTAGACCCTTAATCAGCCACTGCTATAGTAATACCTGGTTTCAAGCCTTCAAAACACATCAGAATGTGTTTATGAGATGTCAGAACAAGTTAGAACTGTTTTCACCTAGGTTTCTTTAGCTTAAGGGTATTTTTACCATTTTGGAAACAGTTAAAACTGCCTTGGTTGGTATCAAAGCCTCATGATCAATCAAGTCCCAGGGTCTGTGACTCCATTCCGGAACAAGAGTGTTGAAATTTGTGTGAATTTTGACATCCCATGCCTGTCAAGAAGGAATTTGGGGGATTCTGGAACCCTTGAAGCCAAAATTCCTTTTCCCTCCACAATTTATGTTTCAAATTTATTCTTTGATTTTAGTTCCTCATCATGTATTATACTTGTAATTTAGATATGTAATTCAATTCAGTTTTTACAGTAGACAACTGTAATTATTGATACCTCATATGTAAATCAAAGCTCACTTATTTAATAAAAACAAAAATCTTGAAATTTCAATGCAAAATACTTAAGCTGCTTGGAAATTGTAAACTGCACACTACAACTCAATTTGAGCACAAGCGTTGCTGGTTAACACCATATGTGCTGTAAATTAAATTAGGTTTTGGAGGATTTACAATTTTATACAGAAAATACTAAAAGCTTAATTTAAGACTATTTAGAGTTGAGTTACAGAAATTTAACCCAGAGGATAATAATTTTCATTTAACTTTTTTCCTAAAATATTTTAATTTGAATATTTTTGTTTCAAATTCATTTTTACTCAGATTTTTCAAGTAGAAATGTGTTTTAAGAATTTTAGATTTCAATGTGATTTTAATTCTATACTGTAATAAAATTTCAAATTATTATAAAATATTTATATTTTTATATAAATTTCATATTTGTATATAAATTTTATATTTGTATATTATATTTGTATATAAATTTGATATTTAAACTTCAATTATTGTTTAAATAGTATAAATAAATTGAATCATTGATAATTATAACATAATTTGTTATTTGTGGTATTTTGGGTATATAAAAATACCTGTAAGGCTCTCAAAAAGAGACCATTGAATATTGACATACCTGTAACAGTTTCCAAAGAAAGACAGGAGTACAGGAAAAATATTTGGACTTTTAATCCTTAGTCAAGGACTAAAATCTCCTTGGGAAACTGTTCACATGGATTGGCTCAAAGAACTCCCTTCAAGTAGTGAAAAGAGCTGAAAGATTTTCTGAGTCATTGTAGACAGATATAGCAAAACTCCCATATTCTTACCATGTAATAATTATAAAAATTCTATGGATAAAGCTCTCCTCCTGTGTAAAATAGTCATTTAAAGATATAATAGGTGACAGAGAAGCCAAGCTCACATCTGAACTTTGGACCAATCCTCACAAATGTTTTGGGAGAAAGCTATCACTTCTTACAGCATAAAATGGTAAAGCTGATGGGCTATCAGAGAGAATGATTCAAATATTAGAATAAATGATAAGGATGTTCTATGACTATGGTTTAGAATTCAAATAGTGATGTGGGCTTACCCATTAACTGTGCACTTTAATACTGGCATCAAAATCTGCATGTAAGACACCTGTTAATTATTTAACAGTTCAAACCCCTTCTATTTTAGGAAAAGGATGGAGTCCAAGACTTTCAGAAGAATCACTGAGGAAAGAATGGGGTGATACTCATCAATTTGCTTCCATTTTCAATTGAATACTTGATATAGTGGGACACCATGCAAAAGCAAGTACTGATAAAAATTTTGAATATGGGAAACAGAAATTGAACAACAGTCATAAAGTACCAGAATTCATAGTAGGTGTCAGATGGGGCATCTTTGGTGGCTTCCAGTCCAAAATACTAGAAATTCTATATGAAAATCAACAGTGGGACACTAATAGTTTTAATTAGTAGAAGTGTCACGAGTGTGTTGAGAAACAAATGTTGAAATTTAGACTTCAGCAGTAGGTCTTTGAGAGGGCTAATATTCTTGAAATGAAATCTAAGTAATTTCAATTTGAAAAATGAATTTGTGAAAGAGCTCTGAGGATTAATTAAAAGAGAATTACTCCTCTTTAGATCTTGTAATTACTAATTTTAAATGGAGAGAGTATATTATGAATAAGGAAAGAGTTTTTTTAGGAACAGGAACAACTATAATAACAAATGTTCATGACATAATGTGTCAGGATGAGTCTATGATGCAGCTTTAAGTGGGCTAATAACAACTTGAAATATGACTGTTACACAGTTATAAATATTAAAAATAAGGGTATAAAAGTATAATAATGGTTTATTATTAGAATAAAAGGGTTTCACTATTGAAGAATAGTGGTGGTGAGCACTATAGAAAACCCTGGGTGCAGCTTTACCTGTTGGATTACAATAATAAAGTCTACAATACTTAAAATTGTAAGTATACCTGTTTATTTTCCAAGAGTAGAACTTTTTTGAATATTCATACTATGTAGGAATTCAAGAGCAGGATGAGGAAACCTTTTCTGGCTGTGAAAAGGCCCCTTTTTATCCTGAAATGGGGTGGAAATGCTGCTAGACCTTTCCATGTAGAGGAAGTGAAGATTTTTCACTCCCAAAGACAGGATTGTGGTTTTGAAAAGGCCCGTATAGCCTGTATTGGGCTCAGATGTGGTTTTGAAACCACATCTGGGCAGGTTTTGCCAATACAGGGTGAAAATGTTCATCTGCGGACCACACAGCTTGATTCTGACGTGTATGACGCGTAGAATGCTGTACAGAACCTGTATGGGACCCCAGTATTGAATGAACTATGAGTTATTGAAGTAAAAACAAGCTTCTTTGTCAGTTTGACACCTCATACTCATGGTTATGAGATATTATCCCATGGTAAGGCTGTATTGGCCAAACTGTGGGATTTTGACTTTAAAACAGCCATACCTTTGTGAGTTCTTGAGATATCAACCTCAAAATTGGTTTGGTGTGTAGCCCTGTATGTGATATACACCATGGTACCTTATTTGATATGGTTATCATCAAATATGTCAAAGTAATCCATGTACAGGATATTTGTACATAAGTGTGTTTTAGGCAAAAAGCTGTAATGGGCTTGTATGCCTTATACCTTTGGTTCTAGCTGTAATATGGGGAAACGGATTGAACCATCAGATAGGCCTGAATCTTCTGTTTCCAAAAAGACCCCACTTTAGGTATCTCACAATAAAACAGTAGAAGTTAGATAAGAGGTGAATATTTTATTCACCCTTATTTGGCCTGAATTTGGACATAACTTCTGTAATACTGGTGCTAGCTCAGTTTGGCTGGTACCATTTGATAGCCCTGACTTAGAGCTTCATTTTTATTACCCATTTGATGGAGTTAAGACTCTTACTCTCTATTTCAGATGGGAGCCGAAAATTAAGGTTTATGCTCAGCAATAACCTCAAGAAGGAATAACTTTGTTATTCTTTCTCCTATGGTGATGGGACTTGCATATTTGGAAAGGGGTGAGTTTCCTGTTTCTTTCAATAACTTTTGAGCTGATTGGGCTCAGCCCCGTTTTTTGGTGGTATCTTGGCTATACCATTGATTTATGGTATTTGGCTGTCATTCTTGTGCTCTGGTTTTGAGTCACAGGCTGACATACCCTCCCTCTAAAAAAGGCTCATCACTGATGAGACTGTTAAGTACTCCTAGAGGCCCCAAATCTCCTTAGATTAAGGTTCCCATCTGGTATGGCATCTTCTGCAAACCACTTGTCTTTGTCAGCTGTCTGGTGCTTGAATCTGACTAAGTAATGTCTTTGATCTTGTTGGCCAAAATTACACTTTTTAAGTGAAATTTTGAGATTGATGGGTGTAAATTTGCTTAGCACTCTGTCTAAGTATTGTACATGGTCTTCCCATGTCTCTGAGTATATAATGATATAATCAATATATACTACCATCCAGCCTTCCAATATTTCTTCTTGAAATATTGTGTCCATCATCCTTTGTAAGTGGGCTGGTGCATTCTTGATGCCAAATGGCATCCTGGTGTACTCATATATACCCATATGGAATATGATTCTGAGGAACTTCATGGAATTTGGCTTGACTCCATTCTGGTGAAAGCCTTTCATACAATCCATTTTGGTTATGTATTTGGCTTTAGCCAGTTTGTCCAGAGCATGAGGTATCCTGGGTATAGGGTACCTGTCCGCTTTTGTATAGTTGTTGAGGGATCTGAAGTCTCCACACAACCTAGACTTGCCATCATGCAAAGTGATTAGGACAGGAGTGGTGATTTCCACTATTTCATTGTGTCCAATCTTTCTGATGAAATCCGTTTCCAGGAGTTCATTGATGTGTTTCTCAATTTCCTTCCTGGTTTCCAGGCTTGCTGGGTATGGAGTTCTCCTGAACATAGGTGGATATGGTCTTTCCACATCCAGATATAGTTCTATATCATGGCCTTTGATTTTGCATAGTGGTTCTTCACCAATGGAAAATCCTGGTGTATTTTTTCTCAGCATTTTCAGTAAACTTAGTTTTTGCTTACTGGTGAGGGTAGTGCTAAACTGGCCCTCTCTGAATTCATTCAGTAGCTCTTCCAGTGGGTCATGGGTGGAAACTTGGTATATATCAAGTGAAAATTTCTTTTCCTTGTTGGTACCAATTGTAATATGCCTGTTTTTACTGTTGTAAATATCAATGCCATACATCCTCTGGTAATCTGTTCCCTGTAGGAACCCTTGGATGTGGGCATAATCAAGCACTTCAAGCTCTGCATTGAGTCTGATGTTACCTTTACTATGGGGTATAACTATCCCTTTGATAATCGTCCAATTGGAAGTCATCTTCCCTGATGCACTTTTAAAGTTCTTTGCCTTGGTGGGCAAGAGCTGTTTTTCCCAGTTTGGGAAGTGGTTGACCAGATAATTTCTGGCCACTATGGAGCGGTGTGCGCCACTATCAATGATCAATGGATGTTGAGCATTGTCAATACAGACAGTCATCTTTGTGGCTATTCCATGTATATATGCCATTCCTTTGGTTGCTGTGACTAGGAATGTTTGTGCATCTTGTGTGTGTTTGCACAAGCTCTTGTTGGAAGTTTCTTGTGGCATGCCTGCTTCCAACTGTATGTCCTGGATCTCTAGTGGGGTTTCCTCTTGGTATTCCACTAGGAATTTTTCTCTGGGGTCTTGGTAATCATCAGATTGTTCTCTGATGGCATCCCCCATGGAGTCTGATTCAGAATCCTTTGTTGGGGATTCCTCCTCTGGGACTTTCTCAATGGCATAGATTTTTTTCTTTGCTTTTGGACAGTTGTTGGCATAGTGGTCTGTTGAACCACATTTGTGACAAGAATTTTTCATCTTTTCCATTTCTGCCACTCTTCCTTTGGGTTTGTCTTTAAACTCTACCCTGAAAGGTTGTTTTGCTTTGAAACCACTGCTTTTACATGGGGTAAATTTCCCTATATTAGTTCTTTTCTTTACCTATTGTAAGGTATTGGAAATGTCATCTAAAGTGCAATTGTGGTTGCATCTGCATTTTCTGCAAGCACTAGTTCTACCGGCATTTGTGTCATAAGTTTGTGATTCCGCATTTGGGTGTTCATTTGAGGATCAATGGCTTTGAGTCTCTTAGACTGTCTGAGACACCACTCATATGGATCTTTCTCCCCAGAGTATTGGTCACTTTCAAATGACATGGTCGTCTGCCATATCCAAGTACCATTGCTTTATTTTTGAATAATTTGACTCTTCCAACATGGCCAGCTTCTTTTGCCATGGATTTCTTTCATTTCTGTGTAACATATACTAGCATGTTCTTTAAATGCTGTATTAAGTCTAGCAGTAATTCAGTAGTCTGGTATGCTTGGTACATCAATGAAGAATCCATCAATATAATCTATGAGTTCCATATGATCATACTCTCTAGTTCCAGAGAATTTGGGCCAGCTTTAGGCTTCAGGAAGCTGCTTAAAGGTTTCCTTTTCAGTATAAGACATATTATCTACATCCTGGTATTATTATGGAGGTCTTGCTTTACTAACCAACATGGCATCTGGTTTGATGTCATCTTGGTAATGTGGATTATCCATCACATGGCTTGTGGTTGGGGCACCATGTTATGGTAAACATTAAACAGTTTTTTTATGTCCTGATCCAGAAAATCCCTGCCCCTTTTGCTGTGGTGTTGTTCTTCAAAGACTAGATTCAGTCTTCTGTTGATTTCTTCAGAGGCTTTGCTCAATTGAGCATGTCCTTCTTTAAGGGGTTTGACAATCTTATCCATGGAGGCTGATAAAGCTTTTATCCTCTCATGGCTGGCTTCTAATTCTGCAAACTGCTTTTGAGTTTGCTCAGCAAATTGGGACATTTGTAACCGCAGTGCATCACTGTTTAGGCTATTCTCAGGTGAGACAGTATTATGTTCAATCTGAGTGGGGGTAATATTTCCATTAAGGGGACTACTGATTCTAGAGTGGTTTACAACTACTTCTGGTTCTTGTGTACTTCCTTCACCAAGTCCAACAGTTTCTGGATCATTGAGTCTGACTCTCTCTGCCTTTGGGGAAAAGAGGTCTTGTTTTTGCCCTTTTGTCCTTGTCTTCTCCTGGAACCTTCCTGGGAGTGTGAAGAATGGTGACTCTTGGCCACTGACTTGTCAGCCTGTGACTCAAAACCAGAGCACAAGAATGACAGCCAAAATACCATAAATCAATGGTATAGCCAAGATACCACCAAAACATGTGACTGAGCCAAATTAGCTCAAAAGGTATTAAAAAAGGGAAACTCACCCCTTTCCAAATATGCAAGTCCCGTCATCATAGGACAAAGGATAACAAATTTATTCTTGCTCAAAGTTGTTGCTGAGCATAAACCTTAATTTTCACCTCCCATCTGAAATACAGAGTAAGAGACTTAACCCCATCAAATGGGTATGCAAAATAAAGTTCTACTTCAGGGCTATCCAATGGTACCAGAAAAATGGAGCACGCACAAGTATAACAGAAGTTATGGTCTAATTCAGGCCAAATAAGGGTAAACAAAACGTTCACCTCTCATCTAACTTCTACAGTTTTAGTGTGAGATACCTAGAGTGGGGTCTTTTTGGAAAGTGAAAAATCAGGGCTATCTGATGGTGTCATCCATTCCCTCATATCTCAACTAGAACAAAAGCTATGGGGCAAAAAAGCCCAATACAGCTTTTGCCTAAAACATGCATATGTACAAAATATCTTGTACATGGGATAACTTTGCCATATTTAATGATAATCATATCAAAAAAAGTACCATGGTGTATATCACATACAGGGCTACACACTGAGTTAGTTTTGAGGTTGATATCTCAAGAACTGACCAATGTATGGCGTTTTTAAGGTCAAACTCCCACATTTGGGCCAATATAGCCTTACTGTGGGATAATATCACATAACCATGATTATGAGGTGTCAAACAGACAAAGAAGCATGTTTATATATTAATAACTCATAAGTCAGTCAATACTGGGGTCCCATACAGCTTCTGTACAGCATTCTACGCGTCATACACATCAGAAGAAGACTATGTGGCCCCCAGATGAAAATTTTCATCCTGTATTGGTGAAAACTGCCCACATGTGGTTTCAAAGCCACATCTGAGCCCAATAAAGGCTATACAGGCCTTTTCAAACCACAAGCCTGTATCAGAGAGTGAAAATGTCTTCACTTCCTCTATGTGGAAAGGTCCAGCAGCCTTTCCACCCCATTTCAGGATAAAAGGAGGGCTTTTCACAGCCAGAAAAGCCTTCCACATCCTGCTCTTAAATTACGACGTAGTACAACTGTCAAAAACAGTTATACCCTTGGAAAATAAACAGGTATCATTATAATTTTAATTATTGTAGTCTTTATTATTGTCATCCAACAGGTAAAGCTGCACCCAGGGCTTTCAACAGTGCTCACCATCACTATTTCATAATAGTAAAGCCCTTTTAATCTTATTTTAAACCCTTATTATCAATCAATAATTTATTTCTTAGTTTTTTATCACGTGTCACAGTCATAGTTAAGGCTGTATATAGCCTAATTACCACTTCTACATAGACTCAACCTGACATTTTGGGGGCCTGGCTGTGTTTTAACTTTTTTTGGACCTTAAAAGTGAGTTTTTCCACTCATTTTCTCTATTTCTGAAATTTTGTTTCATTTTTCTAGGCGTAATGTTTTATTGAATATATATATATATTATATATTTCTTTATACTCATATTAAAAAGAGTACCTGTCATGTGTCTAATAACCACAGGACCCTTATTCTTGGCATGTTTTGCATATAAAAACACTTTAAGCCAATAATACATTCTTTTTTTTGAATTAAATAAAGACACCTCTTACTGTAAAACCAACAGTTGAGGCGTGGTTGGGCATATTGTTAATTCAATTACTCTCTTACATACCACTTTGTATCAGCTTATACTTGCTAATTACAGGTTATTATGTGAGATATTTATATACAAACAGTATACCAAATATCAGTAAGCTTTCTCTCTGACGTTAAATCGTTAATTCAATTACACTGTCATTATACAAGGGCATATTGTAGCAATTTACAAGCCCAGAGGCCATTCTTAGATGTGCAAACAGAATTTTAAGAAGTCTTAACTGACATTCAGCCCTCTTTTCCTGTTTGATTTAGTGGAACATAACTTCATACCACTTGAAAGCCAGTCACAGGCCACCATACCAGTGACACCCTCAGAACCAGAGGGAAGCAAAGGGAAAGGAAAGAGGCTCAGTGAAGGCCTGATCACAGCAAAGAAGTGGACACCTATTGCCACTCAGAAGAGTAGAAAACCACAAAACTCTGCTTCAATACAATGTAAACCAACCTTCAAAGCTTGTACAGGTAGAATTACTATAATTAACCCAGTTGTAACCTCTAAAGGTAAATTGCCCAAATCAGCGGACAACAAATTTGTACAAGGCACAGTCAAAGGTAAATACCCTAAGAACATAAAGTTTTTGACTGCTTGCAAACACTGACATGTCACCTGTATACCTCAGAGACCTTGGCTTCCAAAGGAACCAACCAGAGGACAGAGAAGGCTTGTCCAGAACCAGAAGACCTGGAAGAGGACACCTTGGACACAGTGATGGATGGCAAAACAATGAGGGAGATAATGTCAACCTTGCCATTCACACTCCATTTCAACAGGGACCTCAAACCAGAGGACTGAAAAGACACAGATCAAGTTCTTCAGCTCCATCAACTCCTCAAAGATTTGTTTCAATGGAGCATGGAAAATGTCACAGGGGCTCTTATGGAAGCAAGAGGGCCTGGGACTCAGGAATCAAGAGCTCACTTGGAGGGCTCCAAAAGATATAAGGAATAATAAAGATTAATTTCTTTAAAGAAGAAGAAAGCAAAAAGACAAGTATTTCAAAGATAAAAAGAAAAGATAAGAAGCCAAAGGCCAAAGATAATTCAAGAAGCCAAAGTCCAAGAAGCCAACCAAGTGAGTCCTCAATTCACTGTATCAACCTGCCAGAAAAGGAAATGGAATTAGTAAAGGATATGACCACCAATATCCACTGACAGGCAAGGAAGAAAAGAGAAAACATTCTGAATGACTGACTTGAGATTATCAGTATTAGCTTTAATATAGTAAAAGAAAATAAAGATAATAATAAATCCAATATATTAATTAACTTGGGAAAAAGTCCCCAGGTGCTGAAAGGTGGCCAGTATATGTGAAAAGTTGAAAGACTGATCCTGGAAGGTGAGTCACTGGCTGTATTTTCTGAATTGGGTCAATGCAGCTCTTGCCATCTTGAAACCTGAGCTGTGTGACTAAATTCCCACAGTGGAATATGAATTGGCCCAACTCGGCCAAGTACATACAGGTTGATTGATTGATGCCTGTATGGACCAATTGAGTTTTCCAAGGAGTATTGAAATACTTCATGCCTTGAAAGCTGATTTAAATGATGTGTAACCTCTGAGAATGGCCCTTGGAATAATCCTGAATGAAATTGTCAACACAACTCCTGCAGGGCTAGGTGGTTGGGATCCTTGAATGGTCTTCTGATTGCCGCCATGGATTGCCAGACTGATGAGCTAAGAAATCCTCCTTCCAAATGGTAATTGGATTTTGAGACCTTAATTTGGAAAGGTAGAATTGGGTCCTGAAAAGTTCACCATTGAATTGCTGAGCAAAAATGGTGCATAATGGTATATAATACCATATATGCACCACTCCTGCAACCTTGGGTAGGGGGTGCATGGAGTAGTGGAAGAATTCCCCTTAAGGTGAGGGGAAAGATTGAACTGAGCTGATCTGGTGGCCTCTGGTGGATGCCAGAGGGCATGGGCTCAAAAGTGGTCCATGGTGGTTATTGGCCAAAATTGGGTCCTGAGGGTCTTATGGCCATTTTGGGGTTTGATGGAATTTGGAGCCAAGATTGGCTCAGGTGGTCCCAATTGTAGTTTAGGACCCACCTTGCCTTGGGGGCTAATTGACTTCCCCCTTTGGCCCCTTTTGTCCTCATTGAATTAGGCCAAAAGGGGCCTAAATGGCCCACGGACCGTGGACCATAGAAGCCGTAGGGGGCCTAAATGGCCCAAAAAGGCCATTTAGGCCCTAGACCCCCTAATGAAAAGGGGCGGACCAGAAGGGCTGGTTCTGGCTAGAGGGCCCACAACCCCCTAGGACACAAAAGGACACCCCCAGGCCCAAAAAGAAGGATAAAGGCCTCGGGCTGGGGATATGGAAGAATTGGCCAGGGAGGCCAAGGATGGCAGGATTTGGACTGAGGCCATTAATGATGATTGGGGCCATAAAAGGCCAGGGAAGAGTGATATGGCCAAAATGCCATAGAGCACCAGAAGGGGCCAAATTGGCCAAAAAGAAATGGTGTGGCCAATTGGCCCCAACTTAGTCCCAGTTTGGAATTGCCGCAACACCAATGGAGGAGGGTCATTCTTCATGGTTGTGACAGACAACAAGAGGTTCAATTGAGCAACTCACTGGGCAGAACTTGGAGCAAGTTTCCAGAAGATCTGTCTTGAAGATTTAGACTTCAACGACCTTATGGTAATCACCAAAGGTTGGAATCCTACCAGGCAGTTCAGACTCCTGGAGGCAAGGGCAACCAGGATAAGGGAGAATCAAGCCACTATCCAAGCTATAGAAGAACAACTGACCCAGACAAGGCATACTCAGATTCCTTCAGGCTCACAAGGAGCAGGCCAAATCAGCTCTCCAGTGCCCTCACACCATTCAGAAACCAGCATATTAGTGGCCAAGAGTCATCATTCTCACAATTCCAGAGAGTTTGCAGGAGAAGACAAGGAAACAAGGGCAAAAACAAGACCTCCTTCATCCAGAGGAAGAGAGAGTCAGACCCATGACTCAGAAGCTGTTGAATTTGGTGAAAGAAGCTCACAAGAACTAGAAGTAGTTGTAAATAACTTTAGAATCAGTAGTCCCATTAATAAAAGATTACCCCCACTCAGATTTAATATAATGTTGTCACACCTGAGAGTAACTTGAACAGTGAGCATCGTGCTTACAAATGTCCCAATATGCTGAGCAAACTCAAAAGCAGCTTGCAGAACTAACAGCCTCCATGGATAAAAATGTTAAAACTCTTCAAGAAGGACATGCTCAACAGCCTCCATGGATAAAATTGTTAAAACTCTTCAAGAAGGACATGCTCAATTGAGCAAAGCCTCTGAAGAAAATAAAAAAAGACTGAATATAGTCTCTGAAGAACAACACCACAGAAGAAGGGACAGGGACTGTCTGGACCAAGATATAAACAAACTGTTGAATGTCTACCATAATATGAATCCCCAACCACAAGGCCATGTTATGGATAGTCCATATCACCAACATGACATCAAACCAGATGTCATTTTGATGAATAAGGCAAGATCTCCATCACAATACCAGGATGGGGATAATATGTCTTATTCTGAGAAGGAAGCCTTGAAACAGCTTTCTAACGCCTCAAGTTGGCCCAAATTCATTGGAACAGGAGAATATGATCATATGGAACACATAGACTATATTGATGGACTCTTCATTGATGTACCAAGCATACCAGATTACTGGATTACTGCCAGAATGAACACAGCATTTAAAGGTCATGCTAGTATATGGTACGCAGAAATGAAAGAAATCCATGGCAGAAGAAACTGGCCATAGTGGAAGAGTCAAATAATCCAAAAGTAAAGATGCCCACATCCAAGGTTTTTTACTGGGAACAGACTACCAAAGGATGTATGGCATAGATATTTATAATAGTAATAACAGGCATACTATCATAGGTACCAACAAGGAGAAGAAACTTTCACTTGACATATACTAAAGCTCTACCCATGACCCACTGGAGGAGTTACTGAATGAATTAAGAGAGGGACAGTTTAGCACTACCCTCACCAATAAGCAAAAACTAAGTTTACTAAAAATGCTGAGGAAGAATAGACCAGCATTTGCCATTGGTGAAGAGCCACTGGGCAAGATCAAAGGCCATGATATAGAACTAAATCTGGATGTGGAGAGGCCATATCCACCCATTCTCAGGAGACCTCCTTACCTCGAAAGTCAGGAAACCAGGAAAGAAATTGAAAAACATATCAATGAACTCCTGGACATGGATTTCATCAGGAAGATTGGACATAATGAAATAGTGGAAATAACCACTCCTGTCCTAATCACCTGTCATGATGGCAAGTCTAGACTGTGTGGGGACTTCAGAGCTCTGAATAACTACACAAAAGCAGACAGGTACCCTATACCCAGGATACCTCATGCCTTGGATAAACTGGAAAAAGCCAAATACATAACCAAAATGGATTGTATGAAAGGTTTCCACCAAAATGGAGTTAAAAAAACTCCATGAAATTGCTCAGAATAATATGCCATATGGGCATATATGAGTATACCAGGATGCCATTTGGCATCAAAAATGCACCAGCCCACTTTTGAAGGATGATGGACACAATATTTCAAGAAGAAATATTGGAAGGCTGGATGGTGGTATATATTGATGACATCATTATATACTCAGAGACATGGGAAGACCATGTACAATAAATAGACAGAGTGCTGAGTAAATGCACACCCATCAATCTGAAAATTTCACTGAAAAATTGTAATTTTGTCCAACAAGAGCTACTAGCTCTAGGACATAAAGTCTCAGGTCTTAGTCTGGAAATTGAACAGAATAAAGTAGCATAAGTACTGCAAAAGCCATTAACAAAGAGAATCAAAGAGATGCAATCTTTGCTTGGGTTTGCTAGCTATTATAGGAACCATATCAAGAATATTGCCCACATAACTAGTAGTTTATACAAGTTATGTTCAAAAGATGTAGTTTTTAAAATTAGCAAGGAAAGGAGGGATGAAGATGAGAGGATTAAATATGAAATCACAAATGCACCTGTGCTCATCTTGTCTGACTTTGAGCTTCCATTCAAGTTATACATAGATGCAGCATGCAGCCAAGGCTTAGGAGCAGCCCCTCACCAAAGACAAATTGTAGATGGTGAACCAAGAGCGGGAGTAATATGCTACATCTCTAGGCAACTGAAAGATTCAGAATCCAGGTATGGGGCCACCCAGACTGAGTTTCTATGTCTAGTCTGGGCTCTGGAAAAACTCCAATATTATCTGGAGGGTGCAGTCTTTGAATTCTACATAGACCACACAGCCTTGAAGTCTTTACTGAAAATGAAGAATACTAATAGACAAATGCGGAGATGGCAAATAGCCATCCTGGAGTATAGAGGGAATATGACCATCAAAAAGAAGGTAAAGGTCATACCAATGCAGATGGCCACTGGATAATGTCAAAAGCAATCCAGCTTATGACCCTGACGTGGCAGCCAAGATCCCCATCCATTTCATGGAAATAGATATGAGGGAGAACTTCAGATTCTCTGAATGGGAACCAGAAAGTGGTACCCTTGACAGTGGAAACACTTATTCAGAAGGAGCAGAAACTCCCATACTGGGAATATGTTCCTCAGAGCTGCACAATGATTTTTTCAGTACAGTACTGAAGTCTTATGCCAAAGACAAACAGTGTGGCACATTACTGAAACTCCTTCAAAAAAAATACAGGAGCTCAGAACTGGAATCCCAGTTGGAAGAACCCTGGTTGAGGGCCTATAAGAATAACAAATTCTTCCTTGTAGACGGCCTGCTTTACCACAGAGAACAGCACACAAGTGCACTCCCAGTGGTAGACAGAGACCACATCTCCCGCATCCTGCAGGAATGCCATGACTGCCCCTATATGGGACACATGAGTGAGGACAGGACTAAAGAGAGGGTAGCAAGCACAGCTTGGTGGCCCAAGTGGGAAGAAGGGTTGAGTGAATACATCAACACTTGTGAAAGATGCCAGAAGGAAAATAGGAAATATGGGATGAAGTATGGGTTACTTCAACATATAGAGGAACCCAAACACCCATGGGAAACCATCAATATGGACTGGGTCACAGGCCTTGTCCCAGGAGGAAAAGAAAACTACAATTCCTGCTTAATCATAGTTGATAGGTTCAGAAAGAGTATGAGGTTTCTACCATGCCATAAAGAGAGCTCAGCCATGGATACTGCTCTGTTATTCTTGAATAAAATCATATCTACCTGTGGAGTTCCTAAAATCATCATTAGTGATAGGGACCCAAAATTCACATCTGAATTTTGGACCAAGTTGTATGACTTTCTTTGCACCAAGCTTTCATTTTTCACAGCTTACCATCCACAAACAGATGGCCTAGCTGAGAGGATGATCCAGACAATGGAGGAAATCCTTAGAAGGTTCTGTGCATATGGCATGGAATACAAGGACCATGAGGGATACACCCATGACTGGGTTACCCTCCTACCAGCTGTCCAACTGGCTTATAATACAAGTCAGAACTCTACCACAGGAAAAACACCTGCACTGGTAGAGAAAGGGTGGAACTCCCTGTTGCCTGTGGATAACTTGAAGAAGAATCTTCTGATCATCCACACCACAGCCAAAGACTTCCATGACATGTGGAAGAGGGCTTGTGACACATCTGCCAAATGCATAGCTGAGGAAAAATAATATAATAAACAGCCATGGGACAAGACACACGTGGAACCTGACTTCAAGGAAGGGGACCAGGTGCTAGTGTCTACACTAAACTTTAACAATATTAAAGGACCCAAGAAGATGGGGCACTCATTTTTAGGGCCCTTCATTATCATTAGGTTGATAGGGAAGAATGCAGTGGAAGTCAGACTTACAGAGGAATTTTCCAGGAAGCACCCAGTCTTTCCAGTAGGTTTAGTCATACCATACTTCCAGAAAGAGGAGGACAAATTCTGCTCCAGGAGGAGGATCCCTACACCACCAGAGAAAGTGGAAATGGAGGATTCCCCTGCACCTGTGAGTAACATCAGCAGGGCCAGGAAAATAAGACTTAATGGGAATGATCAAAGACAATACTTAGTCAGATTCAAGATCCAAACAGCTGATAACAACAAATGGGTGGCAGAGGATGCCATAACAGATGGTCACCTTCATTTAAGGAGATTCAGAGGCTCAAGGAGGACTGAACAGTCTCATCAATGATGAGACTTTTTTAGAGGGAGTGTATGTTAGCCTGTGACTCAAAACCAGAGCACAAGCATGACAGCCAAAATACTATAAAACAATGGTATAGCCAAGATACCACCAAAACATGGAGCTGAGCCAAATAGCTCAAAGGGAATCAAATGAAAGGGGAAACTCACCCCCTTCCAAATATACAAGTCCCATCATCATAGGAAAAAGGATAACAAAGTTATTCCTGCTCAACGCTGTTGCTATGCATAAACCTTAATTTTCATCTCTCATCTGTAATACAGATTAAGAGGCTTAAACCCTTAAAATGGGTATACAAAATGAAGTTCTAAGTCAGGGCTATCCAATGGTACCAGCCAAACTGAGCTAGCACCAGTATAAAAGAAGTTATGGTCAAATTGAGGCCAAATAAGGGTGAAGAAAACATTCACCTCCCATCTAACTTCTACAGTTTTAGTGTGAGATACCTATAGTGGGGTCTTTTTGAAAGAGCACAATCAGGGCTATCTTATAGTGTCATCCATTTCCTCATATCTCAACTAGTACAAAGGTTATGTGGAAAACACGCCCAATACAGCTTTTGTGTGAACCTTTGAGATATGACCACATACCCAAAAAGGTCACAAGAAATATCTTATATAATTATACATTAAAAATAAGTACCTTAAAAACTATAAAAATACCATAAATTGGTACAAAATTTGATTTAACTTAAAAACCAATGAATAAACATGTAAAATAAATTACATCATTGGATTCCCCATGGTAAAATACACATATACAATTTTTATGGCATATCTGTAAAGTCAATATTTAATAAGTTATAAGTAATAATACCTTATAAAAACCACAAATCCTTATTTATTTCATAAACTAATGTAACAATATATAAAATAAATGGTACCATTGGATTTTCCATAAAACTCTACGCATAAAACAATTAATAAGCTAAGCTTCAAAACCAATACTTAAGGAATTAACCTGAATATATGCACTTTTTTGGTCAACACATATATTCAAGGATTTCAGCTAATATCTCTTGAGTTATACATGATAGTCTGATTAACCAAAAATAATATCATCACGTAATTACTGTAGGAACACAGATATTAAGTTCATTTTACAAGTTATAAACAAGGTTAAAATCTGTAAGGAATTATTGATTAAAATCAACAGAGCTGTTGACCACTTTGTTGTGAAAGTAGTCCAAACTTAAAAACAAGTAGACAGTTGTATTCTACTAGTTCATTCGTGAAGAATGATGTATTCTTTATCATAATATTCAAGGTATAACCCCTTGAAATCATAGTTTGAAGTTTAAAATATTAAATTTCGACAGAAAAGATGAGTTACAAGAAAAATCATCAAAAATAGAGTTTTGATGATGTAATAAAATGCTCTTGGCAGCATAATGAGGTTATTCCAAACTATCAAAAATAACTCTCTCAATTGCTTTAGCGTTTAAATCTTAAAAGTTATTAAGGATCAAAGCTTGAGCTTAATTTGATCATTTATGATCACACACTGTAACCTTAAATTAGGTTTAACAGTCATATAAGTGTTAAAATTGGTGAATACTATTAGTTTATGATTAAAACTAATAAAATCCACGAAATTTGGGGTTCTGCCAAGCCTTTGACTCCATCAGACTTAGAGTTATAGTGATAACTCTAAATAATGGCGTAATAGTGATGTAATGAGGTTTGATCATGATGTAATCATTACCAAACCTTAAAATATTGATAAGTTCCAGTGGATATGATCATTACACGTCTACTAGAAGCCTGTTGGACTCTAGGAGGGAGGTATTTACTATAAATAGAGCTCTTTCTGCTCTGTTTTCCCCTCAGACGCATCAAAAACATTAAATAAATACAAACAAAAAGGTAATATCTTTATTCTTTATATATAAAACTTTTATATTATTAAAGACCAAAGTTCATCTTTATTATAATCATCAATTTTGACATGATTAAATCATTTCTTTAACTGTTTTTGTTAAAAATCTCTCTAAAACTCATTTTCAAGTAAAAAAAATCAAGAATATTTGTAATTTCTCTATTTTTTATTGTAAATACAATTTGTATAAGTTGTATTTATATTATTTGGCATAACATATGTCAAAATTATTATATTAAGTGTTAAAAGTAGGTTATTTTCTCTTATATCAATAATTTTCTCTATATTATTCTTTTAATAATTCTTTAATTAATATAAATAGTATTTATATTAATTTATAACTTTAATATTAGTAATATTATTGTTATTAATTGTTTTTTATCAATAGAAAACAATTTTTTACGCCTTGATTATTTGTTTGTAACAATAATAAAGTGCTTTTAAATATTTTAATTATTTCATATTAATATATTTATTTTATTATATTATATTTTAAAATATAAATTATAGTATTATATTTTTATTAATAATATAATTATTTTATGCCATAATTATAACAATTCTTTATTATTATAATTATTTTATCTTATTTATTTAGTTCATAAGGACATTCATAGTACAATAAGTAAAATATTAGTAATTTTTACTTATTGTTTCATAGTCAAACCTTACATTTTGCCTGAAACATGCATATGTACAAAATATCCTGTACATGGGATACCTTTGCCATATTTAATTATAGCCATATCAAATAAGGTACCATTGTGTAGACCACACACAGTTCTACACACCAAACCAATTTTGAGGTTGATATCTCAAGAACTGACAAAGCTATGGCTGTTTTAAGGTCAAAGTCCCACATTCTGGCCAATACAGCCTTACCATGGTATAATATCCTATAACCATGATTATGAGGTGTCAAACAGACAAAGAATCATGTTTATAATTCAATACCTCATAAGCCAGTCATTACTGGGGTCCCATACAGTTTCTGTACAGCATTCTACACATCATACACGTCAGAAGAAGACTATGTGGCCCCCAGATGAAAATTTTCATCCTGTATTGGTGAAAACTGCCCAGATGTGGTTTCAAAACCACATCAAAGCCCAATACAGGCTATACAGGCCTTTGAAAACCACAAGCCTGTCTCAGATAGTGAAGAAATCTTCACTTCCTCTACATGGAAAGGTCCAGCAGCCTTTCCACCCCATTTCAGGATAAAAGGAGGGCTTTTCACAGCCAGAAAAGCTTTCCACATCCTGCTATAACAGTTATACCCTTGGAAAATAAACAGTTGTGATTATAATATTAATTATTGTAGTCTTTATTATTGTCATCCAACATGTAAAGCTGCACCCAGGGCTTTCAACAGCGCTCACCACCACTATTTAATAATAGTAAAGCCCTTTAAATCTTATTATAAACCCTTAATATCAATCAATACTTTATTTCTTAGTCTTTTATCACGTGTCACAGTCATAGTTGCAGTTGTAAATAGCCTAATTACCACTTCTAAATAGACTCAACCTGACAGACCTGCTGGTTTCTGAATGGTGGGAAGCCACTGGAGAGCTGATTTGGCCTACTCCTTGTGAGTCTGAAGGAATCTGAGTGTGGCCTGTCTGGGTCAGTTGTTCTTCTATATCTTTGATAGTGGCTTCATTCTCCCTTATCCTGTTTGCCCTCACCTTCAGGAGTCTGAACTGCCTGGTGGGATTCCAACCTGTGGTGATTATCATAAGGTCTTTTAAGTCTATCTCTTTGAGACAGATCTTCTGGAAACTTGCTCCAAGTTCTGCCAAGTGAGATGCCAGGTTGAACCTCTTGTTGTCCATGCTCCATTTAAATGAATCTTTGAGCAGTTGGTGGAGCTGAAGAACTTGATCCATGTCTTTCCAGTCCTCTGGTTTGAGGTTTTTGTTGAATTGAAGTCTGAATGGCAGGGTTGATATTATCTCCCTCATTGTCTTGCCATCCACCACTGTGTCCAAGGTGTCCTCTTCCAGGTCTTCTGTCTCTGGACAAGCCTTCTCAAGGTTTCTGATGTATTCAGGTGACAAATCAGTTCTTTCAAGCAGTCAAAAGCTTTATGTTCTTAGGGTATTTACCTTTTACTGTGCCTTGTACAAGTTTGTTGTCTGCTTATTTGGGAAATTTACCTTTAGAGGTTACAACTGGGTTAATCATGGTAATCTTCCCTTTACAAGTTTATAAGGTTGGTTTAACTTGTATTGAAGCAGAGTTTTGTGGTTTTCCACTCCTCTGGGTGGTTATTGGTGTCCACTTCTTTGCTGTCATCAGGCCTTCATTGTGCCTCTTTCCTTTCCCTTTGCTTCCCTCTGGTTCTGAGGGTGTCACTGGTGTGTTGGCCTGAAACTGGGTTTCTAGTGGGATGTAGCTTTCTTCCACTCAATCAAACAGGAAAAGAGGGCTTATATTCAGTTAAGACTTCTTAAAATGTTGTTTGCATGTCTGAGAATGGCCTCTTGGCTTGTATGTTACTCCAATATTCCCTGTATAATGACAGTGTGATTCAATTAACAATTTCACATCAGAATTACAGCTTACATATGCCTGGTATACTGTTTGTGTACCAGTATCTTACAGTTTAACTTGTAATTAGCAAGTATAATCTGTAGAAGATTGGTTTGTATAAGAGGTTAATTGAAGTAACAATACACCTAACCATGCCTCAACTGTTGGTTTTAAAGTAAGAGGTGTCCTTATTTAATTCCAAATTTGGACTGTATTGATGGTTTAATGTGTTTTTATGTATAAAACACGGCAAAAATAAGATATTAATGGTTCTCAACCATATAATAATATTAATAATATTTATAGGTAAGACTTGATATAAGACATATATGACTCAAAAAAGGATACAATAAGATTTATCTATATGTATTTTTTTAAGGGTTTTTACGCCTGAAAAGGTAAAACAAAATGTCAGAATAAAAAAATTAAGTGAAAAAACTTACTTTTAAGGTCCAAAAAGATCAAAAAAGCACGTCCAGGCCCCCAAAATGTCAGGATGAGTCTATGATGAAGCTGTAAGTGGGCTAATTACAGCTTTAAATGTGACTGTGACACGGTTATAAATATTAAAAGTAAGGGTACTAAAATATAATAATGGTTTATTATTAAAATAAAAGGGTTTTACTATTGAAGAATAGTGATGGTGAGCGCTATTGTAAACCCTGGGTGCAAATTTACCTGTTGGATTACAATAATAAAGTATACAATACTTAAAATTAGAAGTATACCTGTTTATTTGCCAAGAGTAGAACTGTTTTTGACAGTTATTCTACGTAGGAATTCAAGAGCAGGATGAGGAAACCTTTTCTGGTTGTGCAAAGGCCTCTTTTTGTCCTGAAATGGGGTGTAAAGGCTGCTAGACCTTTCCACGTAGAGGAAATGAAGATTTTTCACTCTCTAAGACAGCCTTGTGGTTTTCAAAAGGCCTTTATAGCCTGTATTGGCCTCAGATGTGGTTTTGAAACCACATCTGGGCAGTTTTCACCAATACAGGGTGAAAACTTTCATCTGGGGACCACACAGCTTGATTCTGACATGTATGACGCATAGAATTCTGTACAGAACTTCTATTGGACCCCAGTACCGAAGTAAAAACAAGCTTCTTTGTCAGTTTTACACCTAATAATCATGGTTATGGGATATTATCCCATGGTAAGTCTGTATTAGCCAAAATCTGGGATTTTGACTTCAAAACAGCCATAGCTTTGTCAGTTCTTGAGATATTCACCCAAAAATTGGTTCGGTGTGTATCTTTGTATGTGATCTACACAATGGTACCTTATTTGATATGGCTATCATTCACTATGGCAAAGTTATCCCATGTACAAGATTTTTGTACATATGTGTGTTTTAGGCAAGAAGCTGTATTGGGCTTGTTTGCCTCATAGTTTTTTTTCTAGGTGAGATATGGGGAAATGAATGGCACCATAAGATACCCCTGATTGCCCTCTTTCCAAAAAGACCCCACTTTAAGTATCCCAAACTAAAACAGTAGAAGTTAGATGAGAGGTGAATATTTTATTCACCCTTATTTGGCCTGAATTTGACCAGACCTTCTGTAATACTTCTGATAGCTCAGTTTGGTTGGTACCATTGGATAGCCCTGGCTTAGAGATTCATTTTGCATACCCATTTGATGTGGTTAGGCCTCTTACTCTGTATTTCAAATCAGAGTTGAAAATAAAGTTTATGCTCAGCAATAGCTTTGAGCAGGAATGACTTTGTTATTCTTTGTCCTATGATGATGGGAACTGTACATTTGGAAAGTGGTAAGTTTCCTCTTCATTTTGATACCTTTTGAGCAGATTTGGCTCAGATCCATGTTTTAGTGGTATCTTGGCTATACCATTGGTTTATGGTATTTGGCTTTCATGCTTGTGCTCTGGTTTTGAGTCGCAGGCTGACATAATGATGACAAATTATGTGACCAAATTAGTGATTAGTCATAAAAAAAGATTTAATCAATGTAGTGATTATATAAATTTTAGATATTTGAAATTTATCCATAAAGAAACAAGAAAATGAGACAAAATGTAAAGAAAGTCATTGCAGTCTGTATATCAGGTAGATATTTGAATGCTTGCAGGCTCACAGTAGGGAGCTTACCTCTATTTTAAACCTTAAATTTTAATAATATTAAAGACCCAAAGAAACTAAAATATCCCAATTTAGGACATTTCTTATTGTTTCCTTATAGGTAACCAATGCAATTAAAGTGTAATTGAGTAGTTAAATAGGGAACAAACACTCCACTAGTCCAGTAAGATTGATCAACCCTTCTCAATCAGCTGATAAAGAATTTTCCCCTTTGAGGAACCCTACTCCTTTAACTATACCACCAGTGGGATAGAATGAAGACAGAAATATAAAAACAGGAGTCTTCAGGTTAACACTCAAAAATAATAGCCTCTCCAATATAGAAAAACAGTAAATGAAGATTAATGGCTAGAAGAATCAGAAATAAATCACTCAGATAAACCTTTGAGAAGATTTAGGAATGAAAGAAGGCCAAAAGCCTGAATGTGCCTATAAATGGGATTGAAAGCCTTGGTATGAGTAATACAAAGAGATTGGAGAGAAGAAAGTAAACCCCTTTGGGGATTTTTTACTTCGTATTCTAGAAATCACTGATAAAATTGTGGTACAATTTTACTTTTTGGTAGGAGGGAATGTCAGCCTTGAGGTATATTTTACATACCCAAATACACCCCAATGAAGATGAAGATAGCTTTTAAGCTTTGAAGAACCCATAAGTCATTGATATATACAAAATCAATCATTTTTCATTGAAGAAATATGAATAAATTTCTTTTTTGTAAGTAAACCATGGATTTCAGGTGCAATTTAGATCCTACAAAATAATCTATTTAGAGTAGCTCCATAAGGTGAATAATCTTCAATTTTAACTATGAGGTGGGAATATGGAAAATATATTAATACCAAATCACCAATTCCACATAAACTAATTGTGAAAATATTTGTTTTTTTCCATTTTACACCAAAATTATGGGAATTTGAGGAATAACATGTTACATATTGGCTCAGAATAGTGTTATGAATTTTTGGTAACTTAAAATTAATTTTTTATTACATACAGTTTTGGTAAAACTATAGTGGATACTAGTCTTCAAAACCTAAATTACTATTTTTGATTTGAAAATAGCTAAGGGGGACAAAGTACATCAAAGAAAGCCAGGGTACCCAGCTTCTGAAGCCCCTGAGGTCATGGCCCAGTTAGTATGCTAAAACATTTCAAGAATTTGGCTACCAAGTTAGAATCCCATTAAAGCATGGGAAAATAGCAAATAAGCTGCTATATTGACATGACAAGGAGGTAATGAGAAACTCTGACACCTGTAACCATGTCCATTATTAATAATTTTCCATTTATGAAACCAAAAGGAGTGATTAAAACCATTTTTGTACTATTATCTATGGATTTACCCCATGGAAGCCAGCTTTCAGTATTCTACTTGCTTTTCTATGTACAAATAAGGTGGGGAAAGGAAGGCACCTTTTTATAGCAACCATATTTCTTAATTCAAAATGAAATTCACTCTTGTCAGTTGTTAAAAACACTCTGACAACAGAAAATCCAATTATGGCATCATTAAGCCCTGGTTTGGACCAAAAAAGGGCAGGTTTTAGCCATTTCAGACCCTTAATAAGCCATGGCTATAGTAATACCTGGTTTAAAGCCTTCAAAACACATTAGAATATGTTCAAGAGGAATTGGAAAAAGTTGAAACTTTTTTTACTAAGATTTCTTTAGCTTAAGGGTAGTTTTACCCTCTTGGCAACAATTAAAACTGTGCTGGTTGGTATCAAAACCTCATTCTCAATTGAGTCACAGCCCTGGTGAGCTATACAAAATCTAATAAGAATTATTAACTCCTGATTCAAATTGAAAGTTTTACATACTTTCCATTTTCAATGATCTCATGTGAAATACTTAAACTTCAAAAATTCACAGAAAATACAACCTGTGCTGAAATTTCCAATAAAATTCTAAATTTGGGAGCAAAATGTTTATTTTGAAATAGAGAATATTCAAAGTAGCAACTCCTTTATTTGTTAACTGTGAATGGGTCTGTGGCCATGTAAAATGACTCAATTATTTAATTATGAGAATTTTATGTGGCAACAAGTGATATATCAAACATTCCAAAGAGGATAACAGGTTCCTCAGTAATTTGTATTTCAATTTACCCAATTTAATGCCTCTGTGACCTCTTTTATACTTAAAAGAGGCCTAATATTTCTGTTTTTTACAATATAATCTCCTTATTCAGCTTTATCATTAATACCAACAAGTAAATGTTGGTTAAAATCTTTCTTCAGTATTTTATACTTTAAAATTTTGTATTACTTCTATCAAATCAATTATTGATAAATTGAGTCCACAAATACTCTGTAAAATCAATATGCAAATTCTTTTGAGGTATTTTTGGAGTATTATTGTGTATTTTGTTGAATTCTGAAAGTCGTTCCCTAATTTATGTAATTTTCTTCAAGAATTTATTAATCTATTCTTGAAAAAGATAATTATGAATTAAAATATTTCTATATTATTTTAGTAAGAAGCTTCATTATCAATAATTCTTGTAATTAATTCTTGTAGAAAATTATGTCTCACTGCTATAATCATCATTAGTTTAGAAAAGGTAAAACAAATAATCAAGAACTTGATCATTTATCTGTGGCTATAAGATACTTATTTATTGAATTTTATATGAAAATTCATTTTACTCTTGATCAATAGTCAGATTATCAAGAGTTCCACAGACAAATATTACAAAAGAATTTTCAAATAAAAGAGAAACCCCTTTTTTGAGCCATGGAGATTTTCAAGAAAAGCTCAAAAATATTTTAAAAATCATTCAAAATAATAATTGAATAATACAACACAATTATTAGCCCACTGGAATCAGTCACAGCTCAAAAATCTGGTTTTCAAACCTTTGGTTTTACTATTTTCGAGCCTGAAAAATAGTTTTCATAGTGAAACTGGTATATCAGGGCTAGAAAATATCATAATAAGGATATATTCTTTTCAAAACATATAAATAGCTATTATCAATATATAAATATAATTCAGGGTAGATTGAACCTTATGATAAGCAGCTAAAAGGCCTTGGTTGTATCTGTAAGGTGTGGATATGAAACCTTGATTAAAAATCAAGTACTTTTCGTGTCCTCAAAATTTGTATAAGGTAAAAATCAATTGAAAATAGTGAGAGATATTATTTTTAAGGGAAAACACGCAATTATATTGTTTATAACTCTATTAGTATAAAACAATAATATTATAAAGATTTATTGTTTTACCAACAATAGAAATTTATCCAAAAAATACTCTACAAGAGATATTTTAAGGCTACAAAAGAAATTTCTTCAAGAGCAATTTCAATTGGAATTAATTGAGCAATTAAATGCAAGCAATTAATTAAAGAAAAGAGTATTTAAAAAGAATGTTAAAGAGAAAACACTCCCAAAAGTGACCACAGTGAATTTGGAACCAAAGTGACAAAGTTTACAGTGATGAAAGGTGCTTTAATTCACTTTTGGGGTGGTTCAGGGGTAAAAATGATTATAAGAGTTACAAAAAATGATTATAATGATTTTCTCACGTGGTTAAAAGGTTTAAAATGATTTAAAAAAGGTGGTTGGAATCTTTTATTGATTGGTTCAACAGTGTTTAAACTAATTATAAAAGGAAAAGATTCTAACATGAAGAGAAAAGAGGGGCAAAGAAGACATTCTTTTATGGCCATCAATTTTCTTACTCCAAAAGTAAAATTTACTCTTTTCAGTCGTGAAAAAAAGTCTGACAACAGAAAAGCCAATTATGGCATCATTGAACCCTGGTTTAGACCAAAAAAAGGGCTGGTTTATGCCATTTTTAGCCATTTTAGACCCTTAAATCAGCCATTACTATAGGAATACCTGTTCTAGATCCTTCAAAACATGTCAGAATGTGTGTAAGAGACGTAGAAGCTAGTTACAACTCTTTTTACTATGATTGTTTTATCTTAAGGGTAGATTTACCCTCTTGGCAACAGCTAAACCTACCCCAGTTGGTATCAAAACCTCATCATCAATTGAGTCCACAGACCCTGTAACTCAATTCCAGGCCAAAAGTGATGAACTTTTGCGTGAAGTTTGACATCCCACGCCTGTCAGCAAGGATTTTGAGGATCTAGCTCCCCCTTAGAGCTGGAGTTCCTTTTCCCCCCCAAATTTAATCTTTCCAATTTATTTTTCCTTTAATTCCTCATCATGCATTATACTTATAATTTACATATGTAATTCAATTGAGTTATACAGTTCGATACAGTAATACTTGATACCTCATATTTAAACAAAAGTTCACTTATGTAATACACGCGCACATTTTGACATTTCAATTGAATTCAATTGAAAATACTTCAATTCCTCATAACTTCTAAACTAAACACAACACCTCAATTTTAACACAAAAATTGATGGTTAACACCACATTTGGTGTGAATTAAATTACAGTTTTGAGGATTTTCAATTTTCATACAGAAAATACTAAAAACTTAATTTAAGCTTATTTAGAGTTGAGTTACAAAATTTTCACTCAGAGGTGACCTCACCTGATTTTTTATGAGGAATCCAATGGTGAAAAGATTTTTATATGTTTATTTATTCAATAAAAAGTTATAATAATTTTTATTTAACTTTTTTCCAAATTTGTTTATTTTTTTACAATTTTGTTAAAAATTCATTTTTACTTAATTTTTTCAAGTATAAATGTAATTTTACAATTTCAAAATTTAATGTAATTTTATTTTTAAATTTTAATTAAAATTTTTAATTTTGAATATAAGTTTATATTTATATTTTGATTTTCATTTCAATAATATAAATAAATTTATTATATTTATATTTACATGTTAATTTTGTATTTGTGGTCTTTTGGGTATATGAAATTACCTCTAAGGCTCACATTCCCTCCCCCTAAAAAAAGAATATTACTTTGTAATATTGTTATTTCTAGTGTGTCTGAACCTTCTCAGAAGTTTTGTAGCTTCAGGTATGTCTTTTTCTGGCAACCATTCATCTTCACAAGCTGGGTCACTGTACCTAACAAGGTATTCCCTAACTTTGTTGGTTCTCAACTTTCTTTCTTTGAGAACTTTGGTAATTTTCTTACTGTCAGATGGCTCAACAGGAGGTATAGCTTGGGTAATTTTATTCCTCAAGGGAAATATTTCAGCATCACTAGATTTATATGGCTTTATCAAGATCACTAAAAATGTAGGATGCTTATTGCTAAGTTCTTCAGATAACTCTACTTCAACAGCATTTTCTCCATGAAGGCCCTTAATAGCAAAAGGTCCTGCAAAGGAGTCTTTCAACTTCTTACATCCTTTGATGTTATTGAAGTTAGTTGTGGAAAGAAGAACTAGGTCCCCCACTTTGAAATCTGGAGTTGCATGTGATTTATCCCATTTGTCTTTAGCATGTGCAAATGAGTCTTTGATGCATATTACTGCATGCTTCCTAGCTTTTTCTAGCATTCCTTTGAAACTAGCAGCTGTGGGATGTATTTCAATCAAATCTTTCCTCAAGGAATCTTGGGGTAAGTTGGGGTTCCATCCTTTTTCTAGGATAGCAGGAGTTTGATTGGTACTGGCATGGATTGATGTTTTATATGCTAATTCCAGTGCTGGCAACAGAGTATATCAATCATGGGTAAACCCATCACAATCTTTGAATTCAAGGCCATATCCACAAAATCTTCTTACCATGTCCTCTAAGGTTTAGATCATCCTTTCAGCCAGACCATCAGTTTGTGGGTAGTAGGCTGTAGAGAAAGACAGCTTAGTGCCAAATAATTGGTGAACATTTGTCCATAGTGCTGAAGTGAATTTGGGATCCCTATCACTAATGATATTTGTAAATATTCCAGTCCATGACACTACTCTATTCCATATCAGAAGAGCTGTATCCATGGCTGTATCATCCTTGTGACATGGTAAAAAGATTGGAGTTTTACTGAATCTGTCTACAATTACTAGGCAATCATTATAACCTCTGTGACCTCCTGGTGGTAGTCCGGTTACCCAATCCATATGGACAATTTCCCAAGGTCTGTTTGGTTCTTGGATTTTTATCATATTTCCAAGTCTCTTGCCAGTGGATTTATTTGCCTTTTGGCATCTGTCACAGGTTTTGCAATACTCTGCAACATCTTTCTGCCACATTGGCCACCATATGCAGGTCTTTACTTTCTCTCTTGTTCTGTCTTCAGACAGATGTCCTGAAAAGGGGCTATCATGGCATTCTTCTATTACAAGATTGATTAATGACCTGTCCATAACTGTCATGACACATGTGTGCTTGGTCCTGTGGTAAATTATACCATCCAGTAGGTGAAATCTTCCTTCATCATAAGATTTTTTCCATACTTTATCCAAGGCATGTATTAGAGAGTTTTCTTTACAGTCTTTGTTAAGTAACTGGCATAAGATGCTACAATTCTTATCTTGAGTGTAACTACTCCTGACTTCTTCAAAGAAGGTGGTGTTCAAGTCTGTAACACTTATTCCTTCTATTGGGATCTATGGTGAAGCTTCTTCTGGAACATAAGCAGGATTATCAATATTATTTGGTAATGGCCATCTGCATAGTCCATCTGCATTCTTATGAATATTCCCATCCTTATGAAAAATAGTCATATTGCCTCTGTATTCTTGTATGGCTATTTGCCATCTGAGCATATGCCTGTTGGGTGTTTTCATGTTTAAAAGTGATTTGACAGCTGTACAATCTGTTATCACCTCAAAAACACATCCCCCCAAGAAATAGTTCCGTTTCTCCAAGGCCCAGACAAGGCATAGACATTCCATTTGACTTGCCCCATATCTGGCTTCAGTTGGTTTGATTTTCCTGGATATGAAACACATGAGTCCTTCTACAGGTTTATCATTTATGATCTGAACTTGGTGAAGTGCAGCACCCAGTCCATGCCCTGATGCATCAATATACAATTTGAAAGGCAATTTAAAGTCTGGAATCAGTAAGAGTGGAGCAGTGGTCAAGGCTTCTCTTGGAGACTCAAAAGCTTTGAATCTGTCAACAGTCATTTCAAATAATGTGTCTTTGTCACACAATTTATAAAGTGGTCTTGCTATGGATGCAAAATCTTTACTGTGTTGCCTGTAATATCCTGCAAAACCTAAGAATTACTGAATTTCCTTCTTGTTCTGAGTCAGGGGTTTTAGCAATACTGCTGCAACTTTGTTTTTGTCAATTCCAAGGGACAAACAAGATACTACATGTCCCAGTGCTTTAGGTTCTTTAACTCCAAAATGACATTTCTTCAAGGAGATTTTCTTGTTTACTGATTGCATTTTTGTCAAAACTCTGGACAATCTGTACATGTGCTCCTCCCAAGTTTTGGAACAGACAATAATGTCATCAATGTAAATGATTAACCATCCCTCTGAGAGTTCTTCAGGGAAGATTTCATTCATCATTCTTTGGAATTGTGAAGGTGCATTTTTGAAACCAAAGGGCATCCTCAAGTATTCATACACTTCACAATGAACAATAATTCTTAAGTATTTTCTTGCTCTTCGTGTCACCACATTTTGATGGAATCCCTTAAGGGCATCCATAGTGGTTATATACACTGCTTGAGATATTTGAGTTGGGGCAATTTGGATTTTTGGTATTGGGTATCTGTCTGGAACAGTGTAAGTGTTCAGAGCTCTAAAGTCCCCAACCATTCTAGATTTTACATTATGCCATGTCACTATGACTGGTGTAGTTATTTCTACTTCTTCATTTGTTGGCTACCTTTCTTATTACACCAAGGTCCAGAAGTTCTTTGATATGAATTTCTAAAGCTTCTCTTGATTTTGGACTTGCTGGATATGCAGGTCTTCTTAAGAGTGGTGGATAAGGTCTCTCAATGTTAAGAATGATGTCAACTTCATGACAAATAATTGCTCCTAGAGGCTCTTTATCTGAAGCAAATGCTCTTCTGTGGTCATACAAAAGGGAAGGAAATTCATTTTCTTGTTTATCAGTCAGATGAAGGCTTATTTCAGCCTCACTTAACTGTTCAGACTTGAATTTCTCTAACTCTAAGTTGACTGTTGATACTTTATTCACTGTAATTTGTCTTTTAAATGGTAAAAAGGCAAATTTTAGGCGCTTATTGTCTCCAATAGTAAAGTATCTGTCTTTGTTGTTATGCAAATCTATCCCATACATGATTAAATAGTCATTTCCCAATATAAAATGGGTACTAGAGCAATTTTCCATAAAAAAATTCAAGTGTGATTCTTAAATTTCCATTGATGTGTGGGAATATGACATTGGTCTCAAAAATTCCTAATGCTTTCATTGCATTACTTGCACTATTGAACTTTATACCATCAATTGGTAACAATTGGTTTTCATAATTAGGTACACAAGTCCTAAGAAAAGATTTTCCAACACAAGAGCAGAAGGCTCCTGGGTCAAGCAAAGGTTCAGTGGGCTTGTTGTCAATCACCACTTCTGTTATACAGGAGTTACCAGCTGTATAACCTTTCCCCCTGCTTGGTTTTGTTTTCATAAGTTTTGCATCTTGAACTTTTGATAAATCAAGTTGACCATTGCTTAATTGTGGCGGGTGGGAATAAGATTCCATGATGTCAAAAGTGGCATTGCTATTTTCTATATCTTTTGAAAATTCATAAAATATTGATGACTTATCATCTGAATTGACTTCAATTATGTCATCTTTTTCAACATCAGGTTCCTTTTCAATATCAATTTCATTGATTTTCCCCTTCTTTGGACATGTATTGGCCAAATGAGTGGTGCTTTGGAAAATATGGCACTTTCTGACTGTATCTGCAGATTTATACTTAACATTATTAGAATTTTCTTTGGGTTTTTGTCCACAGAATCTTTCCAAGGTGTATTAAACCTTGTTTTGAGATTCACCCTACTAGAACCAATTTTGGTTCTGGTGGTTACTTCTTCTAATATATTGATAATATCCTCTGCTGAAGATTGTTCAGTAGTCCTGCTTTTAATAGCATGCTCTAAGTCGCCTCCACATTGTCTCAGAATTTTTCTATGGATCATAAATTCTGACATGTCAGGATATAATGCTGTTAATCTATCTTTTTTTTGGCAAAACCATGGTAAAGCTTTTTCTTCATCAGCATTAAATTTGGCAGATTCAAAGGCTGCTTCAACTTTGAACCTCCAAGCATCATTTTCCCATTTGTTAATGATTTGGGTTTTCCCCCAAGTCCAACTCTGGTGTCCATGTGCTTGTCTCATTTTGATGTACCATCTGTCAGCTGATTTGGTAAACAAGGTGTTAAATCTGGCTGTTACCAATCTTTCTGGTAATTCAAAATCCTCTTTGATCATGTCAATACCCCAATGAATTCCATATGGTCATACTCTCCTTCACCACTGAAGTGAGGCCATTCTTTAATTTTTAGAACTTCTTTCAAGAGTGCTTGGCCCATTGATGGTTCCAAGTTATGAAAAGAAGTAGAAAGTTCATCTTTGAACTGTGAATTTTCAATATCCAATACTTGTGGATTAGGAATTTTTGCTCCCTCATTTTTGTTCAGAGGTGTAGACATTCTTGGCAAGTTGTTTAGCAGTTGTTCAAAATCATTCATTTCACTGTTGCTACACCTTTGTGAATTTCTTAATTCATGTTGTAAGCTTTGTATAGAGTCTATGACATTCTTTTTATGATCATCCTCTTTATATGTAAGCTCATTCCATAATTCTGTTTGTTTAGTATTATCAGATATAACTTCATTTAACTTTATTGTTAATTTTGATATTTCCTCTCTTGAGGTATCAAAATTCTTTTTCAAGGCAACTGTATTTGTCTTTACTTCTGCAAATGATTTTGAAATATCATGAAGAGCTTTTTTATTATCTTCTTTGATAGTGTTTATGGCTTGTTTTATTCTTGTTTCAATTATGTCATCAATATTGAATTTAGAATATCTGTTAATTCTTTGATAATGGCAGATTGTTCATTTATCTTAATGCCAAAAGAATTATCATTATTGGAAGTTCTTATTTTTCTTAAAACTCTTTCAAATCACTTAAGTGTATCATTTATCTGACTCAGACTCATGTTATTTGCTTTAAGATTGTCACAAATTGATGTATTTTTATCAGAAAGATGACTTTTTACGTCAGGAATAGCTTTATACAACTCTGGAATACAATAAAAAGTATCAGAAATTACTTTTGATATTTTAATCTGGCTTCCTCCTTCTTCTGTAATTCCATGATGGTTCTGACCATCTGAAAATACATTTTCCATGGCATCCTGTTGAATCTTTGGGATTCTGTAGCCCTGGCTGTAAGGCTTTGGAGCTGTTGCCTTCCCTTTGCCCTTGTTTAGAGTTTGTGGCTGCTTTTTCACGTTAAAATTGCTGCTGCTGGCCACTGGGGCTGTTTTTGGCACTGGTTTGGGTGGTGGAGGGTTGTTTTTCCTCCATTCTAGTGTCAAAAGCATCATGATTTTCTTCTCCATCAATGGATGCCATCCATTGAGCAACTTGCAAGTATTGGGATGGCCCAGGAACCTTCTCACAGTCAGGTAAGAGTTCATGCAATTCTTCCACAGGTCTGCAAGGATCTGGTCCTCCTTGAACTGAAGTGCATTGTTGTACACATTGTGGCTGGCTTTGTATATGTCCACAGAGGCTTTTTGGGGCAGTGTCAGCTCTTTTTGAAGGTAAAATGGTATAATAAGCTTCAGAATGACCCATTTTAGCTATTTGGAAGTCATCAACTGACCCTTTTCCTTCTGTACCTGATTGGCCTCTGCCATAATCACGTCTATTACCTTTCGGGAGCTGCTTGAGGGGTTATAGCTGGCTCCTGACCTGGTTGAAGGCATAATTATGGTTAAAAAGGCTTAAAATAGTAATTTTGCATCAAAAAACTTACTATTGGCCAAATCTTTGGCTATCTGAAGAGTATTACTTATTTCCAAGTTGACTAATTCAAAAGAAATTGGCTCTGGTTGAATATTCTGAGTCACAATAATAGTACTATTATGATCAGAATTAACAGTACTGGCAGGAATAATGCTGGTTACTGTTGAGGCTGTTTCAATGTTTTCTTGTCTTACCACATTGTGAGACACTAAAATTAATGAAAGAACCAATTAATTAAGTAAAAAAAACGATATTTCAAAAAAAGAAATAAAAATATAATCCTCACTTATAATATGAAAAAAAAATATTTTTTATGCATTTTTTGAATTATAAGTATTTTTTATATCTTTTTAAATTTTTTCAATATAAGAAAAAGGTTTGAAAAGAGTAAAGAAAATATGTAACAGGTAAAATATCACGTCTGGGCCCCCAAATGTAAGGTGTGGATATGAAACTTTGATTAAAAATCAAGTACTTTTCCTGTCCTCAAAACTTGTATAAGGTAAAAATAAATTAAAAATAGTAATAAATATTATTTTTAAGGGAAAACACGCCAATTTTATTGTTTAAAACTTTATTAGTATAAAACAATAATATTATAAAAATTTATTGTTTTGCCAACAATAAACATTTATCCAAAAAATACTCTACAAGAGATATTTTAAGGCAACAAAAGAAATTTCTTCAAGAGCAATTTCAATTGGAATTAATTGAGCAATGAACTGCAAGCAATTAATTAAAGAACAGAGTCTTTTAAAAGAATATTAAAGAGAAAACACGCCCAAAAGTGACCAGAGTGAATTTGGAACCAAAGTGACAAAGTTTACAGTGATGAAAGATGCTTTAATTCACTTTTGGGGTGGTTCAGGGGTAAAAATGATTATAAGAGTTACAAACAATTATTATAAATTTTCTCACGTGGTTAAAAGGTTTAAAATGATTTAAAAAAGGTGGTTGGAGTCTTTTGTTGATGGGTTTAACAGTGTTTAAGCTAATTATAAAAGGAAAAGATTCTAACATGAAGAGAAAAGAGGGGCAAAGAAGACATTCTTTTATGGCCATCAATTTTCTTACTCCAAAAGTGAAATTTACTCTTGTCAGTCGTGAAAAACAGTCTGACAACAGAAAAGCCAATTATGGCATCATTGAACCCTGGTTTAGACCAAAAAAGGGCTGGTTTAAGCCATTTTAGACCCTTAAATCAGCCATTAATATAGGAATACCTGGTATAGAGCCTTCAAAACTTGCCAGAATGTGTTTAAGAGACGTAGAAACCAGTTAAAACTGGTTTTACTATGGTTGTTTTATCTTAAGGGTAGATTTACCCTCTTGGCAACAGCTAAAACTACCCCAGTTGGTATCAAAACCTCATCATCAATTGAGTCCACAGACCCTGTAGCTCAATTCCAGGCCAAAAGTGATGAACTTTTGCGTGAAGTTTGACATCCCATGCCTGTCAGCAAGGATTTTGGGGGTCTAGCTCCCCCTTAGAGCTGGAGTTCCTTTTCCCCCCAAATTTAATCTTTCCAATTTATTTTTCCTTTAATTCCTCATCATGTATTATACTTATGATTTATATATGTAATTCAATTGAGTTATACAGTTCAATACAGTAATAATTGATACCCATATGTAAATCAATGTTCACTTATGTAATACACGCGCACATTTTGACATTTCAATTGAATTCAATTGAAAATTCTTCAATTCCTCATAATTTCTAAACTAAACACAACACCTCAATTTTAACACAAAAATTGATGGTTAACACCACATGTGGTGTGAATTGAATTAAAGTTCTGAGGATTGTCAATTTTCATACAGAAAATACTAAAAACTTAATTTAAGCTTATTTAGAGTTGAGTTACAAAATTTTCACTCAGAGGTGACCCCACCTAATTTTTTATGAGGAATCCAATGGTGAAATGATTTTTATATGTTTATTTATTGGATAAAAATTTATAATAATTTTTATTTAACTTTTTTCCAAATTTGTTTATTTTTTTACAATTTTGTTAAAAATTCATTTTTACTTAATTTTTTCAAGTATCAATGTAATTTTACAATTGCAAAATTTAATGTAATTTTACTTTTAAATTGTAATTAAAATTCTTAATTGTGAACATAATTTTATATTTACATTTTGCTTTTCATTTCAATAATATAAATAAATTTATTTTATTTATATTTATATGTTAATTTTGTATTTGTGGTCTTTTGGGTATATGAAATTACCTCTAAGGCTCACAGTATCAAATTCACAAAATTGAATTAGGTCACAGACCTTTTTTTTAATTTTGGCTCAAATTAGGATGAATTTTTCACTTGGGTTCAATTCTCACTTCTCAGGTAGAAGTTTTTGGGAAATTGTGGAAACCTTGGAGACATGATTCCTTTCCTCCACTTGGAAACTATCCATCAAAACATTTCAGATTAATTGAAAAATTTCTACTATAATCTGCCTAAAAATTTGCAATTAAATCCAATTTGAAGAAAGAAAGCCTTTGATATTGACCCAAATAAAAGAAATGGGATATGGTCAGTTTTTCATTTCTCAGTTCTTGGTGAGAATTGCTATAAGGTCAGCCTAGTTCCTTTCTCATCTGGGATGACATTATCCAGTGTCACTAAATCTGAAACTTGGGACATATATACAAAATTACTCAATTTTTGAATGATTTTTGTGATAGGGAACTTCAAAGAGCTACAATGTAGAAATCATATTGATTTCATGTGACAAAATGTGAAAGGATTTTGAAAATATTAACTTTTGACTTTTATTTGGGGACAAACACACTCAGCTTCAGTACTTTTTTCCTCCATGAATTTATAGCTTTTTTCCTACCCTGTGATATAAGGATCAAGACTAAACCTTTTGGAAATACTGGTGAGTATGACTGAATCCAGAGTCTTACTTAAAATTGATAATATAAGTCATAGTACTTTGTGTCAAAAAATGCATAAGCTAATTCTTTATGTTGCAATTATGAAAAATCTTCCTTCAAGAAACCACACTAATATTTTAGAAAAGAGAATAATTTTGAAGACACCATTTGATTTAAATAAGATAATGCTTTATTAATTATGATATCTTGATAGTGAAGACCCTCATCACTCAAAGTAAGCTTAAATTATGCAAATGAAAGGACTTTTTATCAATAGGCAAAAAAACCTTTTGTTTAGCATGAGAGCTTGACAAAGGACATTATTTCTATGGTTTTATTTGCAGAATAAAAATCCAAAACTTATTTTCCCATAAAGTTACTTATTTTAAGGATTTCAATTTGATACTTTCATCCTTCAATAGATTTCATGAAGATCAAGCTCTAAGAATTTAAAATATAAGTTCTTTTCAAAATAAAATCTATTCATCAAAATTCATAACATTAGATTTCATCCAAATATAACCAATTTTATCATTATTGGCAATATGTTTGGGTATATTAAGCAACTTCTAATTCTAATTACAGCCTAAGAGTAATCAATTCAGGCTCACAAATTTAATTTGAAACTCACAAGTCCAAAGAGGTCTTTTTTGGGTGAGACTGTGGGATTTAAGCAGCAAATATTGCAATTTCAACGCATATATGGTGAAGAACTCCCCCATGGCTATGCAATAAGTCTTGGAATGTGACTTAAATTTAATAATAAAAATTAAACAAAGCTTAAGGATTTTCAATATTGATAATATTAGATATATTTGAACACATATAGACCTTTAATCAAAAGAGAAGGGTTGTAAAAATGGTACAGTATTTTTACACCCAGCCACCATGAGAAAACCTGATGAACTAGAGAGAAGGTGTTGCATTCATAAAATGGCTTTGACTCAGCAAAGCATATGCTTGGAATAACTTTGGGAAATAGTTTCAACTCAGAATCTTAATATTCTTTGCTATTACAGCTTCTTCCAAGCCACTGTATGAGTACATAATTTTCACTTATTCCTCCTCTTCTCTATGTATTAATCAAGCATAAGCTGTTTCCTTTTTATTCTAATGGAAAATTGAGTTTGAAAAAATTATTTCCATTAAGTTCATCCTTCTATCAAATCTTCATTTTTTTTATAAAATTGTTGTCCTACAGCTGTATTTAAGTTTGAAATTTGATTTTCCCCTATTAAATTCCCTAACAGCAGGAAAAGGCTTTCCAAATAAATGAAATTTACAATTTACTTCATGATTATCTAATTTTATATATATTGAAGGTTCAGATTCTCAAACTTAAAGCAAGGATCAAAGGTAATTTTGTTCCAATCCCATGTCTTTGATAACATGTGATTCAGATTTTTCCTCTTGAGAATATTTAAGCCTTTTAGACAATTTGAAAAAAATTGGTAAAAATCAAATTTGAAAAATATAGCATTTAAAAAGGGCTATTCCTTTTTTTCATTGCTCTGTTTATTCTTATTCTTTTTTCAAATTCATGGTAGAAAAATTAGTCTATTCATGTGAACCTGTGAGGTATGTATGACATACCGATAAGGCAACAAATAGATGTCTACATAGTTGATTTAGTCTTGAAAAGACTTTTCAATTGGATTTGAAATAAAAAATAATAAAAAATAAGTATAAATTTTCTTTGGATAGGCAAAGTTATGATTATTATGACATTTTTGGATTCTACACCAAAAATAACCTAGGGTAGACCAATAGGGTGTTATACCAAAAAATAATTATCTCTCAAGTTATTAGAATATGTAATCATATCAAAGTACAATTGCAAATTTTTTTTAACATTTTTTGAAATTGTTAGATTTAAGCTTAAATAAGTTTAAATTTAAAGTTGCATAAGGTTTATGAAGACCTACCAAGATTTCAGTTAAAATTAAGGTGTTGTGTATATTCACTCAATTGGCTAAGGATTTTCCATACATAATGTAAATCCTGCTTGAGCTCAATTTAAAAGCTTTTCAGGCCATAGTATTGATTAAAATGAATAAAAGGGCAAAAACCATGCCAAAAGGTGGGGAAAAGGAAAAAGACCAAACAGAGCTGGGGTACCCAACCTTTTGTATCTGAAAGAATTCAATTAAGGTTGACCACCTTTATTGGATGATTTTCAACCTTATTTAAACTTTCAGATTAGACTTTGATCCAACCTTAAAGTTTAAATTGGTTTTATCCCAATTTGGACAAAAATTTCAAGCTCCCAAAGGGCAAATCCCAATATGCAAGCTTGAAAACAAGGTTTTAAGAGAATTAAAAGATTAATTTGTTTCAATATTTCAATTTAAAAGCATTAAAACCTTATCAAAAGTTAAGTTTTGGTGTGTATTGTTATTTTACTTGGAAAAATAGCAATAACTTCAAAAATTCATTAAGAATTCAATTCTTAATGGATCTCCTTGAAAATATTAAAAAGATTACAAATTGATGTCATCTGTGTATAAATGAAATTTTAATTATCTTTTTTAAACAGGTTTTATTGATAATTAGCCTAGAAATTCAATCTTCTAATTATACTGAAAGAAAATTAAGATTTCTGTAAAAATAAATTCAAAATTGAGTTTAAAACATTTATCCTTGAAAATATATTTTTAAGTTGTTTATTTGATGAACCTTAATTTAAATGAACTTCATTTATATTGAAGCTTAAAATAATCAATCCAAAAGAGGATTAAAGTTTCTTGGAGATAAGAATAACACTGGTAACTTCAAAGTGGAGTTAAAAAGAAGTTACCTTGGGTTAAGAACTTTATTTTTAAGCATGAACTTTCAGTTTTGACCTGAGAATGCCCTTTATATCCATTATGAATCATGAGCGCTGCTCTTCAGGCATAAAAAGCGCCTACAAATCACTGTCTTTGCCAATAACATTTATTAATTCCAATCATATTAGACATTTAAAGAGGTAAAGGTTTATTAAATATGAAATATTATTATTGAAATAATTCTTAATTCATTTCATTCTTTATCAATTTCAAAATTAAATGATTGAAATAACAAAATTCAGATTTTTTTTGTAATCACCAATAACACATTTTATTATATGAAATTATTGTCTTAAATTTCTTTTAAAATCTACAAATTCCTCTTGAAAACTCTTTAATCATTTTTTATCATGAAAAGCTTTTTTATATTTGAAATATTGATTTTTGGTGTGTGTTTAACTTATAATCATTATATAATATAATTACTGTTGTTGTTTTACTTTTTGTATCAAATAAATATTACAAGTAAGTTTTCTTCAAGTCTCTATATTCATTATTTATTATTAGTTGTTTCATATAGAACTTGCTTTAAGAATTATCTCTTGACAGTTTGTGTGATAATTTCTTTTATAGATAATATTTATACTATTTATAAGCTGATAAATATTATCATTTTCCACATGTAATTGTCTGATTAAGAGCTTTACACTTCTTATTGTTACAATTGTCAGTGACTATAACAATAATAGAATAATTATGATTTATTACAATTATTAAATTCTTATTATTATTAAATTATTTCACAATAATGAAATTTCTTTTTTATTATAATCATCTTTAATAATTATATAAATTTGTCATTATAATATTTAATTATATTATATTTTATACTGAGGGCAGTCATAGTACCCTTGATATTTGCTAATATTCTTAAGGGTTTAATAGACAAACCCTACATTTGGGACCCTGGAAATGATTTTAACAAATCTTTGGGACATAAATCATATTTACTGTTTTTTGACGTAAAATTGCCATATTTACTTTAATATTTGATTTTCTGGGGCTTATCTCTTATAAAAAATCTTTATAATATTAATAAAGATATTTTTCTCAAGAATATTATTTGAAACAATATACTATTCAGTGATATGAAATAAGTTTCTATTGTCTAACTAGTGGCTTTTTCACATCACAGACTTGAAATTTATTCTTTGAGTTATTCTAGTATAAAGTGGATAATAATACAATTTGGATTAATAACTTGATAATTTCATAACTATTATTCCCCTGAAGAAAATAAAATCAAATAAAAAAGTTAAAATTTGAAAATATTTTTCTTTACTCTTTAGAAATTTTTCTTTATTTTTGACGTAATTTTCCATAAACTAAATTAAAAACCTTAATCCAATAAGCTGAGCAAATATGTTATTTTGTATTTTTGAAGAAAAGAATGTACCTTTTTCTGTTTTATCTAGTTTCATCCATCAGAGAAAGCTCATCTGACTCTAGCATCTCAGAGTCAAGTATCAAAATTCAAACCAGCCCAGCACCAAGGCGTTTAATTACCAAAGAACCCTTTCAAGACCTAGCAGGTGAATTCAATCCATTTATTAGTCCAATTTTTTTTAAACTGACTTGAAATGACTCCTAATTGAACTGGAAGAAATTACTCCATCCAATCAAATGGATCTAGACCAGGAAATTCAAGTCATAAATCAAAAAGGCAAGAATTTCAGCCAAGAGGAGAGGCACAAATGGAAGATGCCAGACCTTCCACCAGTTCCCAGAGGTTAGCCAGAACCTTTGAAACTCTTATTGAGAGTCCAGAAGCTGAAATAAGTGCTATCACTGTTTTAAGACCTGAACCATTTTCAACAGGCAACAATAGAAATATACCAGTCTCAGTAAAAGAACTGGTTTATGGCAGAAGAGCAACAGGAGTGGGAACTTCTGCCAAGTATTTGTATAGGTATAATGAACTCTTATCTTCAATTGAAGAATCTCATGGGCCCAGAAAAGACAGATAATCTTCTGAGGGGTTGGACACCCATTTCTTGCAAAGGACAAGTCCAATGGATAAAGGCTTAGCTGAAATACCAAAGCGTTTTGTCAGAGGACCAGAAGAAGGAGTTGGACCAAGGAAAGGACAACAGCCCAGTGGAAGCTCCTAAAGCCTCAACAAGTTCCAAACAAGGACATGAAAGACCCGGAGAGCAATACAAAGGGAAAGCAAAAGGCAAAGGTAAAGTCAAAGTCAAAGTGGAAAAAGCCTTACCCACAGAATTACAGAACTCAAAAGAAAGAAAAGACAGCCATGGAAAATGTGTTTAATATGGCCAGACCTCTGATAAAATTCAAAAACGAGGAGGAGGAAAGAATGAACCAATTCTTTTCAAAGAAATAGAACTTGTCAATCTTGTAGCTGACATTGAAACTTTTGATAAAGAAATTTTGGGAAATCTTAAACATTTTGAGTATATCCAACAAAAGTTGGGTAGAAAAAGTTTACAAGTCAAAGAGGCACAAAATATCATTATTTGTCTAGAAAATATAAATAAATACAATATTTTTTCTTTGAAGTATATTTGTAGGAGAATTGAGTCCAAAGTAACCTTTCTCAATGAACCAGATGATAACTCCATATCTTTTATTGCAAAGCGATTCAAAGATTTAAGAATACAAGTACAAAACTTGGAAAATTCAACTGGTCACAATGCAGCTCTTTTTCAAGAACAAGTGATATAGAAAGACTTGAACTGAAAGAAGAAATTCAATCAAGTATTAAAAATGTATCACTAAAAATGATTTACCAAGACAGTACAAACAAATTCTTGACAGAAATGTGTTGAAATTGAGTAATAACTTACACCATACAGTTTCAAGCAGTTCAGAAGTGGACTCTGCCTGTAATTTTAAGGACATTCTCAAATTAGCGAAATGTCCAACCTTCAGTGGTGAAGGAGGATATAATCATATGGAATTTGTGAAGACAATTGATATGTTCAAAAAAGACTTTAGCATAACAGATGAATACCTGAGTGCCAGATTATACTCATTATTTACCAAATCAGAAAAGAAATGGTATTATTAAATGAGGCAAGACCATAGTCAACATTCTTGGCCTTGATGGAAAGAATATATAATTTCCAAATGGGAAAATTATTCCTAGTGATTTAGAATGGAAAATTCCTTTGAAGAAGCCATTTTTAATATTGAATGGGACAGGCCCATGGCCTGGTTTCTTAAACAGAAAGACCGATTAACTGCCCTTCATTCTGATATGACTGAAACAATAGTATGTAAAATGATATCAAGAAAGGTTGGTGATGACCTTGAGAATTATATAAGAAGAAGATGTATTGAGCCTTGCTCTACAGAGCATTATATTGATGCCATGGAAGACATCACTACCAGAAAAAAAATTGGTAGAAATTGTATAAACTCCCAATAGAAAATAAGACTGGAGGGAAACCAATTTCAAGATCAAATAAACCACAAGACAGAGGCCCTTTGAAATGTCATAAATGTGAAAGTACATCTCATTTGGCCAATACTTGTCCAAAAAGGACAAGAATCGATGAGATATAAATTGAAAAAGCTGAAGACACAAAAGAAGCAGTTGATGTATCTTTACCTGAAAGTGATTCTGAGCCTTCTGAAGAAGAAGAATTACCAGACCAACTTAGTATAGAAAACATCAATGTATATTTTGAATTCACAGAAGTGCATACTCACTTAACATGGTACAGTGATGAATTTATGGATTTAATACATGTGTAAGATGCTAAAATGCATAAAACCAAACCTTCCAGAGGAAAAGGTTATACAGCTGGATCATCTTGTATCACTAATATTGTGATAAACAACAAATAAGCCAAGATACATCTTGAATCAGGTTCATTCTGCACTTGTGTTGGCAAGTATTATCTTGACAAAATTTATACCAATTGGAAAGAACAATTAATTCCAATTTAAGGTATAAAATTAATCAGTACTAGGCAAGATATGCACCCTTTGGGAAATCCTTAAGCAGAAATGATATTTCCTCACCCTGAAGGAAGTATAAGACTAAAATATCAATTTTTTGTTATGAATAACTGCACTTCAAAACATCTTATACTTGTAAATGATTATCTAGATATTTATGGTCTTGATATTAATAATCATAAAGACAGATATTTGACTATAGGAAAAAATAAAAGACAAAAGTTTGCTTTTCCTCTAGAGAAGAAAGAAATAACTGTCATCAGAAAAGTAAAGAATGCTAATAAGTAAACATTTATGTCAGATAAACTAACTGAAGCACAAATTAGTCCTGAATTAGCATTAGAAATGAAGGAAAACCTTATTGAAATTTTATTTCAATATAAGGAAGCCTTTGATTCTGATGATGAACCACTAGAAGCTATTAAAGGCCATGAAGTTGACATTATGTTCAGTGTGGAAAGGCATTACCCTGCAATATTAAAAATACCATCTTATAAAGCTATCCCCAGGGCTAGAGAATCATTGGAGACTCATACTAATGAGCTAATGAAACTGGGAGCCCTCAGAAAAGCTGGGAAAAATGAGGAAGTAGAAGCTACAACCCCTGTAATCATTACTTGGAATAATGATAAGTCAAGGATTGTTGGTGATTTTAGAGCATTGAATACCTATACTATTCAAGACAGGTATCCAGTTACTAGAGTCTATGAGACTTTGACTCCATTATCCAAAGAAAGATTAATCACTTCCATGGATTCCTTTATAGGTTTCCATCAAAATTTCTTGACACCTCATGCTAGGAAGTTATTGAGAATAATTTCTCATTGTGGTATTTATGAATACTTGAGGATGCCTTTTGGTATTATAAACTCACCCACTCATTATTGAAGAATGATGAATACCATGTTTCCATATGAATTATCAGAGGGATGGTTAATCATCTATATTGATGACCTTATTATTTGTTCAGAAACCTGGAAATTACATTTAGATAGACTATCATTGGTACTTAAGAAAATTATTTAAGTGAAAATGAAGATATCTCTTAAAAAAGGTACTTCTGGGTTTCATTAATTCAAAGACCTAGGAAATGTAGTTTCAGGACTAAGCCTTAGTGTTTATAAAAACAAAGTGGCTGCAGTCTTACTGAAACAAATGCCCCAGAAAAATAAGGAAATTATATCTTTATTAGGGTTTTCCAGTTATTACAGGCAAAACCTTAAAGATTTTGCAATTCATGCCAGATCATTGTACAGAATTTTTGACCAACAAACTGTCTTTGAAATGACACAAAAAAGGATTCAAGAATATGATAAAATCAAGTATGCCTTAACCAATGCACCATTTTTATTGATTCCAGACTGGAAAATTCCTTTCAAGCTATATATAGATGCATGTGGTGAGGGTTTAGGTTCAACTCTCTATCATATTCAAATTTTCCATAACAAGCCTGTTGAAGGTCCAGTTTGTTTTATTCCAAGACAAATTAAACCTACAGAGGCTAGGTATGGGGAAAGCCAAATGGAGTAGTGACTTTGCCTTGTTTGGGCTCTGGAAAAACTTAATTATTATCTTGATTGTATTTTTTGTTTGAATTCATTTCTGATTTTAATGCTGTTAAATCACTCCTTAACATGAAAAATTGTAAGAGACACATGTTAAGATGGCAGATTACTACACAGGAGTATAAAGGCAATATTACCATAGTACATAAGTCTGGCAATATCACAAATATTCTGCTGGCTTGAGTAGATGGTCATTACCCAACACACCTGATAATCTTTCTTATGTTCCTGCAAATACAGAACCTCAAATTCCAATGGAAGCAATTAATATCACAGATGTAGGAGCAGAATTCTTTGAAGAGGTTATAGAAAGCTATAAGCAAGATAAAAATCGTCATATTCTTACTTCTCTACTTGAACGTTACTGCAAAAATACAGCTTTAGCAAATTCTTTGGATTATATATGTAAAACATCATATAAAACTGGAATATTTCATTTATTTGATGGTATCTTATATCATAGGTCTAAACACGTATGTGTAATGGTCTTATGTAGTAGAATGTTGATTAACACAATATTCCTAGATTGCCATTACAAGATTTATTCTGTAAATTTGTCTGAAGGCAGGAAAATGGAAATAATTAAGAAATGTGCTTAGTGACCATCTTGGAGAAAAAATGTCATTGAGTACTGTCACAGTTGGGACAGGTTTCAAAAGGAGAATAAAGCTACTGGTAAAAGATTCTATTTAATGTTTCATATCCAAGAGCTAAGTAACAAATGGGAAGTGGTTCATAAGGATTGGTTAACTGCCTTACCACCTGATGGTGAAAAATTCTACAATGCATGTCTTGTTATTGTAGACAGGTATAGCAAAACCCCTATGTTTTTAGCATGTAATAAAGATGACAAAGCTATGAATACAGCTCTTTTAATTTAGAAAAGAGTAATATATCATACTGTTCTCTTTAAAAATCTCATTAGTGATAGAGACCCAAAATTTAAATCAGCCTTATGGACCAATTTACATAAGCTTTTGGGTACAAAACTATCATTCTCAACAGACTATCATCCACAAACATATGGCTTAGCAGAGAGAATGATTCAGAACCTTGAGGAAATTATCAAAAGAATTCGTGCTTATGGCCTGGAGCTTAAAGATTCTTATGGCTTTACCCATGATTGGTGTACACTTATACCAGCATGGGAAATAGCCTACAATACTTCTATCCATGCTTTGACAAGCAAAACTCCTACAATGTTGGAAAAAGGATGGAACCCTAAGCTTCCAGTTGGTACTTTGAAGAAAGATTTAGTTTATATTCATCCAGCTGCTTCAAACTTTAAGCCATTTCTTGATAGAGTGAGGCATCATGCAAATCAAATCATTACTGATGCCTTTGAATGTGCTAAAGAAAAGTGGGATAAAAATTGTAAAACCCCAGAACTCAAAGTAGGGGACTTAATATCAGTTTCAACCTTGAACTTTAATAATATTGAAGCCCCAAAGGAATTTAAAGTTTCCTTTGCAGGACAATTTATTATTAAAGCCCTCTAGGGGACAAATGCAGTACAAGTAGAGCTGTCAGGAGAACTGGAAAAAAACGTCCAACTTTCCCTTCCAGTTAAGTAAAGAATTACACTTCAAGTGGTAAGGAATTATTTCCTTTAAAAAATAAAACACCCTTAGAAGTACCACCACTTGATCAAAGTGAAGAGAGGAAAGTGCTGAAAGTCTTTAAAAAAAGAAGAATTAGGGGAAAAAATGAAAGAAAATACTTAGTCAGGTACAGAAATCCACAGCATGAAGATGAGTGCCTTTCACAAAGTAAAATACCTCATCCCCAAAGGTTTCTCAGAAGATTAAAACATGAGAGAAGACCAATTCCTTAATAAAATTTTGAATTGTGTGCTTTGAATACTTAAAAGTATAAGTAGAGAGGTTGGACAGTGGATTATACCACCCCAATACAATTGGGGGTATAATACTAAGGAAAGGTTCTAGTAAAATGGTTTTTGGTGGTAGGGAATGTGAGCCTGTGAGGTATGTATGACATACCCATAAGGCCACATATAGCTTTATACACCATTTATTTAGTCTTGGAAAGACTTATCAATTGGATTTAAACTGAAAAGTAACAGAAAATAAGTAAAGCTGTAATTATTATTTCAATTTTGGATTCTACACCAAAAATAACCTAGGGTAAACCCATAGCGTGTTATACCCAAAAATGATTGTTTATTAAGCCATGAGAAAATTTAAGAATCTCACAGTACGGTTGAAAATTTTTTTAAAATCTTTTAAAATTGTTGAATTTCAGCTTAAATAAGTTTAAATTTAAATTTGCATAAGGTTTATGCAATCTTACCAAAATTTTAGTTAAAATTGAGGTGTTGTGTATATTTACTGAATTGGCTAAGGTTTTTCCATACATAGGTTAAATACTGCGTGAGCTCAATTTGAAGAGTTTGAAGGCCATATTATGTATTTAAATGAATAAAAAGGCAAAATCTATTCAAGAAGGTGGGACAAAGGAAAAAGACCAAAAGGAGCTGGGGTATCCAGCTTTTTCAATCTGGAAGCATTCAATTAAGGATTTCCACCCATATTGGAGTATTTTCAACCTTCTTTACACTTTAAGATTAGAATTTAATCCCACCTTAAGGTTTAAACTGGTTTCATGCCAATTTGGACAGAAATTTAAAGCGGCCAAAGGGTAAATCCCAATATTAAATCTTGAAATCAAGGTTTTAAGAACTTTCAAATATTAAATAAGCTTAAAGGTTTAAAGTTACAAGAATCAAAACCTTATTAAAAGATAACTTTTGGTGTGTATTGCTATTTTACCTGTAAAAATAGCAATTGCTTCAAAAATTCATTAAAAATTGAATTTCAAATGAATTTTGTTGGAAATTTCACATAGACTACAAATTGATTCTATCTGTGTATACATCAAATTTTGAGTATCTTTTATGAACAGTATTTATTGATAATTAGCCTGGAAATATAATCTTTAAGTTATACTTGAGGAAAATGAAGAGATCTTTAAAAACTCTTTGAAAATTGAGTTCAAGACATTTTTCCTTGAAAATTTATTTTTAAGTTGTTCATGTGATGAACCTTAATTTATATTAAAGCTTAAATTAATTAATTCAAAAGAGGATTAAAGCTACTTGGAGCTACAAATAACACTGGTAACTTTGAATTAGAGTTCCAAATAGGTTACCATAAGTTAAGAACCTTAGTTTCAAGAATGGTTATCCAGTTTTAACCTTAGCACGCCCTTTATATCCATTTTGGATCATGAGATCTTCTCTTCAGGCATAAGAAGAGCCTACACATCACTGTTTTTTCCAATAACAATTATTCATTTCAATCATATTAGAAATTCAAACAGGAAATGTTTTATTAAATATAAAAGATTATTATCAAAATAATTTCTAAGTTATTTTATTACTTATCAATTTTAAAAATAAATAATGTAAATAATAGAATTCAGATAATTTTTTTAATGACCAATAATACATTTTATTATATGAAATTATTGTTTTAAATATCTTTTCAAATATAAAAATTCCTCTTAGCAATCCTTTCATGATCTTTTCATTATATAAAGTTGTTTTATCTAATAAAATATTGATTTTTGGCGTCTTTTCAACTTATAATCATTACTTAATATAATAACTGGTTTTTTTTGACTTTTTGTATTAAATAAATATTATAAGGAAGTTTTCTTTGAAGCTCTATATTTTTTATCTGTCCTTGGTTATTTATATAGAGTTTTCTATAAGGATTATCTCTTCACAGTGTGCATGATAATTTCTTTTGTAAATAATATTTATATTTTATATAAGTTAATAAATATTATTATTTTTCACATGTAATTTTCGGATCAAGAGCTTTACCATTCTTATTTTTAGAGCTGTCAGTGAGTATAATAATGATAGAATAATTATAATTTATTATTACTTTTAAGTTTTTTCTTATTAAATTAATTCATAATAATTAACTTCCTTTTTTTATTATTATTTTTGATAATTCTATAAATTTGTGGCGCAAATATTTTCTTATATTATATTTTCTACTGAGAGAAGTCATAGTAATTTTGATATTTGCTACTATTATCAAGAGTTTCATAGAAAAACCTTAAAATGTATTTGATCAATGAAATCATCTCAATAATTTGGGTATTTTATGATTTCCTTATCTTTGTGAATCAATGTTTAATTTTTTTGATAAATTTCTTCTGTCATTTTCCTTGAAATTTCCAAGAGAAAATGATTATTCAACAAGCTTCTTGTTATATGTTATGGACCTTTCTCAAGAAAAACTCACAAAAACTCACATTTTATTAAAGAAAGCTACCTTAGACCACTTAGAGAGAAAATAATAATAGTAATTACTGATCCCTAAGATGAGGAAGTTGATATAACACTGTGTGAAAAGAAGATAGGAAAACAAAATCAAAATATGAAGGTCTTATTCCAATTAATACTGGAATTGAGCTTAAAATAGGAGAAATGGTTTAGCTCCATTAAATTCTAGTAAGATGAATTTCTTATAGATGTTGAAATCTGTTCTTTCAATTTATAAGATTTTACACTAGTACCATTTTATTCAAAAATAATATAGCCAGAATTTAGCTATTTCTGTATTTACTAAAGAATAAAACTCTTCTTTTTAATGAATTATAGATTAATTCGATCCAAAGGAATCTGAATGGTTGGTTAAAGAATTCCTTTAAAGCAATATATTAATGAATTTAAATACAAATTCTATAATGATTTATTAAAATATTGTGGTTGATGGTTAATTAGGAGAGCTACAGTTTTGGTAAGTTATTGGCATGATTCATGAAATCCCATTTGATATGGCTATGAAGGTATATGTGTATTATTTCAAGAGTACTTCCAAAATGTTTTCAGAAAGCTTATATTTAACCCTTTGGAAGAATCTGGTTGAAATTGCTATTTTCGCTTGCATTTTTCAGCATGAAAACCAAATATAGAAAAAAATTTATCTTGAAAAGGTTTCATGAATATGCAGAGATACATTCATAAGTAAATATTTATATATAGAATATTATTCTCGTTTTATATAGTTCCAGCTTTCCTGACTAGCTGATAGTATCTTTCAGTTTCAAGAAATTGAATTGTTGCTTCTTAGATTGGCTTTAAGAAAACACCTTAATAAAATTTCATATTTTTTCATTTTTATGTTCGAAAAATAATTAGAACGTGAACTAGGTGAATCATATTTTTATTCAATTTTTGGAAATTGGTAGCCTTTTTGCATGGAAATTTAATGTGTATTTTGAATTAAAGTGTTCATTTATATTCATAATTGGTATTGAAACTGGTTTAACCATGTTTTCAAGAAATATTTGTTGTTCAGAAAGTCTTGAGTTCTTCTTTTAATTACTGTAAGTCATTAATATTCCTCATTATGAAGTATTTATTAATAATTATAGCTACCTTTATGATATTGAAGTGCACAACACACAAAAAGTACACATATCTGAGCCTTTGAACACAAAAAGAGTAATAAATTCTTTCTATCAATAGAAACATGTATTCAAGAATAGTTCAACTCAAAATAATGAAGAAAATGAGCTATACAGTTTAAAAAATACAATTTGAATTCAAATAAAATAACAAGGTTTTTTAAGACATAAAATCAAGCTAGGGAAAGAATTGATGAAACTTAAGCCAAAAAATATTAAGAAATTTGAATAAAATTGTTTTACAAATCAAAATAATTTTCTTTTAATGGTTTATGATATGATATAAAATATTTATTTGGGGAATTTGAGAATTTTCTACCAAAACATTTCTCCAAAATTATGGACATGGTTCATAAAGGTTCCCAGTTATAGCTTAAGTTTTTTATTTCAATTGACTGAATACTTGTATTTCTATACCAATTTTTCTTCATTAAGAAATGATGTATTTGTGTAAATTAAAAAATTCCATATATGCATGATTGTAATGATAAATGAAGATTCTGTTATCCAGGAATTAAATTCATTAAAAATTAATATCCTGCCCAAAATATTGGTTTAAATTTCAAGAACAAACCCTTAGTGATGAAAGCAACAACCTATGTTTCTCTTTCCATTCTTATTATTCAAGGTTGTAAGTCACGAAAGCTCCTATTGAGAGCTTTACAGCATAAAACACTGGTGATATTTATTGAATTTAAATTCAAATTAAGATTTTTTTGATCTTCAAGTCATACTTTCAATTTGAACTTGAAGGAATTTATCTTATATTCTTGACTCCTGTCTCTCTAATTAGAGAGAAAAATGGGATAGATATTTTTTCTATGTGGATGATATCTTTTTTTGGATCAAAGCGCTCAATTAAAGTTTATTTGTTTCATAAAGCCTTCATTTATATGTAATGAAATTCATTGATGGATATTTTTCTCTATCCTCATAAAGCTTCCTTGAAAGGAGAGGTAGGATTATTGGCTCATTCAATTAGTTTTGAAACATATTTCAAAGGGAGAGATAATAATTGCTCAAGCATTGTTATGTTCATCAAGATCTATGAAGCTTAAATCAAAATTTTGAATATTTATCTCTTGTATGATTTGAACTTGGATGAAAGTTATGCTGAATATTTTCTATTATAAAATGTTTTTGATCATATCTTTTTTGAGCTATTCAGCTTTGAAAATATTTAACAAAAACACATTGAAAATACATTTGAAAATGAGTGCCTTGAGTTTCTTCCACAAACTTTATTTTTCAATTTCATTTCCATCCTATCTTCTAGCTTGTCTCCAGCCTGTTTCCCATGTCAATTTCAAAATGCAGCTCTTTCTTTCAGCTGTAGCCATCATTCTCATGATGAATTTTAGTGTGAAAATCTTCTAATATGTTTATATCAGAAATTTTGGTATGCAGGAGAGCAAAGAATAAATATTTTTAGATTTTAAACATTAATGAATATTTCTATTTTCCATCTTCCCTTTTCTTACTACATGGAAGCTTTTAGGGCTTCAGGTTTTGAAGAACTATAAATTAGATTTTCTTTAGATAAAACTACCTTTATTCCAGATGGCTCAGTATATTGAGATCATATCAGAGGTCAATTTCATGAGATTCTATGTGATTTTTTGAGAATCAAGTACATTTGATAATCTAATTATAAGATGTTAGAATGGATTAAGGGTTTATCAATCTTGAATTCTTCATTATAAAGCTTCCATGAAAGATGTCTCAGTTTATTTTTGAAGATACAGGATTAATAATTCTGACTATTCAGGAGCTAAGTTGAATATTTTGACTTAATTTGATCTTAAGAAGCTATGAGAAGGTGAACCTTCCAATTGAGAGGGACTTTGTCACAACCACAAGAAAGACCCTTCCCAATTGGTTTTTTTACGGAAATTAAAACCTCCACCAAGCTATGGCGAATTGGCCACATTATCATTTGTAGGCCAATTGGACTTGAATGGCATTTTATGGCCTTTGGGCCACACTCACATTCTTTGACCATTCATGGCCCCCAGGCCATATCCTGTTCTAATTTGGCCCCTTGAGCTAATTCCTCACCCTCTAAACCCCAGGCAATTTCCTTGATTTTGGGCCTGGGGGCTTGCGCAAGTGTAGCCATGAGCAGGGTCCATGGGCCACTTAGGGCCCTACTGCCCACAGGCCATGGGACCAATTAGGCCCCTTTTGGCTTAATTCCAATAAGGGAAAAAGGGCCCAAGGGGACAGCCCATGAGCCCACCTAAGCCCTAATTTTAGGCAAAATTGACCCAAGAACCCAACAATCACAAAATGGCCATAGAAACCCATGGACCCCAATATTCCACCCAGGGCCTCTGGAAACCACCATAGGCTGTAAGATCAGGTCCAAAAAGGCTTCCCCTCAATTCAAGGGAAGACCTTTTCCTGAGTTATGGACCCCACACTGCAAGAACTAGGGATGTGGTACATATGGTATTATATACCATCATGCCCCATTTTTCCTCAGAAATCCAATGAATACATTTTCAGGACCCAATTTCACCATATAAAAATCAATTTTCCAAATCCACCACTTCATTTTGAAGGAAGATTTCAGTCAGTCAGTATTGAAATCCATGGTGGCTATCAGAAGACCAATCAAGGACATCAGTCACAGGGCTCTTTGGGTGTTCATTATTTCTTTGAAAATTATTGGCTCAAAGGGGATACTGGCGCAGAATTTGTTTCAGCCTGTGACTCAAAACCAGAGCACAAGCATGACAGCCAAATACCATAAACCAATGGTAAAGCCAAGATACCACCAAAACATGGAGCTGAGCCAAATTAACTCAAAAGGTATCAAAAGAGAGAGGAAAATCACCTCTTTTCAAATATACAAGTCCCATAATCATAGGACAAAGAATAACAAAGTTATTCCTGCTCAAAGCTATTGCTGAGCATAAACCTTAATTTTCACCTGTCATCTGAAATCCAGAGGAAGAGGCTTAACCCCATCAAATGGGTATTCAAATTGAAGCTCCAAGTCAGGGCTATCCAATGGTACTATCCAAACTGAGCTATCACCAGCATTACAGAAGTTATGACCAAAATAAGGTCAAATAAGGGTGATTAAAATATTCACCTCTCATCTCACTTCTACAGTTTTAGTGTGAGATACCTAAAGTGGGGTCTTTTTGGAAAGAGCACAATCAGGGCTATCTCATGGTGCCATCTATTTCCCCATATCATATCTAGAACAAAGGATATGGAGCAAACAAGTTTCATACAGTTTCTGGACAAGTCATAAATGTGTACAAGAAAGCTTGTACATGGCATAGCTTTGCCATATTTAATGATAACAATACCAAATAAGGTACCATTGTGTAGGTTGCATCCAGGGATACAAAAAAGAACCAATTTTGAGCTCAATATCTTAAAAACTGACAAAGCTATAGCAATTTTGAGTTTAAAATCCCACAGTCTGGCCAATACAGCCTTACAGTGGGATACTATCCCATAAGTATGATTATGAGGTGTCAAACAGACAAAGAAGCTTGTTTATACTTCAATACCTCATAGTTAAGTCATACAGAGGTCCATACAGGTTCTGTGCAGCTTCTGATGCATCAGAAGTACCAGAACACACCTGTAAACTCCATTGGTAAAAGTCTTCACCCTGTATGGTGTAAAAATGACTACTTGTGGTTCTAAAGCCACATTGCAAGCCAATACTAGTGTGTATTTAGTGTGTAGAACCACAAATCATCCCACAGTAGTGAAAGGTTTCACTCTGTGGTCGTGTGCAGAGGTAAACCACCTCTCACTACAGCAGAACAAGATAGAAGGAGGCTTTGCCTCACCAGCAAGCTAATCCAGCATCCTGTTCTTAGTATTTTTATGTGGTATAACTTCTTAAAAGAAGTGTTACCCTTAGAATTTAAAAGGTATACTTTAAACGTAATTATTTTAGGGTTTGTTGTGGTAAACCAACAGGCAAACACTGCACCCAGGGCTATCAGCACGCTCACCATCACTAAATTCATTTAGTATAGCCCTTTTTACCCTCTATTATCATAATTATCATCTTATTTTCGCATCACACTCAGAGGCATAGCTTTTATTTGTCATTGTAAAGCTATATCATGAAGTCACCCTGACATTTTGGGAGCCTGGCCTGGTTTTTTACCTATTTTAGACAAAATTATAGCTTGTTTTCACTATTTTTAGCTTATCTTCATGCTTTTTGGAGCTATTATACTTGTTGTTTTGCTTATTTTTACTTTCTGTTAACCACAAGAAGCCTTGAAGGGGATTAATTTCGTGGTTTTCTCTATTATGATTTTTTTACTTAAAATAAAATAAAAATAAAATAAAAAAAATAAAAAAAAACTTTATACATATTACTTTTGAAAAATAATATTTTTCATCATTTTTGAAGATTTATACATATATAATTTATATTTATAAAATACTCTTTTCTCATAATAAGATACAAATCATATTTTATTATTGTTTTTTTCATAATATATACAAAGTACATATTATTTGAATTTTTCTCCAAGAAAACTCCAATAATTCATTTTTTCACCCAAATTGGCGTGAAAAATTGATTATTATCATTATTATTGATAATTTCTGTAATAATACTTCATAATAAAATACAAATCATATTATCTTATTGATTTTTTTTCTTATAATATATACAGAGTATATATTGTTTGAATTTTCCTTAAAGAAAAACTCTAATAATTCATTTTTTCACCCAAATTGGCGTGAAAAATTGATTATTATCATTATTATTGATAATTTCAGTAATAATACTTCATAATAAAATACAAATCATATTTTATTATTTTTTTTTCATAATATATACAGAGTGTATATTGTTTGAATTTTTCTTGGAGAAAAACTTTTACAATTCATTTTTTCACCCAAATGGGAATGAAAAATTTATTATTATCATTATTATTGATAATCTCAGTAATAATACTTCATATTAAAATAAAAATCATATTTCATTATTGATATTTCTTTTTATAATATATACAAAGTATATATTGTTTGAATGTTTCTCAAAGAAAAACTCTGATAATTTATTTTTTCACAAAAATTGGTGTAAAAATTGATTAGTATGATTATTATTGCTAATTTCAATAATAATACTTCATAATAAAATACAAACCATATTTGATTATTGGTCTTTTTTATATACAAAGTATATATTGGGGAAAGTTGTTTTGATAATTATTGATATTTTCAATAATAACTTGTCCAAACTGACTTATAGATTCCTAACAAAACAGGGATTTAATCAACTAGCTGAAACTCTCACTTTACAAATCAGAAATGATACCACCTCAATCCAAAGACTTTGGATTTCCAAGGGATTATTACTTACAAACAGAAACAACCATCAGTTGGAATAGAGGCCTGGAAAAGAGAGAATTTGAAGTTGTTCAAAGTCATAATACATGGCAAAATGAACCTTTCTACACCTTTCAAGATGGCTTTCAACAGCAAACCTCCAGAAATTGCTTGCATAGAACAGCTTGTTCTAACCCATCAAATCTTCCAAGAACTTCTCTGATGGAGAATGGCAGACAGGACATTAAAACCAGATTTCCACTACAAAGAACTTGTAGAAAGTATTGAGAAAATTGCCCTCAGAGAGATATTCTTAAAAGAACTTATTATACAAGAGAAATGGGACCAGAGATTAGATAATCTTACCCTCTCAGGCTCAGGAGGACTGGTAACCCAACCAGACTCCCTAGTGGCTTCAAACCACTCAGACACCAGCAGATAAGTGACCAAGAGTCACCATAATTTCCAATCCAAGATATAATCCAGGAGAGGAAGAGGATCATAGGGCAAGAACAAGACTTCTTTCTACCAGAGCCAGAAAGAGTCAGATACTATGATCCAGAAATTGTTGGACCTGTTGCAAGAAGTACAAATAAAGAACAGACAGTTGTAAATACTTCTAATGCAGCTAGAAGCCCTATGATAAGGAATGATATCTCCATTCAGATGAAGCACAATGTTGTGATTCCTGAGAGTACCATAAGTAGTAATACTCTATGGTTACAATTTTCCCAATTGGTAGAACAAACTCAAAAAGAGTTTGAAAGACTCTATTAAAGTATGTCAAGGCTACAAGAGGTTTATACCTGACAAACCAAAACTATTCGTACCCTTCAAGAGGACTATACTGAATTGTATAAAGCCTCAGAAGATACCAAAAGAAGACTAAATTAAGTCTTAGAGGAGCAAAATCACTGCAAAAGGGATAGGGAATACATGGATCAAGATATTGACAAATTGTTCAATTACTGCCAAAAAATGAAACCCCAAACACAAGGGAATGTTTCTGGAAACACTCCATACCACCAGGAAGACATAAAACCAGATGACATGTTGGAGAAGAATCCAATATCTCAATCACAATACCAAGATGGAGATAAGATGACTTATTCAGAGAAGGAATCATTAAAACAGCTTCCAGAGGCTTCAGGTTGGCCCACATTCTCTGGCATAGGAGAATATGATCATATAGAGCTCATTGCTTATATTGACGGACTCTTCACTGATGTACCAAGTATACCAGATTACTGGATTACTGCCAGATGAAATACAGCTTTCAAAGGACATGCTAGTATTTGGTACACACAAATGAAAGAAATCCATGGGAGAAGAAACTGACCAAGGTGGAGGAGCCAAATAATCCAAAAGTACAGAAATTATACATGAATATGGCAGAAAACCCTTTCATTTGAAAATGATAGATACACAGTGGACAAAGACCCATATGATTGGTGTCTGAGACAGTCAAAAAGGCTAATAGCCATTGACCCTCACATAACAACAGAAATGAGAAATCACAAACTGTTGACCAAACTACCAGGAGACTTAGAGCATGCAGTAAAATTCAGATGCTCCAAAGAATCCATCTTGGATGAAATATCCAATACTTTGCAAGAAGTGCCAATTAGAACATCTATTTGTAGATACAATAACCATAGTACTGGTGATAACAGGGAGAATACAACCCTGGAAGCCAAAGAAGCTCATGATTCAGATTGTGAAATCACAACAGGATTTCACAACTGAGAATTACCCAATCACTATGCAGACAATTCTCCCAAAGACAGGGAAGAGATATTTGCAAGAGAGGACGCAACAGAAAAAGACCAAGAAGGTCCTGAATATGACTCTGATAGTGTGGGGAATGGCTGTGGAAATAATTCATACAATGAACCCAACCCCCATGAGGAATATTTGGTGGAATTTAAGAACCATGGAACAGAGGAAATTGGTTCAGTCCACTCCAAAAGGAGGAAACCAATGACCAAACACCTGGATGGGTTGAAACATAAGCCACCAGACAGGGAGGGTATGACCACAAGAAAGTTGTTAGCTCAAGGTCACATGAACCATACTAATACCTCAAATAAAAAAGGGAAGTCTCATAAGTGATGAACCTTTTTTAGAGGGAGGGTATTCCAGCCTGTGACTCAAAACAAGAGCACAAGCATGACAGCCAAATACCATAAACCAATGGTAAAGCCAAGATACCATCAAAACATGGAGCTGAGCCAAATTAACTCAAAAGGTATCAAAAGAAAGAGGAAAATCACCTCTTCCCAAATATACAAGTCCCATAATCATAGGAAAAAGAATAACACAGTTATTCCTGCTCAAAGCTATTTCTGAGCATAAACCTTAATTTTCACCTCTCATCTGAAATCCAGAGGAAGAGGCTTAACCCCATCAAATGGGTATTCCAATTGAAGCTTTAAGTCATGACTATGCAATGGTACTAGCCAAAATGAGCTATCACCAGCTTCACAGAAGTTGTGACCACAACAAGGTCAAATAAGGGTGATTAAAATATTCACCTCTCATCTAACTTCTACAGTTTTAGTGTGGGATACCTAAAGTGGGGTCTTTTTGGAAAGGGCACAATCAGGACTATCCAATTGTGCCATCCATTTCCACATATCCTATCTAGAACAAAAGACATGGAGCAAAAAAGCCTCATACAGTTTTTGGACAAATCATAAATGTGTACAAGAAACCTTGTACATGGCATAGCTTTGCCATATTGAATGATAACCATACCAAATGAGGTACCATTATGTAGATCACATCCAGGGCTAAACAATGAGCCAATTTTGAGCTCAATGTCCTAAAAACGGACAAAGCTATAGTAGCTTTAAGGTTAGAATCCCACTTTGGCCAATACAGCCTTACAGTGGGATACTATCCCATAAGTATGATTATGAGGTGTCAAACAGACAAAGAAGCTTGTTTATCCTTCAATACCTCATAGTTAAGTCAAATACAGAGGTCCATACAGTTTCTGTACAGCTTCTGGCGCATCAGAAGCACCAGAACACACCTGTAAACTCCATTGGTGAAAGTTTTCACCCTGTATAGTGTAAAAATGACTATTTGTAGTTCTAAAACCACATTTACACCTAATACTAGTGTTTATTGAGTGTGTAGAACCACAAATAAGCCCACATTAGTGAAATGTTTCACTCTGTGGTCGTGTGCAGAGGTAAACCAACTCCCACTACCCCAGAACAAGATAAAAGGAGGCTTTGCCTCACCAGGAAGCTAATCCAGCATCCTGTTCTTAGTATTCGTACGTGGTATAACTTCTTAAAAGAAGTGTTACCCTTAGAATTTAACAGGTATACTTTAAACTCAGGTATTGTAGGGTTTGTTATTGTAAACCAACTGCCAAACACTGCACCCAGGGCTATAATCAGCACTCACCATCATTAAATTCATTTATCATAGCCCTTTTTACCCTCTACTATCATAATTAGCATCTTTATTTTCGCGTCACACTCAGAGTTATTGGTTTTTTTTGTCATTGTAAAGCTATATCATAGAGTCAACCTGAAAGTTTGTCAGGGGAAATTTCAAGGGGCTTTTAATAATAAAATCAGTTGTTAAGGAATTAAGAACTCCAGAATACCTTGGACAACTCAATTGGTCCATACAGGTGGTATTCAGGCAACCTTTATGGCATTGGCCCATTTTGGCCAATTAGTATACCACTGTGGGAATTCAAGACACAGTTCAATTCTCAAGATGGCCAGATCTGTATTGACCCCAAAACAGTCAATACAGCTGGGCTATCAACCCTCCAGGACCACCCTTCAGCTTTTCACATATATTGTCCACCTTTGAATCCCTGGGGACTTCTTCCCCTGTTAATTCATATATTGAATTTATTGTTCTTTTTCTTTTTCTTTTCATTATTGAAAAAAAATCTGATATTTTTAAGTCAGTATTTTTCACTTTTCTCTTCTCCTGTAAGTGGATATTGGTGGTCATATCCTCTATTAATTCCATTGTTCTTTCTTGCAGGTTGATAAAGTGAATTGGGGATTCATTTGGCTGGCTATTTTGTCTTTGGTTTTCTTTATTATCCTTAGATCTTGGCTGCTTTCTTCTATTTGGAATATCTTTTACTTTCTCTTATTTTCTCTCAAAGAAGTATATTCCTCTTTTGTTTATTTATCTTTTGGAGCCCTCCAAGGAAGTTCTTCATTCCTGAGTGCCAGGCCACCCTTGCTTTCCCCAAGAGCCCCTGTGCGATTATATAAATTAACTCATAATTTGTTTTCATTCTGTTAATTCATTATTTATCATTTTATTATCTCATTTAATTGAAATTATTACTATTCAATGCTTATGAGCTTAATTATTTAAAGTCACCTCTCAATTTTCTCTCATTCATTCTTCATTCTTGAAAATTCATAGCTGACTCATTTTTATCTTTGTTTCTCTCAAAATTATTTATTCCAAATGATCAAATTAATTTAATTAATAATTCAAGTTTTATTTTCATTTGATTTTCAAATTGCTTATCAAAATTATTCAAACACATTTTTCACATCCAGATTAATTCTGATTCATTTTTCAAGAGTTTTTATTTTTAAATAAGAATTCACCTGATTGGATGAGATTTATTTATTTGACATGAAATTGATACCAACTTCAAGAAAATCAATTGAACTGAAGATTCTATTGATCCTGCTGATTTTCACATAAAGATTATTGATATACATTGATTTTTACTCAAGAATTTATTTGATTTATTTATTATTCCGCGAGAATTGGACTTGGATTGATTTGATATATTGGCTTATTTACTTCAATATTTCAGTTGACATTTGATCAATTGATTGACCTGAATTTTTCATGTGATTTATGGATTTCTTTTAATTATATTGATTTTGATCTGAACTTCAAGCTTTTTTCCTTTGAATTGCCTCCAGCCTTTCACCTTCAATTTTGATTTTTATCTAATTTTATCCTGAAAATCATGCCTGTCAAACACTCACCTCATGCAAGGAAGACCTCAGCAGTTCCTCAACTTAGGGCCCACTTAGACTGAGGACCAAATTTGGAAGGAGAAAAACCATCCATCCAGGAAGGAAGAGGGCCACAAAGATCAAGTTCATTTTCAGGAGTAGTTGGCAGTTTCCCAGGAATTTCAAGGACCATTCCCAAAGGTCTTTGTGAAGATGGTGAAGGAGAGAAGAATTTGTGGAAGAGGAAGAGGATGATGGTACTGAAGGTGCTCCTGCTCTTGTGGGGGCATCCCAAGGTACTGGAGGGTCAAATCTAGCACAGTCTGTCACAGCCACTATCAGGGGCAAGAGTATCTAACCTTAAACCAACTCAAGCTCAAGAAACCAGAAAATACAGTATGTACATCAGGAATAAGATTCAGCCACTCTTCTTTCTGAAACATGCATACATCTTGGTTCATCAATACAGGCTGGATATTCCCAATACATCTTAGATTCACAAGAATGAACGTTTATGATCACCCAACTTCACCACACCTCTTGTACAGACCCTGTACATCCATAAATGGGCTGTAGTATTCAAATAAATTCAAATGAATATTCCTGTCAAGGAGATTCACTTTTTGGATCAGGGCTGGTGGATTCTCACATATACCAGCCCCTCTTCCTAACTCTGGGGCCTTTTCCCCGGGTAAAGAATATAGTTAGTTTATTATTCAATTAATATTTTTACTATTATTTTTGGGTATTATATTTATTGGTATTAAGTTAGTCTTTCAATTTCTTCTCACCTTTTCAGTATGAGTTGTGGTGGCCATATCCTTCTTAACCCCTCTATTTCTTTCTGATAGGTTGAAATAGTGGACTTGGACTTGTTTGTGGTTTGTTCTTTTATTTCTTATTATTATTCTTGTTGCTGATTCTCTATTTTTCTTTTATCAGAAATTTCATCTTATTAAACTCTTAAGTTTACTCCACCTTATATTATCCTTGAGCCCTTTATAAGTGAGTTCCAGTTTTCTGATTGCCAGGCCCTCTTCACTTAGAAGAGCCCCAGTGACATTATATTGATTAACTCATGATTGTTTCTTCATTTTCACTCATTATATTAATTTTTTTCATTAATCAATTATGAATTCTCATGATTTTATGATTTATGATTTCTCATCAATTTTCCTCCCATTCTTTTTTTTCATATGAAACTTGACTCTTTTCTCATCTCTCAATTCTTCTGACCATTTCATTCAATCTTAATTCTTGATAATCCTCAAATTTTTCTTTCTTTGTCTGATTCAGGTTATCAGGTCTCTTTAATTGGTCAATTCATTGGGATTCATTAGGATAATTGATTCAAGTTCAGGCTTATTTTGGTTTGGATTGATTTTAGTTGAAGGTTAAATTCCTCAAGATTGATTTATCAACCACAAAAATTTAATTGATTCATTGATCTAATTTTGACTCCTCAAGATCTTGATAGACTGATTTGATACCTCAAGACTTTGAATTGATTTGGAGACATAATTCATTTATTGAAAAGAATTTGATTGTGTCATTTTCATTTCTCAAGATTAGTTCACATTGATTTCACCTCAAGACTCCTTATTGGTTCCTCAAGTTTATCAAGATTGTCATTTTGTATTAGTTGATTTGGTCAAGCCTCATTGTTTGTCCCAATTATCATAAACTTCTTAATTTTCCTTATTGTTTAATAATTCCAGTTCAGAAGAGCCCTCCAGCCAAGAATACAAGATCTCAAAGAAATCAAGCTGTTCTTGCTCCTACATAAAGGGCTCCTATTGACCACAAACCATAAGTTCATCAACTGAGTGAAGAATTTGACAGAGGACCACTAATGGAAGAGGAAGCACCCTCCAGAAGATGAGGTGTGAAGTCAATACTATCAAGGTCATTCTCTGGCTTGTTGGGTGGCTATCCAAGCATTTATCAAGGGCCCAGAAGTAGATTGAGGGAAGCTGAAGATGAAGAGGGGGAAAGGTCTGTGGAAGAGGAAGAGTCTGAAGAAACTGAAGTGGCAGCTGCCTTGGCAGGTGCTCCTGAGGCTTCTGAAGCTCCAAATCTAGCCATTTCTAATCAACCTCTTGTCTCTCAAGCTGAACAAAATTCTCTCAAAATGGTGGAGCAAATGACTAAATTCATTGGACAACTAATTCAATCAGCTGCCCCCATGGACAATGGAATAGTCCCAGCATACAAGACTCCATCAATAAAGGCACTTGATTCTTTTGATGGTACTCAAGCCCATAATTTGAGAGGATCCATCAAATCTTGTTGATTAATTTTCCATAATGATCCAGAAAACCTCTTCTGTGACAGTTAGAAGGTTCTTTACTCAACTGCTTTTCTCACTGGTAGGGATGGAAAGTTTATTGAACCATACCTCTCAGATATTTCCAGTGAAGAGCCATCCTGCCTCCTCAATAACTGGCAGTTGTTTGAAAACCAGCTATTCACTCTGGTTGGTGACCCCACTGAATTTAGAAAAACTAAACAAGAGTTGGATAATCTCAAGATTGGGGAAAGTGGTCATGTATCCTTGTAAATTTCTGATTTCAGAAGCTTAATGTCAAGAATTGGAGATTGGGAAGAAAGGGTGTATCTCCATGTTTATAGAAGAGATTTGGAATCAAGACTTTTGGACCAGCTGGCTTTTCACCCTGGTAACTTTGATACTCTTCAAGAGCTTATGGAAATTACTTTGGAGTTGGATACAAGGGACCATGAGTATGAGCCTTAGAGATATTTTCAGATACCCAAAAGACCACAAATAATAAAAAAATATAAATTTATTTATATTATCAAAACAAAAATTAAAATATAAATATAAATTCATAAACAAAAATGGAAATTTAATTATAATTTAAAAGGAAAATTACATCAAATTTTAAATTTGTGAAAGCACAAATAAACATATGAAAATTATTTCACCATCAGACTCCTCATCACAAATAAGGTGGGGTGACCTCTGGGTAAAATTTCTGTAACTTAACTCTGAATCATCTCACATTAAGTTTTTAGTATTTTCTGTACAAAAGTTGAAAATCCTCAGAACCTTGATCTAATTCACATCACCTGTGGCATTAACCATCAATTCTTGTGTCAAAAATGAGGTTTTTTGTGTAGTTTAGAATTTATGAGGAATGGAAGTATTTCCAATTGAAATGTCAAGATTTGTGCATGTATTACATAAGTGAAGTTTCATTTACATATGAGGTGTCAATTCTTACAGTTGTGTACTGTAAAACCTCAATTTAATTACATATGTGAATTATAAGTATAATACATGATGAGAAATTAAAGAAAAAATAAATTGTAAAGATTGATTCTAGGGGGGAAAAGGAATCTTGGCTCCAAGGGGGAGCCAGACCCCCATATTCCTGGCTTACTGGTGTGAGATGTAAGAATCCACGCAAATGTTCATCACTTTTTTCCTGGAAATGAGTCACAGGGTCTGTGTCTCAATTTATGATGATTTTTAATGTCAACCAGGGCAGCTTCAACTGTTTCCAAGAGGGTAAAACTACCCTTAAGATAAAACAAACATTGTAAAAAAAGTTTGAACTGGTTTTGATGTCTCTTACACACATTATGATGTGTTTTTGAAGGCTCAAAGACAGGTATTACTATAGCAATGGCTGACTTGAGGGTCCAAAATGGCTAAAACCAGCTCTTTTTTGATTTAAACCAGGGTTCAATGATGCAATAATTGGCTTTTCTGTTTTCAGAGTGTTTTCCACTACTGACAAGAGCAAATTTTGCTTTTGGAGAAGGAAATTGATGGCTATAAAAGAATGTCTTCTTTGCCCCACTTTTCTCTTCATTTTAGAATCTTTTCCTTTTATAATTAGTTTAAACACTGTTAAAACAATCAATAAAAGATTCCAAACACCTTTTTTAAATCATTTTAAACCTTCTAACCACGTGAAAAGTTATTATAATCATTTTTTGTAACTCTTACACTCATTTTTACCCCATAAGTGAATTAAAGCATCTTCCATCACTGTTAACTTTGCCAGTTTGTTTCCAAATTCACTGTGGTCACTTTTGGGAATGTTTTCTCTTTAAAGATCTTCTTAACAACTCTTTTCTTATATTAATTGCTTTCAGTTCTTTGCTCCATCAATTCCAATTGAAATTGCTCTTGAATAAATTTCTCTTGTAGCGTTAAATATCTCTTGTAGAGTATTTTTGGATAAAGTTTTATTGTTGGTAAAAAATATTTCTTTTATAATATTAATGTTTTATACTAAGCAATTTAAAAAACAGAGAGTTGGTGTGTTTTCTCTTAAAAATCTTATTTCATACTATTTTTAATCAATATTTACCCTAAATAAATTTTGAGGACAAGCAAAGTACTTGATTTTTGATCAAATTTTCATATCCATACCTTACATTTGGGAGCAAAGCCATGATAATTTACCTGTGAAGTATATTTTTACTCTTTTTAAATTCCTTTTCTTATATTGAAAAATTTAAAAAACTCATAAAAAATACTTATAATTCAAAAATTTCATAAAAAATAAGACTTTTGCATATTATAAGTGAGGCTTTATTTTTCATTTATCTTTTGAAAGATACTTTTTTTACTTGAATAATATTCTTATTGTTTAATTTTAGAGTCTGACAATGTGGTAAGACAAGAAAATATTGAAGCTGCATTAAACGCTACTAGCATTATTCCTGCCAGTACTGCTAATTCTGACTATAATAGCATGATAATTATAACTCAGAACAATCAACCAGAGCCAATTTCTTATGAATTAATTAAGTTGGACATAAGTAATACCCTTCGAAAGGAAAAGAATCTGGCTAATAGTAAGTTTTTTGATGTAAAATTATTCTTTTTAAGCTGTTAATCATAAAATATGGCTTCAAACAGATCAGGAGCCAGCTATAACCCCTCAAGCAGCTCCCAAAAATGTTATAGATGTGATTATGGCAGAAGAAAATCGGTTACAGAAGCGCAAGGGTCAGTAAAAGGATCCCAAACTGACAAATTGGGCCATTCTGAAGCTGATAATACTGCTTTACCTTCAAACAGAGCTGATACCCCCACAAGAAGCCTCAGTGGACATATACAAAGCCAGCCGGAAGGCCTACAACAATGCATTGCAGCACAAAGAGTACCAGATCCTTGCAGATAAGTGGAAAACCTGCATTAATTCTTACCTGACTGTGAGAAAATTCCTGGGCCATCCCAACACTTGCAAGTTACTCAATGGATGGAATCCATTGATGGAAAAGAAAAAAATGATTCTTTTAACAGCAGAATGGAGGAAAAACAACCCTCCACCACCCAAGCAAGTGCCAAAAACAGACCCAGTAGCCAGAAGCAGCAATTCCAACGTGAAAAAGCAGCCACAAGCTCAGAACAAGGGCAAAGGCAAGGCACCAGCCACAAAAGCTTACAGCCTGGCATACAGAATCCCAAAGAGTCAGCAGGATGCCATAGAAAATGTATTTCAGATTGCCAGAAAAATGCTGGAATTTCAGAAAAAGGAGGGAGCCAGATTAAAATATCAGAAAGGATTTCTGATATTCTAGATGGAATTCCAAACTTTCATATAGCTATAAATGACGTCAAAAGTCATATTTCTGATAAAAATTCATCAATTTGTAACAATCTTAAGACAAAGAGCTTAATTGTGAGACAAATAAACAAGACACTTATGTGTTTTGAAAAAGGCTTAAGAACAATTAAAACTTCCAATAATTATAGCTCATTTAGAAATAAGTTAAATGAACAATATGCCATTATTAAAGAATTGACATACAAGTATTCAAAATTCAATATTTAAGACATAATTGAAACAAGAATAAAACAAGCCATAAATATAATCAAAGAAGATAATAAGACGGTCCTTGATGAAATTGCAAACTCATTTACTGAAGTAAAGACAGATACAATTTCTTTGAAAAAGTTATTTGACACCTCACAAAAGGAAGTATCAAAATGAACAATGAAATCAAATCAAGTGACTTCTGATAATACTAGACAGACAGAATTATGGAATGAAACAACACATAAGGAAGAAATGTATAAAATTTAAGTAATAAATTTAATACAGACCTTCCAACATGAGTCAGAAATTCTCAAAGGTGTAGCAACAGTATAATGAATGATCTTTAACAATTACTGCAAACCTTACCTATAATTTCTACACCTCTGAATCAAGATGAGGGTACAAGACTTCCTAAGCTAAAAATATTGGATCTTTAAAATTCGCATTTGGAAAATGAATTTTCCACTTCTTTTCATAACTTGGAACCATCAATGGGCCAAGAACTCTTGAAAGAAGTACCAAAACTTAGAAAATGCCCTCACTTCAGTGGGGAAGGAGAATATGACCATATGGAATTCATCAGAGGTATTTACATCATTAAAGATGATTTTGAATTGCCTGAAAGATTGGTAACAGCACGATTTAACACCTTGTTTACCATATCAGCCCACAGATGGTATATAAAATTGAGACAGGCACATGGATATCAAAGATTGACTTGGTGGGAAACCCAAATTATCAACAAATGAGCCAATGATGCTTGGATATTTAAGTTTTAAACAGCCTTTGAATCTTCTAAATTTAATTCTTACAAAGACAAAGCTTTACCATAGTTTTTCCAACAAAAAGATAGATTAACAGCATTATACTGTGTCATTTCAGAATTTATGATTTGCAGAAAAAATTCCAAGACAATGTGGAGGTGACTTAGAGGATGCTGTCAAAAGCAGTACTACTGAAAAATCTCCATCAGAAGATATCATTCATTTATTGGAAGAAGTAACCATCAGAACAAGAATGGGTTCTAGTAGGGTGAATCTCAAGACAAGGTTTAATACACCTTGGAAAGATTCTGTGGAAGAAAATCCCAAAACAAATACTAATGATATTAAGTATAAATCTTAAGATGTAATAAGAAAGTACCATGTTTTCCAAAGCAGCACACATTTAGCTAATACATGTCCCAAGAAGGGGAAATAAATGGAATAGACATTGAAAAGGAACCTGAGGTTGAAAAGGATGAGGTAAATGAAGATAATTCAGATGATAAATAATAAATATTTTTTAAATATTTAAAAGATATAGAAAGTATCAATGCCAATTTTGATATCATGGAATCTTATTCCCACTTGCCACAATGAAGCAATGGGCAACTTGATTTATCAAGAATTAAAGATGAACAACTAATGAAAACCAAACCAAACAGGGGAAAGGTTTATACAGCTGGTAACTCCTGTATAACAGAAGTGGTAATTGACAAAAAACCTACTAAGCTCTTACTTGACCTAGGAGCGTTCTGCTCCTGTGTTGGAAAATATTTTATAAAGACTTGTGTACCAAATTTTGAAGACCAGTTATTGCCAATTGATGGCATAAAGCTTAATAGTGCAAGTAGTCCAATGAAAGCATTGTGCATGATTGAGACTACTTTCATATTTCCACACATAAATCAAAATCTAAGAATAACTGTTGAACTTGTTGTTATGGGGGAAATGACTATTTGATCATGTATGGCATAGACTCACTTAGAAACAAAGACAGATAATTTACTATTGGTGACAATAAGCATCAAAAATTTTACTTTTTACCATTCAAAAAATTACAGTAAACAAAGTATCACCATTCAGATGAGAGCTAGAAAAGTTAATGTCTGAACAGTTAAATGAAGGTGGGATAAGTCTTCATCCAACTGATAAACAGGAAAGTGAACTTTCAGGCCTTTTATATGACCACAAAGAATCCTTTGCATCAGATAAAGAACCCCTGGGAGGAATTGTTGGTCATGAGGCTGACATTATTCTTAATATTGAAAGACCTTACCCACTACTCTTGAGAAGACCTGCATATCCAGCAAGTCCTAAATCAAAAGAAGCTCTTAAAATCCATATTAAAGAACTTGTAGACCTTGGGTTAATGAGAAAGGTTGGCCACAATGAGGAGGTAGAAATAACTACACCAGTCATAGTGGCATGGCATAATGGAAAATCTAGAATGGCTGAGGACTTTAGAGCCCTGAATACTTATACTGTTCCAGACAGATACCCAGTCCCAAAAATTCAAATTTCCCTTACCCAAATATCTCAAGCAAGCTCAATAAGCACCATAGATGCCCTTAAAGGATTTCATCAAAATGTGGTGACACCAAGGGCAAGAAAATACTTGAGAATTATTGTTCATTGTGGATTTTATGAATATTTAAGGATGCATTTTGGTATCAAGAATGCACCTTCACATTTCCAACAAATTATGAATGAAATATTCCCTGAAGAGCTTTCAGAAGGATTATTCATAATTTACATTTATTATACTATTGTCTGTTACAATACCTGGGAAGAACATATATACAGATTATCCAGAGTTTTGAACAAAATTCAATCTGTAAACATAAAAATTTCTTTGAAGAAATGTCATTTTGGATTTAAATAACTCAAAGCACTGGGACATGTAGTATCTGGTTTATCTCTTGGAATTGATAAAAACAAAGCTGCAGCAGTGCTACTGAAGCATATGCCCCAGAAGAAAAAGGAAATCCAGTCATTTTTGGGATTTGCAGGATATTACAGGAAACAAATTAAAGATTTTGCATCCATAGAAAGACCTCTTTATAAATTATGTGACAAGGACAAAGTATTTGAAATGACTGTTGATAGAGTAAAAGCATTTGAATCTTTAAGACAAGCCTTGACGACTTCTCCACTCTTACTAATGCCAGACTTCAAGCTGTCATTTAAGATTTATATTGATGCATCAGGAGATTGACTGGGTTCTGCACTTCATCAAGTCCAGTGTATAAATGATAAACCTATGGAAGGACCCATATGTTTCATATTGAGGGAAATCAAACCAACTGAAGCTATATATGGGGAAAGTGAAATGGAGTGTTTATGCCTTTTCTGGGCCTTGGAAAAACTCAATTACTTCCTAGAAGGATGTGCTTTTGAGGTCATAGCAGATTGTACCACTATTAAATCACTTTTAAACATGAAAAAACCCAACAGGAATATGCTCAGATGGCAAATAGCCATACAGCAGTATAGAGGCAATACACCTATTGTGCACAAAGATGGAAATATTCATAGAAATGCATATGGAATGTGCAGATGGCCATTACCAAATACTATTGATAATCCTACTTATGTTCCAAAAGAGGCTTCCCCATAGATCCCAATAGAAGGAATGAGTGTTACAGATCTGAACAAAACATTCTTTGAGGAAGTGAGAAACAGCTATACTCAAGACACGAATTGTAGCATCCCATTCCAATTGCTTACTAAAGACTGTAAAGTCAATTCTTTGATACATGCCTTAGATGAAATATGGAGAATATCATATTATGAATGAAGATTCCACTTACTGGATGGTATAATTTACCACAGAGCTAAGCATACATGTGTAATTACAGTTTTGGACATGTCCTTAATAAATCTAGTACTCAAAGAATGCAATGACAGCCCCTTCTCAGGACATCTTTCTGAGGACAGGACAAGAGAAAATAAAGATACCTGTATATGGTGGCCAATGTGGAAGAAAGATGTGGCAGAGTATTGCAAAACCTTTGACAGATTCCAAAAGGCTAATGAATCTACTGGAAACAAACTTGGAAATATGATCAAAATCCAAGAACCCAGAAGACCTTGGGAAATTTTCCATATGGATTGAGTAACTGGCCTACCACCAGGTGGTGATAGAAGTTCTAATGCATGCCTAGTACTTGTTGACAGATTTAGTAAGACTCCGATCTTTCTACCATGTCACAAGGATGATACAGCAATGGATACTGTGGGAACTCCTCCTGTTTGGGATAAATGAGGCAGTACCTGGAAGGGGAAATTACAATAGAAAAGTTTTGAATTGCTTTTCAAGATTATAAACATTGCTCTGCTTGTGTGTCAGAATAATATGAACTGCCCTTCCTGAAAATGCTGAATTATCTTAACTTGAGTTCACAATCAATTTATTTTATTTGATGGTGGCTAGTCAGAAACGTATATTCAACAGACTCTATCAGACTTTGTTTGATCTGGAAACAATGGCTTAGTAAACCTTAACACAAATAAATAAAGATACAAAACTTGAGAAATACTTTTTAATTCCTTTACTGAGAACAGTAACACCTTGAGGAATTTTAAATTTTCTGATAACACTGTTGATAATATGATAGCTGATAATAACAAACACTACTATTTTTTTATGGGTCTGATAACTTCATGATGATAACCTGGGATAACAGACACTATTATTGTTCAATTTAATACTGAGCTTGGCTACTGAGTAATGAGCCTTGTCAATGGTATTTATTCATAAAATAATGTAGACCAACTGTTAACTACTATTATCTATAAAACACCCAGACAATGCTACTGAGCAGATTTAGGATTTGAGGTAGTCAATGAGATGAGTTTATGAATTAAATTAGACCAACTGTTAGCTACTATTAATTATAAATCACTCAGACAGTGCTACTGAGCTTAGCTACTGAGCAGAATTGAGGAATGGGGTAACAATATCAATGGGATAGTCAATGAGTTTAATTTAAAAATCAATTTAGACCAGCTGTTATCTACTATGAATTATATAAAGAAGACTCAGACAGTGCTTCTGAGCTTAGCTACTGAGCAATTTAGGAATGTAGTTAGTCAATGAGATGAGCTTATGAATTAAAGTAGACCAACTTTTAACTACTATTAATTAGAAAACACCCAGACAATGCTACTGAGCTTAGCTACTGCGCAGAATTTAGGAATGGGGATGGGATAACTTTACTTCTGAGCTTAGCTACTGAGTATTCCTAAAAAATTAGGATAATGTGGATGGATGGAGGGGATTTCCCTCAGAAAAAATATTAAGAAGTTACGTTTTTGTGATGAGCCTCTGTCTAGGCCATGAGGAAAAAAGAATTGAGGGGCAGGGGACCTCTATTTATAGTTTTTGGGGCCTCCATGGGAGTGTCAAAAAAAGGGGACTTAGAATTTTTCAGGTCTCCAATCTGGGTTTTTGACATGTGACCTGTATTATGAAATAAGGTTTTGTGGGGTTGCATAATGAGACCTGTATTTTCAATTGAGTTCTTGAAATTGTGGGGAAATTGTGGGGAAATGATGTCATTTGTTTATTTAATCAATTGAGTTTCCTGGAATCCTTATCTCCATGATTAGTAATCCTAGTTTAATTCCTGTTGATGATGTCCTTTATGATGTCATTTATTATGTAATCAATTGAGTTTCCTGGAATCCTTATCTCCATGATTAGTACTCCCAGTTTAATTCCTGTTGATGATGTCATTGATTATGTAATAAATTTACAAACCTGGAATTCTTATCTCCCTGACCACTGTACTATAGTTTTCTTGTATTGTCCTGTCTTTTTCTGTAACTAGGTGGCCTGTAGCTGTAACTGTATTACAGTACACCCTTGTCAAACTTCTGTAATATTGCTTTGAGCCTTATGTAATACTACTGTGATATTTCTACTGTCTAATCTTGTCTTCCTACCCTATTTTCTTTCACATTTCACACCATTTTACCATCTCTCTGCACCCTGAATGTTGAATTTCTTCTAACATCACAATGACCACCTTATCATAATCATAAAATTATCACTAAGTTTTTGAATCTTTTCAACTCCTTTTTGTAATGCTAGACTTCCTCAAAGGAGTCAGAGAATACAATACACCTATACTTTTCTTGTTTCAATTATATCCTGAGCCTGAATTGAACACTTTTCCTACATTTAACCCCCTAAATTTAATATTCATTTCCTTCTCAAAATTAATAGGAAGACTAATTTTTATCTAAATACCGAATCCTACCTTTCTGATATATTAATTAATTTTCAATTAATCTTTATTACCTCTATTATTCTACAACTCTGCCCTGAAATTTGATTTCATGCATTGTCATTGTAACTAGGACCTTCCATGCTGTAGTATATGTTTTTTTTATTTTTACTACCCACAATATTTAAAGAAAATTGAAGTAAAAAAATTAAGAAATCAAAATATATATAAAAAACAATTGTTTTAGGTCAACCAATCCCTTGAAAGTTAATTTCATCTGGGTGGTGCATTTGATTGTCACATCATAATTTTCAAGTTCATTTATTAGCAAAAGGAATTTATTGGATTTTGATGGTGTTAGTTCTTCTTCTAATTTATTTTGAAAGAAAAATTAACACTCTACTATATTGGGAAAATCCTGAGGAAAATTGAAAATATTCCTGCTTAGTTTGTCCATTAATCCAAGCTGGTACAGGTATACCACAATACCTTTCTTCTAATATGGAATAGAGTAATATCATGCATGGGCATATTCACAAATATAATTAGTGACAGAGATCCCAAATTCACCTCAGAACTATGGACAAATCTTCACAAATTATTTGGAACAAAGTTGTCCTTCTTTACAGCATACCACCCACAAACTGATGGACTGGCTGAAAAATAATCCAAACCTTGGAAGATATGGTATGAAATCTTTTTGAATATGGCCTTTAATTTAAAGATTGTAATGGTTTGACCCATGATTGGTGTACTCTCTTACCAGAACTGAAACTGGCATACAAAACATTCATTCATGCCAGTACCAATCCAACACCTGCTATTCTAGAGAAGGTATGGAATCCCAAATTACCTCAAGATTCATTCAGGAAGGATTTGGTTGAAATACATCCCACAGCTGGTAGCTTCAAAGCAATGCTAAGCAATGCTAGAGATCATTAAATAAGGTGCATGGAGGACTCATTTCCATATGCCAAAGAAAAATGGGACAAATAACATGCCACTCCAGATTTCAAAGTGGGAGATTTAGTACATGTATCCACAAATAACTTCAATAAAATCAAAGGATGTAAAAATCCCAAAGACTCCTTTGCAGGACCTTTTGTTATTGAAGCACTCCATGGGGAAAATGAAATTGAAGTATAATTATGTGAGGAACTTAGCAATTAGCATCCTACATTTCCAGGAAGCTTGGTAAAACCATATAAATCTAATGATTCTGAGAAGATTCCTTTGAGAAATAAAGCTGCCCAGCATATACCTCCTATTGAATCTTCTGGTACTAATGAAATCACCAAAGTTCTCAAAGAAAGAAAGTAAGGGAATACCTTGTTAGATACAGTGACCCAACTTGTGAAGATGAATGGTTAGCAGAAAAGGACATACCTGAAGCTACTAAAATTCTAAGAAGGTTCAGAAACACTAGAAATAACAATATTACAAAGGAATATTCTTTTTTTAGGGGGAGGGAATGTGAGCCTTAGAGGTATTTTCAGATACCCAAAAAACCACAAGTAATAAAATAATATACAATTATAAATAAAATAAACTTATTTATATTATCAAAAAAAATTGAAAATATCAATATAAATTTATACACAGAAAATGAATATTCAATTTTAATTTAAAAATAAAATTACATTGAATTTTGAATTTGTGAAAAAAAAATTTACTTGAAAAAATTAAGTAAAAATAAATTTTCAACAAGAATAGCAAAATTAAAATATTTTTGGAAAAAATTTGAATAAAAATTATCAGAGCTTTTCATCCTACAAATAAAGATATGAAAATTCTTTCACCATTGGACTCCTCATAAAAAATGGGGTGGGGCCACCGCTGGGTAAAAATTCTGTAGCTCAATTCTGAATAAGCTTAAATTAAGCTTTCAGTACTTTCTGTGAAAAAGTTGAAAATCCTCAAAACCTTAATTTAATTTGCATCACATGTGGTGTTAATCATCAATTTTTGTGTTAAAATTGAGGTGTTGTGTGTAGCTTAGAAGTTATGAGGATTTAAAGTATTTTCAATTGAAATGTCAGAATGTGTGGGTGTATTACATAAGTGAAGTTTAATTTACGTATGAGTTGTAAATTATTGCAGTTTTGTACTGTAAAACCTCAATTGAATTACATATGTAAATTATAAGTATAATACATTATGAGGAATTAAAGAAAAAATAAATTGTAAAGATTGATTCTGGGAGGGAAAAAGAATCTTGGCTCCAAAGGGGAGCCAGAGCCCCAAATTCCATGCTGACTGGTGTGAGATGTAAGAATCCATGCAAATGTTCATCACTTTCTTCCTGCAAATGAGTCACAGGGTCTGTGTCTCAATTGATGATGATGTTTAATACCAACCAGGGCAGCTTTAACTGTTTCCAAGAGGGTAAAACTACCCTTAAGATAAAACTTTCACAGGCGCCCTTCTAAGTGAAGAGGGCCTGGCACTCAGTAAACTGGGACTCACTTATGGAGGGCTCAGGATATGGTAAGAAAGAATACACTTAAGAGTGCAAAGAGATGAATTACTAATAAAAGAAATATAAGAAAGAAGCAACAAAAGAAATGAGAGTAAAGAATAAAGAAGCCAACCACAAACAAGTCCAATTCCACTGTCTCAACCTTTCAGAATGAAAAGAGAAGGGTTAATAAGGATATGGCCACCCAACTCATACTGTACAGGGAAATCAATAAAATGCTAAGACTAACTTAATATTAAATAAATATAATACCCAGAATAAGGATAAGAATATTCATAAAATAATAAATAAACTAAATTAATTAACTGGTGAAAAGTCCCCAGGGGGAGAAAGAGGGGCTGGTATATGTGAGAATCACCAGCCCTGATCCAGAGAGAGAATATTCATGAGAGTATTGAATGATTGAATTGAGTATGGCCAATACAGGTATTGCACAGTTGTACAGAACCTTTACAAGAGGTGTGGTGGAGTTTAGTGATCATACAGTTTCATAATGGTGTATCCAAACTGTATTGGGTGAATCCAACCTGTACAGATGTTGACAGGCTGTATTGAAGTACCAAGCTGTATGCATGTTTCAGCAAGGAAGATTTCTGAAACTGAATGCTGATGCAAATAGTGGATCTTCTGATTTGAGATGTTTGAGTGGGTGTATTAATGAATACCCTTACCCCTGGTGAGTGGTTGTTACAGTATCCCCCTCTTGAAACTGGTGGGCTCCTGAACACCATAATACCCTGCCACTGTTGAGTGGCATCTCAATATCCCCACATTTTTTTAAAAAAATTTCTTTTTAAATTTTCATTTCCTCTTTACCATTATCCTGAAAGTCCTTTTTCAATTCTTCCCCTTCAAATCAATTTGATTCCCCCCTTCTTTAAATTTTGAGTAAGTATTCCACTTTGAAATATGCTTCTTTTCTTCTGATTCAATAAATATTTTGTCCTTGGGGTATGGCCTTGGGTTGTATCCCAAAATGATGGCCAACACTCTCCTATGCTCAAAAAATGATTCCAAATGAGTATAAGAATGTATACTCCTTTTTCAAGGCCCGATTGAAAATGTCTTGAAATAAGTCTTCAACGGGTCTTGTCCCCATTGGTCTTGGAAATACCTCAATGTGCCTTCCCATAGTATTTTGGGCCTTGGCCCTTCCTATGGTGATTCTTGATGAATTTTGATTTTATGGCCCTTTGGGCCTTTTTTGGGTCTTTGGTTATTTTATTGATTTTTTTGGTATATGGCCATTTTGATGTTTTGGGGTCCAACAGTCCGCGGTCCGCGGGCCATGGGGGCTATTGGAGGCCCCCTGGGCCCAATTTTGCTGGGGACCCAGGGATTCCATGGCACCAAAAAATGGTGCATGGTCCAAACTCTCACCTACATGGCCTGGACCCATTGAGGGGGTCCAGGACCATCAAGATCCTGGCCTCCCCAAAGCTTCAGGGGATGCCCTGGGTGATGAAGTCAGCCCCAAAGGGGTCTTGAATCCTCAAATTAGAGGCTTTGAGGGGGGAATAAATGAGTTATGGCCCCATTTCCTTGAGGTCAAACTTTTTTGATTTGGAGTGGACTAATTCTGACATCTTAAATCTTTTGCTTGCATATTCTTCAGTTATGTGTTCCAAACTGACTGAGCTCACTGAATCTTCTCCTTCTGCACCGCCCCCATCTGCTCTTTGTGGTTCTGGCGTCTTCATTCAATTGTCTTCACCCTCCATGGCTTCTTCTGGGCATTTTGATCCTTCCCAAACATATGATGGATACAGAGAATTTGAAATTCTTGATCCTGATTTTTCTGAGTGTTTTTCCAAGGTTAAGGATTTCTTTCAACACTACAATCCTTGATCTTCAAAGTTTCATTATTGCTTCATTGGAAAGAAACCATGTTGCCGTACCAGTGTGCCATCTTCTAATGTCAGGAGGTATTTATGGAGTAGAAAAGATGGGCCTTTTGGGAAAGAGCTCCCAGTCTCTGAGGCACCTACCCCTGATGGAACTTCAGAATTCTCTCAACGTGATTTATTTGCATATGTTGATTGAAATTGGTACTGATATTTTGATGTAGTGAATGGTTCGAGGCAGAGGGATGTGGCCAGGTGGACTAATGTTGGAGGGCCAATTCCAGTTGGTGGTAGGCCAATATATTCCAGCTCAGAAGTCCCAATATCCAGGATCAATACTGAAGGGGTAGTGAAAATGATAAGAAGTATTTCTGATTCCCCAACTGATCCAGATGCTGAAGGTAGTGATGAGTTGGATGGTGAAGAAGTTGAAGTTGTTCCTCATTCAGTTGACCATCCATCCAGAAATTCCTCTTCTCAGCCTCTTTCCAACAGATTCCAAAGCCAAGTGCTTCCCAGTACTGCCAGAACCTTCCAACCAGTTCTTGATTCCATTCCTACTACGACTCCTCCTTCTTCACCAAGTACTTCCCATGCTAGGCCTGCCTTTAATCCAGCAGTAAGACCATCACCAAGCCAGCAACCCAGGAACTAACCCATAACCACCTTTCAACAACTCCAACCTATGGCCAGTTCCAGCAGAAGAAGAGATGGATTGTCTCCTTTGCCGTTTCCTGCTGCTCAAGTTTTTCAAAGAAGAGATTGTTGGCCTATCCAAATTACCAAAGAGGATCCAAACGTCGTGAGTGAAAAGCAAGAATCTGTGGCCAGATTATTCAAGAGAGTTGATAGAAATAGCAGGGAGGTGGTTATGTATGCAAAGGATAGAATTATTTTGGGTACTGCTTCAGAAGAGATGGCTGCAAAATTTGCCTGGTATGAAGATGAATTAATAAATGACTTCCAGGGAACCTTTGATGATCTAGGTAGAGATAACTAGTTTCCTTATCCTTGTTTGTGTTTTGTTTGACATCTATCCCCACTCTTATAGCTACTAAAAATTAAAATTAAAAAATAAAATGGAACCTCCCAATACATGATTTGTGAGGGGATGCTGCTTCTTTAAAGAAATAAAATAAAACAAAATTATACAAGTAAAGAAAAGAAAGAAAATGAGAGAAAAAGATAGTAGAGAGAAAGAGATAAAAGAAATTGCTGATGGTTTGTCCTTCTTGTAGTGAGTTGCTTGATTTTGTCCAAGAATGTCTGAAAAATGAAAACCAAGCCTTTGATGCTTACAGAGTGGCCAAGGTAATGTTTTACAAGAAGTAGAACCCTCAGGGATGCATACCAGGAGATGAAACCTACTTTCATAACTCCCACTCCCCACCAAGCACCATAAAACTGAAATAAATTGCCATAACTGACTTGAAGTAATGAATGTCTTGAATTATGATGATTGGCATAAATCAAAATAATGATAAAGAAAAAAGAAAAAAGAAAAAAGAAAAAAGAAAAGAAAGAAGTGATTGGGCCATATCTTGATAAGGTCCAAATTGGAGGGTATTAATGTTGTAAGGCCATCTGAATCTGTCCAAACAATTGACAAGTGCTCACAAAGTGGCCAAGGTTATGCTTACAACAACATATGGGTAGAATACCCCTTTAAAGGTGCATTGCAGGAGAGGAACCTACTTTCATAACTTCTTCTCCCAACCAAGCACCCTAAATAAAACTCTTGAGATATTTGGGACAGGCTTGTCTGGATACAATGAATGAAAATCCTTGACAAGGTCTGGTGGGTTGGTGAGGTTGGAAGCTGGTTCCCAAGTGGTTCTTTCTGGGTCTTCACTGAATCCTTTCCACTCTACAAGATACCATAATTTACATATCTTGAGTTTTGAGTCCAGAACCTGAGCCACTTCCCATTCCTCTTGCCCCTCCACTAAGACTGGTGGTGGTGGAAATTGATGTCCATTTGGGATAGTGGAATGCTTCACTGGTTCTAATAAGGACACATGGAATACAGGGTGAACTGACTTCCATTTCTGAGGCAACTTGAGGTGATATTCATGGCTGCAAATCTTCTTCAGAACTTCAAAAGGTCCCAACCATCTTTCTGATAATTTCTTGGTGGGTCTTGTTGTCTTGATTTTGTTGGAAGCCAGCCATACTTTTTCCCCAGGTTGGAAATCAGGTGGAATTGCTCTATTTCTACCTTCATACTTCTTGAATCTCCTTATTGCTGACTCTAATTCTTCTTTGACAACTTGATGTACTGATTGGAGTTTTGTTGATAACTTTCCAGCAGGTGAGTCTTGAGAAATATGGATTGAGTCAAAGCTGGGATTTCTTCCATAAATGGTGAAAAAAGGTGATTGCTTTGTTGATGAATGTTCTGCATTATTATAGGCAAATTCAGCCAGAGGGAGCCAGGTGTACCAGTCATCTAGATGATAGCTGACATACATCCAAAGATACTGTTCTAGAATCTGATTCACCCTCTCTGTCTGTCCATCTGTTTCAGGGTGGAAAGCAGTTGAAACATCTCTTGATATCTTGAGCTTCTGACATAATTGAGTCCAGAATGATGAAGCAAATCAGGAACCTCTATCACTGACAATACTGACTGGAAGGCCATTCTAGGAAAATACATGACTAATGAAGATTTGAACTAAGTCCAGGGCAGTGATTGTTCCATAAGCTGGAATGAAGATTGCCATTTCTGAGAATCTGTTCACAGCTACTAAAATTGAATCAAATTTGTTTGACAGTGGCAATTGAGTGATAAAGTCCATTGATAATTAATTCCAAGGACCAGATGAAATTGAAAGAGGCTTGAGTAATCCAAAATTCTTGACATGAATGTTCTTGCTTATTGAACATTGCTTACATGAGGACACATAGTCCTTTATGAATTTATTCATGCCAGCCCAATAAAAATCCCTCTTGATGAGCTTTAGGGTCTTCTCCTGTCCAGGACGATCAACCAATGTTGGGTCATGATGCTTTTGAAGAATGTTTAGTTGAAGCTCTTCATTGCTTGGGACTACCACTCTATCTTTGAATAATAAGAACTTGGCTTGAGGTTCAAGGGAATAATCTGGAACTGATTCACCTCTTGTTAGTTGCTTGAGTATTTTGTTATAGTCTTTGTCTTTCCATACTTCTTTTTAAATCTGGTCAACTAAATCTGAAAATATTTCCACTTTGATTGAGAAGAATCTTGACTCTTGAATTCCCTCTTTCTTGATTATTTGATGAAACATTTGAGGATTCTTTCTGATGAAGTCCACCCCCCTCTCTGGGTACACGTTTTCCCAACGTGACAAGGCATCTGGTAAAGTGGCCAGCCTGCCTGGGAGGTAAGTGATAGTGAAGTGAAATTCAGAAAGAAACTCAGCCCAACAGGGCCTGATGACAAGTAAGAACTTTGGAGGACATAAAATACTGCAGGGAAAAGTGGTCTTTCAAGACCTCAAAAGAATTGGAAAGAGAGAGAGGAAATGCTCCCCAGCGCTTAAGAGCCCAAACTATGCCAAGAAGTTCCTTGTCATGAATTTCATAGTTCAGCTCAGCTGGGAGAGGCTTGCGACTATCAAATGCAATGGGATGCTTTCCTGAGTAATTAACCTGGCTCAGTACAGCACCCAAGGCATAATCAGAAGCATCAGTCTCTACAATAGTAGGTAGAGAAGGATTGAAATGAGATAAGATAGGAGCAGTGGTGAGAGCTTCTTTGAGTACTTGAAACTGACTAAGAGCTTCCTCATTGAAGATAAAGGGAGAGTCTTTTTTGAGAAGGGAAGTGAGAGAAGTGATTTTTTTAGAGTAATTTTTAAGGAAAGGACAATAAAAATTGGCAAAGCCAAGAAAATATTGAAGAGCCTTGATGTTTTTGGGCTGAGGCCAATTGAGGATTTGCTGGACCTTTGAAGAATCCATCTTGAGGCCATCACTTGAAACCACATAGCCCAAGTATTCCACACTTGGAGGCTTTGGAAAACAAATTATTTTCCCTTAGTCTTTGGAGAACAGAGGCCCCATGTTTGACATGTTCCTCCTCAGAAGTGGAAAAGACCATAATATCATCTAAATAAACTACAACAAACACATCCAAAAAATCTGCAAATAGATCATTCACAAGATTCTGGAAAGAAGCCGGAGCATTGGTAAGGCCAAATGGCATAACCAAATACTCATAACTACCATATTTGGTTCTAAAGGCGGTTAAGTGCTCATCCCCCTCTTTGATTCTCAGGAGATTATATGCACCACGCAGATGTATATTGGGGAAGATAGTGGAACCGTTGAATGCGGTAAGAAGCTTGTTCATAGGAGGAACAGGATAACTGTTCTTCCTAGTGACAGCATTAAGTTTGCAGTATTCAACACACAAACAAAGACCTCCATCATTTTTCTCAAAAAAAAGGACAGGTTCTCCTGTTGAAGAGTAGCTTGGCCTTATGAAACCTTTCTCTACATTCTCTGAAATGTAGGCCCATAGTGTTTCTGACTCTTGGTTTGATAATGAGTATATAACACCAATTGGAGGTAGAAGACCCTCCAATTCAATATGATGATCACAGGTGCTGTGTGGAGGAAGTTTCTCTGCTTTCACCTTGGATAATACATCCAAATATTTGTGATAAGCAGGAGGGACTACCTTCAACAAAGCTTCAATCTCTTCTGGCTCTTCCTCCTCATCCCACTGCTCCTCCAGGGAGGCATGAAAAGATAAAGGAGCAAGGTTCATATCACCTTGAAATAGATGAAGTGAAGAAATAGCAAGATATTCTCCAACATCTTTTATCTATTTGACAACTTCATCTTTTAATGGAAGTAATGACTGAGAGGCAATGATGGAAGGGATACAGACAGAAGAAGGAAGGGAAGGTGTCTTAAGTTCACCAACCAGAGCAACACTGTTTACAGCAGTGGCAAAGTCATTACTATTAGGAGGAATAATGCCACTAGGATCCTTATGACTATAATCATAGGTGATCAATCCATTTTTCCAATAAATAATGGGATTAAAATGGTAGAGGAAATCATAGCCCAATATCAGGTCTTCTCCTTTGGGTGAATCTATGATAAAAAAAGTCCCATTCAAAGCTTGGGAAGCAAGGCAAGTCAACTACCCACTTGGTATAATGGGTGATGAACAAGGCAGGGGATTCATTTTAATCCAGAATGAAAAGAGAAATCTTTTCAGGGAGCTCTGACAGAGTAAATGAGTACTTGAGAACAAAATTCTTTGCAATAAAAGAGTTTTTAGCACCAGAATTAATGAGAATACTATAGAAAATATCAGAGACAGAAGAAAAAATAAGAAACTTCTTATTCTTCTTTTGGTGAGGCCTCTTTGAAGAGGAGTTTTGAGGAGGCCTTGAGGGATTGGATTCATTAACAGGAGGCTTATTCTCTTGTTTACCACCCTTTTCCTTTTTCTGCTCATGATATGCTGTGTCTAATTCTGAAGTGACATCCATAAGCTCTTGAAGAGTGTTAAAAGTTCCAGGGGGAGAATCCAATTGGTCTAATAATCTTTATGCCAATCCTCTTCTGTAAACATGGATATAAGCTCTTTCCCCCCAATCTCCAGCTCTTGACATTAAGCTTCTGAAGTCAGAAATGTACAAGGATACATGACCAATTTCCTTCATCCTCAAAATATCTAACTCCTGTTCAGCCTTTCTGACTTCATTGGGGTCACAAAACAGAGTGAATAATTGAGTTTCAAGTAACTGCCAATTATTGAGGAGGTAGGAAGGATCTTCATTGGAAATATTTGAGAGATAGGGTTCAATCCACTTTCCAGCTCTACCAGTGAGAAAAGAAGTTGGTTAAAGAACTTTCTTCCTGTCAGAGAAGAAATTTTCTGGATCATTATGGAAGATTAATTGACAGGATTGGATAAATCCTCTCAATTTATGAGCTCGAGTACCATCAAAAGAATCAGGCGCCTTCATGGATGGAGTCTTGAAAGCAGGGGCTTTGGAATTGTCCCTGGGGGTAACTGCTTGAGTGAGTTGCCCCATGAATTGAGTCATTTTCTCCATCATCTTGAGGAGACTTGGTTCAGTTTGAGAGACAAGAGGTTGACTAGAAAGGGCTAGATTAGAACCCTGAGGCACCTCTGGAGCATTTTCAAAGGCATCTGCCACTTCAGTCTCCCCAGAATCTTCCTCTTCCAAAGACTCTTCCCCCTCTTCATCTTCTACTTCCCCTAATCTTTCTCTTGCACCTTCAGACATGCCAGGGTAGCTACCCAAAAGTCCAGAGAAGGATCTTGATCTTCTAGATTTCATTCCTCCTCTTCTTGAGGGTTCTGCTCCTTCCATTGGTGGTCCTCTGTCCAAGTTTGCACTCAGTTGATGAACTGATGGTGAGTGGTCAAGAGGAGCCCTTGCTGTAGGAGTGAGAACAGCTGAAATTATTTGGGATCTAGTGTTCTTGGCTGGGGGACTATTCTGAACTGGCATTATGAACCGAAGTAGAATAAAACCTTGATGGTATTGAGAACAGAAATCAAAGCTTGGCCACATCAATCACAATGAAAATCTTGATGAGCCTTGAAGAATCAATTCAATTCTTGAGGTGAAAACAACTTCAATCAATAATCAATCAATTCAATCAATAATAAACAATAAATTTACATTCAATATCAATAATCCTGAAGAATTAAACAATATATCAATCAATCAATCAATGTCTTCAAGGTCAATTCAAGGTCTTGAGGAATCAATCAGTCAATCAATATCTTCAGGAATAAAATAAATCAATAATCAATAATCAATTCTTGAGGATAAATAAGTTATCTTGAGGAATTCAAAATTCAATCAAATCAATCCAGATAAAATCCTGAATCGCTGAATCAATAACCCAAATGAATCCCAATCAATCAACCAATTAATAACCAATTAATAACTCCTGATAAGACCTGAATAGACAAACAGAGAGAAATTTGATTTAAATGAAATTAAATGAGATGGTCAGCAATGATTAAGAAAGAAGAAAGAATCAATTTTCATATAAATTGAATGAATGAGATGAAAATTGCTGAGGGAAAAATAATAATCATGAAAAATCATAAGATCATTAAAGAGTCATAATTGATGAATGAGAGAAATGAATAGAAATGAATGAAAAGAAAGAATCAAATATGAGTTAATTAATTTAATGTCACAGAGGCTCTTCTAAGTGAAGAGGGCCTGGCACTCAGTAAACTGGGACTCACTTATGGAGGGCTCAGGATGTTGTGAGAAAGAATACACTTAAGAGTGCAAAGAGATGAATTACTAAGAAAAGAAATATATGAAAGCAGCAACAAAAGAAATAAGAGTTAAGAATAAAAGAGCCAACCACAAACAAGTCCAAGTCCACTGTTTCAACATGTCAGAATGAAAAGAGAAGGGTTAATAAGGATATGGCCACCCAGCTCATACTGTACCGGCAAAGAAAGAAAATGCAAAGACTAACTTAATATTAAATAGATATAATACCGAAAATAAGGATAATAATATTCATCAAATAATAAATAAACTAAATTAATTAACTGGGGAAAAGTCCCCAGGGGGAGAAAGAGGGGCTGGTATATGTGAGAATCACCAGCCCTGATCCAGGGAGAGAATTTTCATGAGAGGATTGAATGATTGAATTGAGTCTGGCCAATACAGGTACTGCACAGTTGTACAGAACCTTTACAAGAGGTGTGGTGGAGTTTAGTGATCATACAGTTTCATAATGGTGTATCCAAGCTGTATTGGGTGAATCCAACCTGTACAGATGTTGACAGGCTGTATTGAAGTACCAAGCTGTATGCATGTTTCAGCAAGGAAGATTGCTGAAACTGAATGCTGATGCAAATAGTGGATCTGCTGATTTGAGGTGCTTGAGTGGGTGTATTAATGAATACCCTTACCCCTGGTGAGTGGTTGTTACAAAACCAAACATTGTAAAAACAGTTTGAACTGGTTTTGAAGTCTCTTACACAGATTCTGATGTGTTCTGGGAATTTTTGCATGTATTACATAAGTGAACTTCAATTTACATATGAGGTATCAATTATTACAGATGTGTAATTAAAACCTCAATTGAATTACATATGTAAATTATAATTGTATGACATGATGAGGAATTAAAAAAAATAAATTGGAAAGATTAATTAATTCTGGGGGGGAAAGACACTCTAGCTCTAAGGGGGAGCTAGACCCCCAAAATACCTGCTGACTGGCGTGGGATGTCAAAATCCACACAAATTTTCATCACTTTTTGCCTGTAATTGAGTCACAGGGTCTGTGTCTCATTTGATGATGAGGTTTTGATACCAACCAGCACAGTTTTAACTGTTGCCAAGAGGGTAAAACTACCCTTAAGATAAAACAAACATTGCAAAAACAGCTTTAACTGGCTTTGACGTCTCTTACACACATTCTGATGTTCTTTCAAGGCTTAAAACCAGGTATTACTATAGCAATGGCTGATTTGAGGGTCCAAATTGGCTAAAAACAGCCCGTTTTGGTTTAAACCAGGGTTCAATGATGCCATATTTGGCTTTTCTATTTTCAGAGTGTTTTACAAGACTGAAAAGAGTAAATCTCACTTTTGAAGTAAGAAAATTGATGGCTATAAAAGAATGTCTTCTTTGCCCCACTTTTCTCTTCATGTTAGAATCTTTTCCTCTTATAATCAGTTTAAACACTGTTAAACCAATCAATAAAAGATTCCAAATGCCTTTTCCAAATAATTTTAAGCCTTTTAAACACGTGAAAAAAACATTATGATCATCTTTTGTAACTCTTACAATCATTTATACCCCTTAAACCACCCCATAAGTGAATTAAAGCATCTTTCATTACTGTTAGCTTTGTCACTTTGTTCCTGAATTCACTCTGGTCACTTTTGGGTGTGTTTTCTCTTTCATAATGTTTTTAGAGACTCTGTTCTTATATCAATTTTTTGCAGTTGTTTGCTCCATTAATTCCAATTGAAATTGCTCATGAAGAAATTTCTTTTGTAGGCTTAAATATCTCTTGCAGAGTATTTTTGGATCAATTTTTATTGTTGGTAAAACAATAAATATCTATAATATTATCTCTTTATACTAATAGAGTTAAAAACAATAAAACTGGTGTGTTTTCCTAAAAATATTATTTCATACTATTTCTGATCAATTTTTACCTTAAACAAATTTTGAGGACAGGAAAAGTACTTGATTTTTAATCAAATTTTCATATCCACACCTTACAATTAGAGGCATAAAGAAAAGGGTATTCATCAAAACAAGAAGTCTCCAGTGACTGGATCCAGCTCTTTGAGGCCTCCTCAAGATTCATCTCACAAGAAGAGCAAAAAAGGGAAGAATTCTCAAGTTTCAAGGGATAAGCCCCATTCTGCTCTTGTCAATAAGCACAATATATTAATTAGTTCTGAAAAGGATAGTAGGATTAAAGAATGTTTATGCATTTATTTTAGTGGAAAGCACCAAATTGAAAAATTCTTCAAGAGGCTTCAGAATACGCCAGGGTCATCAAGAGGCTTCCCTAGTAAGCAGGGAAAAGTATGAGTGGTAATCATGATGTGTTAAATGGTTCTCACTACTTTCCTTCAAAAGAATAATTGTGTACTCTGATTACTAGTTTCAAGAAATCTTATAAATTTATTATTTTCTCTTATGTCTCTGATATTTTTTTCATTATTCCCATTGATTCTGGTGCTAGAAACTCCTTTATTGCAAAGAATTTTGTTCTCAAGTACTCATTGACAATGTCAGCACTCCCTGAAAAGATTCCCTTTGTCACTTTGGATTTCAATGAATACACTTCATTGTTTATCACTAATCATACCAAGTGGGTTGTTGAATTGCCTTCTTTCCTAAGATTTCAATGGTATTTCTTTATCATTGACTCACCCATGGGAGAAGACCCAATATTGGGCTATTATTTCCCTGACTATTTTCATCCCATTATTGATTGGAATAATGGATTGATAACCTATGATTCTATTCACAAGGATTCTAGTGGTATTATTTCTTTTACTAGTAATGACTTTGACACTGCTGTCAAAAGTGGTGCTATAGCTGGTGAACTTAAGACACCTTTCCTTCCTCCTTTCATCCATATCCCTTAGATCAGGATATTAAGTGTTAAAACAGATAAAAGATGTTGGAGAAGATGTTGCTATATCTTCACTTCAAGGGGATATGGACCTTCCTCCTATATCCTTTCATGCCTCCCTGGAGGAGAAGTAAGATGAAGAGGAAGAGCAAGAAGAAATTGAAACTGTGCATAAGGTAGTTACTCCTGCTTATCACCAATATTTGGATTTATTCTCAAAAATGAATGCAGAGAAACTTCCTCAACACCATACCTGTGATCATCATATTTAACTGGAGGGTCTTCTACCATCAGTTGGTGTTATCTACTCTTCATCAAATCATGAGTCAGATACATTGTGGGTCTACATTTAAGATAATGTAGAAAAAGGTTTAATCAGGCCAAGCTCCTCTTCAACAGGAGCAGCTGTCCTTTTTGTTAAGAAAAAGGATGGTGTCCTCTGTTTGTGTGTTGACTGCCACAAACTCAATGCTGTCACTAGGAAGAACAGGTATGCTGAGCCCCCTATGAACCAGCTCCTCACCATATTCAATGATTCCACTATCTCCTCCAAGATAGACCTTCCTGGTGCTTATAATCCCCTGAGAATTAAGAAGGGGGTGAGCATTTGACTACCTTTAGAACAAGGTATGGTAGTTATGAATATTTTGTGATTCCATTTGGCTTAACCAATGATCCTGTGTCATTCTGGAATACTGTAAAAGAGATTTTTGAAGACTTCTTGGACATTTTTTTTAGTCTATCTAGATGATATTATTTTCTTCTCAAGCACAGAGGAGGAACATGTCAAAAATGTGGCCCATGTCCTCCAAAGGCTGAGGGACAATTATCTGTTTTCCAAAGCCTCAAAGTGTGGATTCCATGCCTCAAGTTTGGAATACCTTGACTATGTATTTTCAAGTGATGGGCTCAAGAGGGATGATTCAAATGTTCAAAAAATCCTTAAATGGCCTCAGACCAAAAACATCCAGGCCCTTCAATCATTTCTTGTGTTTGCCAATTTTTATTTTTGTTTCATTACAAATTACTCCAAAAATATCACTGCTCTCACTTCCCTTCTCAAAAAAGAGTCTTCCTTTATCTTCAATGCAGAAGCTCTTAATCAGTTTCAAATACTAAAATAATCCTACACCACTGCTCCTATCCTTTCTCATTTTAATCCTTCTCTACCAACTATTGTGGATACTAATGCGTCTTATCATTCCTTTGGTTCCATACTGAGTCAGGAGAATGACTCAGGAAAGAATCCCATTGCATTTGAAGGTTTCAAGCTACTCCCAGCTGCATTCATGACAAGGAACGTCTTGGCATACTTTGGGCTCTCAAGGGGTTAAGAGCTTTTTTGCTTTCTCTTTCTCATTTTTTTGGAGTCTTTACAAACAATTCTTCTCTTCAATACTTCATTTCTTCCCAAATTCTTACTCTTTTCCTTTTTGAATTGAATTTCATTATGACTTACTTCCCAGGCAGGCTGACCACTATACCAGATTCCTTGTCATGGAAGGGCAACCTGTACTCAGGGAGGGGGGTGGACTTTATTGACAAGAATCCTCAAAATGTTTATCAAATTCTTAAGCAAGATAAAATTCATGAATAAATGTTCTTTTCAATTAAATTAGATGCGTTCTCAGATTTAGTTGACCATATTCAAAAAGAAGTATGGCAAGATAAAGACTATACAGAAGTACTCAAGAAACTAGCAAGAGGTGAATCAGTTACATATTTTTCTCTTGAACCTCAAGCCATGTTATGGTTATTCAATAATAGATTGGCTATTCCAATAAATCAAGAACTTCATCTGGATATCATTAAAAAGCATCATGAATCACTATTGGCTGTCCATCCTGGCCAGGAGAAGACCCTCAAGCTCATTAAGAAGGATTTTTATTGAGATGGAATGAATACACCTTTCAAGGATTATGTTTCCTCATGTAAGAACTGATCAAGGATCAAGATAATTCATCAGAAGAAGTTTGTATTATTCAAGGGTCTTCAGATTCCATCTGGTCCTTGGAACTCCTTATTAATGGACTTTATCACTCAGTTGTCACTGTCCAAAAACTATGACTCAATTTTAGCAGTTGTGGACAGATTCTCAAAATCGGAAATAATAATTCCAGCTTATTCAACAATTACTGCCTTGGGCTTAGCTCAAATATTCATCAGTCATGTATTTTTCAAGCATGGCCTTCCAGTAAGTATTGTTAGTGATAGAGTTTCATTATTTGTTTCCTCATTTTTTAACCAATTATATCAGCAGCTCAAGATATCAAGAGATATTTCATTTGCTTTCCACCCTGAAACAGATGTACAAACAGAGAGGGTAAATAATATTCTAGAACAGTATCTTTGGATGTATGTTGGTTACCATCAAGATGACTGGCACATCTGGCTCCTTCTGGATGAATTTGCCTATAATAGTGAAGAACATTCATCAAATAAGAAATACATGTTTTCACCATTTATCAAAAAAATACTAGCTTTGATTCAATTCAAATTTCTTAAGACACACCACCTGAAAAGTTATCAACAAAAGTCTAATCAGTACAGCAAGTAGTCAAAGAAGAATTAGAGTCAGCAATAAGGCAATTTACAAAGTATTGAGATAGAAATATGATAGTTCCACCTGATTTCCAACCTGGGGACAAATTATAGCTAGCCTCAAAGAATATGAAGGATACAAGACACACCAATAAAATTTCAGAAGGATCGCTGGAACCTTTCAAAGTCTTGAAGAATATTGGCAGCCATGCATATCACCCCAAGTTTCCTCAACAATGGAAGTCAGTTCAACCTTTATTCCATGTGTCTTTCTTAGAACCATTCAAGAAATCAACTATCCCAAACCAAAAAAAAAATTGCCTCCATCACCAGTTTTAGCGGAGGAGCAAGAGGAATGGGAAGTGGCTCAGGTTCTGGACTCAAAACCCAAGAGAGGTAAATTATGGTATCTTGTAGAGTTGATAGGATTCAGTGAAGACCAAGAAAGAACAAATTTCAGAGCAGATTCCAGCATTACCAACTCACCAGGCCTTTTCAAGAATTTCCACACTTTTTACCTTGGCCAGCATGGCCCAAATACCTTAGGAGTTTGATTTTATGGTGCTTGGTTGGGAGTAGAAGTTATTATAGTAAGTTTCTCTCCTGGCATGCACCTGTAGGGGGTTATTTTACCCAAATCTGTTGTAAGAATTACTTTGGCCACATTGTGAGCACTTGTCAATTACTTTGCACAGGTATAGAAGTCCTTGCAATATTAATACCATTAAATTAAGACCTTTCATCAAGATATGGCCCAATTTCTTCAATTTCCAAATTATTCCATTTATCATTATTAAAAGCCAATCTTTGCAAGTGTTTTCTGTTCTTTATGGTGCTTGGTGGGGAGTGAAACCTATGAAAGTAAGTTCCATCTCCTGCTATGCATCTCTGAGGGTTTCTACCCTTTTTAAAACAACACCTTGGCCCCTCTGTGAGAAAAAAATTCTTGGTTTTATATTTCAGGAAAATTTTTGGCCAAAACTCAATCAACTCACCCCAATAAGGAAACCTCTCAGAAGTTTCCTTAATTTTTCTTTTTCTTTACTCTCTTTCTCTCTTAATTTATTTTCTTTCTTTACTTTTATAATTGTTGTTTCCTTTTATTTATTCATAAACTAGCAGCATCCCCTCCCATATCATGTATGGGGAGGTTCCATTTATTTTAATTTTAGTAGCTATAAGATTGGGAATAAAAGTCAACTCAAACACAAACAAGGACAATTAAAATAGTTATCTCAACCAAATCATCAAAGGTTCTCTGGAGTTCATTAATCAATTCATCCCAATACCATGCAAATTTAGCAGCCATCTTCTCAGAAGCAGTCCCAGGGATCATACTATCCTTAGCATAAGTAATTACCTCCCTAATATTTCTGTCAGCTCTTCTAAACAACCTGGCCATGGCATCTTGGCCTTCATTTGCCAACTTTGGATCTTCTCTAGTAAACAGGATAGGCCAAAGTTCCCTTTTCTGAAACACTTGGGTGGCAGGAAATGGCAAAGGCAAGTGATATTCTCTTCTTATACTGGATCTGGAGACAGGTTTTAGCTATTGGGAGGTGACCATTGGAGAAGTTCTGGGATAAGAAAAGGGGGATGGCCTCATTGTTGAAGCCAAGGAAGGGCTGGCAGTGGAAGGATTTGGTGAAAGAGTAGAAATAGAGGATGGAATGATGGAAAGGACTGGTTGCAAATTTCTAGGGGTACTTGGTATTACTTGACTTTGAAATATTTTGGAAGCAGGTTGAGAAGGTGAAGTAGTGGATTGGTGGCCAATAGAGCTAGGTATCACCTAACGATTTAAACAACTATCTCATTACTACCTTCACCATTGGGATTGGTGGGTGAATTGAAAATATTTCTCATTATCTTCACCACACCTTGGCTTCTGATCCTAGAAATGGCAAACTCTGAACTGGAATATATTTGCCTACCCCCAATGGGAATGGGCCCTCCAACATTGGTCCACCTAGCCACATCCCTCTTCCTGGAAACAGTCACTAATGCAAGATATCAATATCATAATAAATCAATAGAATCCACCATAATTACAGTTGGAATATTGTGAAGTACCATAAGGAGTAAGATCCTCAGGAACTTGGAACTCTTTCCCAAAAGGACCATCTTTTTTACTCCAGAGATACTGCCTGATGTTGGAAAGTGGAGCCACTGGATGTTGACAAGGCTTCTTCCCAACAACAAAATGATGGCACTTTGAAGAGCCGGGCTTACAATTTTGGAAACACTTACTCACCTTCTTCAACAACTCAGTACTGGAAGGATCAAGACCTTCTACTGCCTTGTACCCATCATAAGTTTGAGAAGGCACAAAGTGACCTGAGGAAGCCATTGACCAAGGGGAACCCAACCAACTTAAGATTCCAGAACCACAAAGGAAAGAGAGAAGTGGAACAGAAGGGTAAGATTAAGTGTTTTCAGTCAGCTTGGAGCTCATTTCTGGAGTTATGGAAGCAAAAGAGTCAAGGCTTCAGATATGCAAATCAGAATTCTCAATACATCAGGGTTCTGGGCCCATGCTCAATTATTGCCCTCCTCAAAGTCCTCAATATGGGTCCTCAGTTCAGTTATGGGACCAATCAGCAAGGGTGGACCTCCCTTCCCATTCTTGGATGGCCTCCTTTATTTTATGGATCTGGGCTGGTCTCAACAATCCAGGAAATATGGACTGAATTGGCCACCAAAATCATCCCTGGCCCCCTGGTAACACCTTCAAAATTGGCCCCAGGGGGAGTTCAATTTCCCCACATACTGCGTGGACAGCATGCAGGCTGTGGGCCATGAAGAAGCAAAATTGACCGAAATGGCCAGAGATGGCCAAAACTTCAAATTTCAGAAAATGTGCCATGACATGGCAAGAACTGGAATGAACCAAGATGTCCCAAAACGACCTCAAAGTGTCATCCTGTGACTCAAAAACAGAGCACAAGCATGATAGCCAAATACCATAAACCAATGGCAAAGCCAAGATACCACCAAATCAGATCAAAGGTATCAAAAGAAAGAGGAAACCCACATCTTTCCAAATATACAAGTCCCACCATCATAGGATAAGGAATAAGAAAGTTATTCCTGCTCAACGTTGTTGCTGAGAATAAACCTTATTTTTCACCTCTCATCTGAAATCCAGAGGAAGAGACTTAACCCCATTAAATGGGTATTCAAATTGAATCTCTAAGTCCGGGCTATCCGATGGTACTAGCCAAACTGAGCTAGCATCAAAATTACAGGAGCTATGGCCAAAGTAAGGTCAAATAAGGGTGAATAAAATATTCACCTCTCATCTAACTTCTACAGTTCTAGTGTGAGATACCTAAAGTGGGGTCTTTGTGGAAAGAGGAAAATAAGGGCTATCCGAAGGTGCCTTTCATTTCCTCATATCTCATTCAGAACAAAAGTTATGGAGAAAATAAGCTCCATACAGATATTCAGAAAGACACAAGTATGAATAACAAAACTTTGACATGGCATAGCTTTGCCATATTTATTGTTACCAATACCAAATGAGCTACCACTGTGTAGATCCCATCCAGGGATACACAATGAACCAGTGTTGAGCTCAAACCTCAAAAACTGACAAAGTTATAGCAGTTTTAAGGTTAAAGTCCCACAATTGGGCCAATACACCTTTACTGTGGGATAATATCCCACAACCATAATTATGAGGTGTCAAATAGACAAAGAAGCATATTTATACTTCAATACCTCATAGTTAATTCAATACTGGGGTCCCATACAGGTTCTGTACAGCATTCTATGCGTCATACATGTCAGAAGAGGGCTGTGTGGTCCCCGGATGAACATTTTCACCCTGTATTGGTGAAAACTGCCCAGATGTGGTTTCAAAACCACATCTGAGCCCAATACAGGGAATAAAGGCATTTTGGAAACCACAAGCCAGTACCCTTAAGTAAAAAACTCTTCACTTCCTCTACATTGATGGTCTAGAGGGCCATTTCACCCCATTTTAGGAAAAAAGGATGCCTTTCCTCCACCAGAAAAGGTTTCCTCATCCTTATCTTAAATTACTACATAGAAAAAATGTCCAAAACAGCTATCATCTTGGAAAATAGGTCAGGTATACTTTAAGCTTAAGTATTGTAGTCTTTATTATTGTAACCCAACAGGTAAAGCTGCAACCAGGGCTTTCTGTAGTGCTCACCACCACTCATTTTATTAGTAAATCCCTTAATATCTTTAACTCAAGCCTTTTTCTAAGACCTTTATCCATGTCACAGTCATAGTTAAAGCTGTACATACCTTTATTACCTCTTTATCATAGACTCAGGCTGACACAAAGGGTCATTTGGAGCCCAGAATTTCAATATTTATGGGGATAAGATTCCTTCTTAATGTGCATATGGAAGTATTTGGTTCAAAAAAAGGCTTTAAAAAATCATGACCAATCCTTAGGGGGTGGTTGGCATTCATATAGCTATCCTTCACCATATTTCAAGCTGGAGGTGATGGTGGCCCCCATTTTGGGATAAAGGCCATGGCCACCAATACTCTTTCAGCCAAAGTGTGAGCCTTAGAGGTAATTTCATATACCCAAAAGACCACAAATATAAAAAATAACATACTAATATAAATAAAATAAATTTATTTATATTATTAAAATAAAAATAAAAAATATAAATATAAAATTATATTAAAAATAAAAAATTAATTATAATTTAAAAATAAAATTACTTTAAATTTTGTAAATATAAAATTACATTTATACTTGAAAAATTTAAGTAAAAATGAAATTTTAACAAAATTGTGAAAAAATAAATAAATTTGGAAAAAAGTTAAATAAAATTTATTATAACTTTTTATCCAATAAATAAACATATAAATTTTATTTCACCATTGGATTCCTCATAAAAAATCAGGTGGGGTCACCTCTGAGTGAAATATTTGTAACTCAACTCTAAATAAGCTTAAATTAAGTTTTTAGTATTTTCAATACAAAAGTTGAAAATCCTCAAAACCTTAATTTAATTCACACCACATGTGGTGTTAACCATCAATTTTTGTGTTAAAATTGAGGTGTTGTGTTTAGTTTAGAAGTTATGAGGAATTAAAGTATTTTCAATTGAATTCAATTGAAATGTCAAAATGTGCGCGTGTATTACATAAGTGAACTTTGATTTACATATGAGGTGTCAATTATTACTGTATTGTACTGTACAATTGAATTGAATTACATGTGTAAATTATAAGTATAATACATGATGAGGAATTAAAGGAAAAATAAATTGGAAAGATTAAATTTGGGGGGGGAAAGGAACTCCAGCTCTAAGGGGGAGCTAGACCCCCAAAATCCTTGCTGACAGGCGTGGGATGTCAAAATTCACGCAAAAGTTCATCACTTTTGGCCTGGAATTGAGTTACAGGGTCTGTGGACTCAATTGATGATGAGGTTTTGATACCAACTGGGGTAGTTTTAGCTGTTGCCAAGAGGGTAAAACTACCCTTAAGATAAAACCATCAGAGTAAAAACAGTTTTAACTGGTTTCTACGACTCTGACACACATTTTGACGTGTTTTGAAGGCTCTAGGCCTGGTATTGCTATAGTAATGGCTGATTTAAGGGTCTAAAATGGCTAAAACTGGCTAAAAATGGCTTAAACCAGCCCTTTTTGGTCTAAATCAGGGTTCAATGATGCCATAATTGGCTTTTCTGTTGTCAGACTGTTTTTCACGACTGACAAGAGTAAATTTTACTTTTGGAGTAAGAGAATTGATGGCTATAAAAGAATGTCTTCTTTGCCCCACTTTTCTCTTCATGTTAGAATCTTTTCCTTTTATTAATTAGTTTAAAACTGTTAAACCAATCAATCAAAGATTCCAACCACCACTTTTAAATCATTTTAATCCTTTTAACCACGTTAAAAAATCATTATAATCATTGTTTGTAACTCTTATAATCATTTTTACCCCTGAACCACCCCAAAAGTGAATTAAAGCATCTTTCATCACTGTTAACTTTGTCACTTTGTTTCCAAATTCACTCTGGTCACTTTGGGGCGTGTTTTCTTTTTAATATTCTTTTTAAAGACTTTGTTCTTTAATTAATTGCTTGCAGTTCTTTGCTCAATTAATTCCAATTGAAATTGCTCTTGAAGAAATTTCTTTTGTAGCCTTAAAATATCTCTTGTAGAGTATTTTTTGGATACATCTTTATTGTTGGTAAAACAATAAATTTTTATATTATTCTTTTATACTAATAAAGTTATAAACAATAAAATTGGCGTGTTTTCTCTTAAAAATAATATTTCATACTATTTTTAACTGAATTTTACCTTATACAAATTTTGAGGACAGGAAAAGTACTTGATTTTTAATCAAAGTTTCATATCCACACCTTACACAAAGAAGAAAATGATTTCAGGCAGGAAATAATTCAAGAAAGCAAGTCACTTACTTAATGAAGAAGAATATTTTTGAAAATAAAGGAAGAAAGAACAGGGAGAATGAGAAAAAAATTTCAGGATAATGAGCAAGAGGAAAGAAAATCAAAAATTGAAGATTTTTGAAAATTTATGGGGAATTGGGAAGACACTCAAGAGTGGGAAGGTATCTTTTTGTCTGGGAGCCCACCAGTTTCAAGAGGGGATACTGTCACAGCCACTATCTGGGGTAAGGTTATTCAACCTCATGCCCACTCAAACTCATGAGACCAGAAAATCCAGTATTTAAATAAGTAATCAGTTTCAGAAACTCTTCTTGCTGAAAAATGCATACATCTTGGTTGATCAATACAGCCTTTCAATACTTGTACAGGCTGGATATTCACAATACAGTTTGAATTCACAAGACTGAAACTTTATGATCACTCAACTTCACCACACCTCTTGTACAGACCCTGTACATCCATACAGGGGCTGTATTATTAAAATAAATTCAAATGAAGATTCCTCTCAAGAAAATTCACACTTTGCATCAGGGCTGGTGGATTATCACATATAGCAGCTCCACTTGCTCCCTCTAGGGACTTTTCCCCAGTTGATTAATATAGTTGATTTATTATTCAATTAATATTCTTACACTTATTTTTGGGTATTATATATATTGGTATTAAGTTAGTCTTTGCATTTCTTTTCACCTGTTCAGTATGAGCTGTGGTGGCCATATCCTTATCAACCCCTCTCTCTCTTTTTGATAGGTTGAAATAGAGGACTTGGACTTGTTTGTGGTTGGCTCTTTTATTTCTTACTATTATTCTTTTTTATGATTTTCATATACTTCTTTTACTAGTAAGTTTATCTTATTATACTATTGCGTGTACTCCACCTTGTATTATCCTTGAGCCCTCCATAAGTGAGTTCCAGTTTGCTGAGTGCCAGGCCCCGTCACTTAGAAGAGCCCCTGTGACAAAGGAACACCTTCAGTACAATCAGACTCTCCCTCTTCCACAGAACTCTCCTCCTCCTCTTCACCATCTTCACCAGGAACTTTGAAAGTGGTCCTTAATATGCCTGTAAAGTCACCAACTACTCCTTAAAATGGATTTGATCTTCTTGGCCCTCTTCCTTACCTCCTGGATGGTGCTGCTCCTTCCAAATTTTGTCCTCTGTCTAAGTTGGCCCTCAGTTGAGGAAATATGGGGTACTATCAAGAAAAACTCTTGCAGTTGGAGTAAGAACAGCTTGAGCTCTGGCCTGACATCTTCTCTGCCTTGCAGGAGGTGAGATTTGGACAAGAATGATTTTTGGTATAAAATGAGATAAAATGAATAAAAATCAAAAATTGAAGGTGAAAGAATTGAGGTCATTCAAAAGGAAAGCTTGATGTAAAAATAATATTCAATATCTTTAAGAAAAAATCAATGAATTAAAACAAAATCTTAAGGTAAATCAATTTATAAAATGTCATATGAAATCTTGAAGTCAATAGCTCAATATATCAAATCAATCAAAATCAAAATCTTGCAGAAAAATAAATCAATCAAATGAAAAATTGGGGAAAAGTCAATTTATGTCAAAAATATTGATGTTAAAATCAGAAGGATCAATAAATTTTCTTGAGGTCAATATCAATCTTAGGTAAAACAAATCAATCAAATCAAATCAAGTCAATTCTTCAAGAATGAATCAAAATTAATCTTGATGTGAATAATTTTGATGACCAATTTGAAAATTAAATGAAAATAAAACTTGAATTATAAATTTAATTAATTGTATGATTTGAATAAATATTTTGAGAGAAACAAAAATAAAATTTGGTCAGCTTCCAGTTTCCAACGATGAAGAATGAATGAGAGTAAATTGAGAGGTGAGAATAAATTATTGAGTTAATAATCATTAAAGAATCATAATTTTGATGAAATGAATGAATTAACCTCTGAAGAATGAATGAACAGAATAAAGATAAATTGCAAGTTAACACACAAATGGAGGCAACCATCCTTCTTTTTAAAAAGGAGGACAGGTGCTCCTGTTTAAGAGAAACTTGGACAGATGAAACCTTTCTCTACATTCTCTAAAATGTAGGCCCTGAGTGTCTCTGACTCTTGATTTGACAAATAATATATGAAATCAACTGTAGGTCGAGACCCCTCACTTTTTATATGATGATCACAGGAAAAGTGAGAAAGAATTTTCTCTGCTTTCACAGTGGAGAATACATTCAAATAGTGGTTATACATAGAAGGAACAATATTCATTATGGTTTAAATTTCTTCTAGATCTTCCTCTTAATCCCACAACTCCTCAAGGGATTCATTATAAGATGAAGGAAGAAGGTCCACATTTCCATGGAAGAGATGAATTGAAGATAAAGAATTATCTTCTCCAACATATTTTATCTTTTTGAAGGCTTCATCTCTAGTGGATACTAATGACTGATGGGCATCAGGGCAAGTAATATGTACAGAAGTTGGAAATGATGGTTTTCTATAATCACAAACAAGAGCTTCACATGTATTGATAGAAGACAAGTCATTACTGGAAGAATTAGAAGGATCATAATATTCCTTATGATCAGAATTAAAGGTGATAATCCCTTGCCTCCAATCAATGTATGGATTAAAATGCTTAAGAAAGTCAAAGCCCAATATAAGGTCTTCTCCCTTGGAAGTATCAATGACTCAAAATTCCATTAAGAGATTTGGAAGGAAGGAAGCTCAAAAATATTATTAGTATGGTGAGTCACAGATAAAGATGGGGACTCTCAGATGTCCAAAATGATAAGACAAATCTTCTCTGGAGTTCTTACATGTTCAGACAATACTTGTGAGCAAACCCTTTTGCAATAAATGAGCTGGTAGCACCAGAATCAATTATAATACTGTAAAAAACACCAGAGAGAGAAGAAAAACAAAACAAATTGAGAGAATTTTTGACACCAGTATCCAGAATGAACAATTGTGCTCTGGGTGGTGAATAATGAAGACCATTGAACACAAAATGATCATCACTCAGGCTTTTCCCTTGCTGGAAAATCTTCCTGCTGGTTGCGTAAGCTGGATGTGAGGCCTTTTTCCACAGGCCTAAAAACTATACTTCCCACCACAATATGCACACAATCCCTCCTTGATTCTCCTTTCTGTTTTGGAACCTCTTAGCTTGTGGTCCCTATTCAAGAGGGAAGAATGTTCTTGTACCTTTGAAAAACTTGACCTTGAGACTTCAGTATTCCTTTCCTGAGAATTACTCTTGTCCTTATGCCTCTCATGGTACCTGGTATCAAGGTCCAGGGTAAAATCCATTAAGTCTTGAAGACAATCAATTCTTGAAGGCTGGAAGGCCAATTGATCCAGAATCCTGGAGGCCGATACATTCCTGAAATGATGAATAAGAGCCTATTCACCCCAATCCCTAGTTATTTATACCAAAATTTCAAAACCAGAAATTTATAAGAAAACCTGAACTCCCTGTTTCATTCCGAGACCATCCAACTCTTCTTAAGCTTTTCTAACTTCATTTGGGTCTGAAAATAAATTAAACAGTTGGGATTTGAATAAAGCCCAGTTGTCAAGGAGGTAATTTGGGTCTTGATTTGTGGGGTTGGCAAGATAAGGCTCAATTCATTTTTCAGCCCTGCAAATGAGAAATGAAGTGGAATAAAGAATTTTCTTCCTTTATTCATAGCAATTTGCCTGATAATTATGGAATATGAGCTGGCAGGACTTAATAAAGCTTCTTAACTTGAAGAGTTGAGTCCCTTTAAAGCAGTTTGGTTCCTTCATAGAGGGTGTCTTGAAGGCTGGTGGTCTTAAAGGTTCAAAAGATGAAGCAGCTTGAAGATTGGCCATAATCTGGGTCATTTGTTGCATTATTGCCAATAGGAATGGTTTAGACAGATGGGAGACAGGCTGATTAAACTTGGCTAGGGTTAGCCCTCTTGTACCTTGAGATTCCCCCACAGGTGCAGAGAAAGCCTCAGTACCATCAGACCTTTCCTCTTCCACAGAATTCTCCTCCTCCTCTGCATCATCCTCACCAGGACCTCTGAGAGTGGTCCTTAAAATTCTTGGAAAGGCACCAACTACTCCTGAAAATTAATTTTATCTTTTTGGCCCTCTTCCTTCCTTCTTGGATGGTGCTTCTTCTTCCATGATTGTTCCTCTGTCTAATTGGGCCCTTAGTTTAGGAACTACTGAGGTGACATCCAGAGGTGTTCTAGGTGTTGGAGTGAGAAAAGATTGAGTTCTGGACTGTGATCTTGTCTGTCTTGAAGGAGGTGAGTATCCAACCAGCATGATTTTCAGAATAAAATAGAAATAAAATATAATTCAAGTCAGAACTTGAATATGAAAACTTGAGGAAAATCAATATCAAGGCTTGAAGTCCATATCAAGATCAATAGCTCAATTGAAAATCAAAACTCAATAACCTTGAGGAGAACCAATAAATCAAAATGAAACCTTCAGGTCAATAGATGAATTAAATTTCAAATGAAGTCTTGAAGCGAATAGGTCAATGTATCAAATCAATAAAAATCAAAATCTTGCAGAAAAATCAATCAATAAAATGGATTCTTGAGGAAAAATCAATCAATAAAATGGATTCTTGAGGCAAAATCAATTTATGTAAAAGCCTTGATGTGATAATAAGAAGGATAAATAGATCTTCATGTCAATCAATTTTCCTGAATTCAATATCAATTTCATTTAGAAGGAATCAATAAAATTAAATCAAGCAAATTCTTTGTGAAAAATCATAAGTTCTTGCAGAATTAATCAAAATGAATCTTGATGAGAATAATTTGTCTGAATAAATTTTGATCACCAATTTGAAATCAAATGAAAACAACCCCTTAATTGAAAATGGAATCAATTTCATGATTTGAATGAAAAATTTAAAAGAGAAATTAGAAATGGAAATGGGTTGACTTTCAATTTCCAAGAATGAATAGTTAATGAGAAGAATTAAGATATGACAATAAATCATTAAGTTCATAAGTCTTAAGGAGTCAGAATTTTTATGAAATGAGTGAATCAAATGATAAAAAATGAATGAACAGGATTAAAATAAATTATGAGCTAATTAATATAATGTCACAGGGGCTCTTGGGAAAAAGAAGATTGGCATGGAGCTCAGGAATCAAGAACTCACTTGGAGGGTTCCAAAAGAACAAATAAATGATTGAGAGATATATTTCTTTGCGGAAAATGAGTGCATTTACAAAAGTTTCAAAGATAAGAAAAAAAGTTATAGGCCAAAAATAATACATAAAGCAAAAGGCCAAAGAGCCAACACAATGAATCCTCAATTCACTTTTTAAACCTGCCCGAAATAACAATGCAGTTAGTCAAGGAGATGACCACCCATACCCACTGACAGGCAAGTAAAAGATTAAAATGACTGACTTATAAATATCAGGATTTGCTTTCAAGAATGGAAAGTAAATCATAATAATAATAAGATATACTAATTAGCTGGGGAAAAGGTCCCCAGCAGTGAAAAAGGTGGCAAGTATATGTGAAAACTTGAATAGCTGATCATCCAGCTGTATTGACTGTTTTTGGGTCAATACAGATCTGACCATCTTGAGAATTGAGATGTGTGTCTTGAATTACCATATAGAATATGAATTGACCCAAAAGGGTCAATTCCATACAGGCTTCCTGAATACACCCTGTATGGACCAATTGAGCTTTCCAAGGAGTGCTGGATGTCTTGATGCATTGAAAGCTGGTTTGATTGCCAAACACCTCTTTAAAACCCCCTCAAATAATACTTTTCAATTGAACTGACCAACACCTGAAGGGCCACGTGATTGGTGTCCTCAAGTCTTTGTCTGGCTCCTACCATGAGTCTTTCAACATCTTCCTTTGGAATGGATTGATGTACTTGGAGGTGACTTGAGATAGAAGAATTGGGTCTTGAAACAGGCACCAATGACTTGCTGAGGAAGAATGATGCATAATGGTATATAATATTATATATGCCCCATTCATGATTCCTGAAGCCTTTGAATCCAATAATGGGAAAATGCCTTCCCTTTTCTTGAGGGGACTGACCTGGGAAAAGGTGTCTGATGGCATCTGGAACCAAGACCAAGGCCAAATATGGCCAATTGAGGTTTTCGAACCATTATGATCTGTTGTGTTTGTGGCCAAAATAGGGCCAGTTGGGCCCACTTGTGGTTTGGGGCCTACAGGTCTGCCTTATTGTATTTAGGCCAAAAGGGGCCTCAAGTTTACCACAGTCCACAGACTGTGGCATATGTTCTGCATGCTTCAGAGGTCTTAAATGGCCCAAAAAGGGGATTCAGGCCAAACCCCCTAACTGTCACAACCACGAGTTTGACCCTCCTCCTTGATGGTTGCGGCAATCCAACCTGGAGCCAAGTTGGGGCCAATTGGTCACTTCATATCATTTATGGCCAATTGGCCCCCTTGGATGCTCTGTGGCATCCATGCCATAACACCTTCCAACGGCCATCTTATGGCCTCAGGCCATATCCTGCCGTCATTGGCCTTCTTGGCCAATTCCCACTTCACCAACCCTCAGGCCTTCATCTTTGATTTTGGACCTGGGGGGTAATTTTTTCTTCTAGGGGCCTCCAGGCCCCCAAGCCATCATCTTTGGATTCAGGACCACCCCTTTCATTATTGGGGTTTTGGCCTAAATGGCCCTTTTGGGCCATTTAGGCCCCCTGCTGCTCCTATGGCCCGTGGGCCATGATTCGTGGTCCGTAGGCCATTTAGGCCACTTTTGGCCTAATCTAATGATGCCAAAAGGGGCCAAAGGGGCCAGACACCTAGGTCCCAAACCACAATTGGGCCCACCACTGCCTTAGACCCCATTTTGGCCATAAATCCCGTAGGACCCAATTTTGGTCATGGACCACCATGGATCAATAGTTCAGCCATGGCCTCTGGCAACCACCAGAGGCCCCCAGATCAGCTCAGCCCGTTTTTCCCCTCAAATCTAGGGGATTTTTCCCTTTCCTTCATACCATCCGTACTCAAGGTTGCAGGCATGGTGCATATATGGTATTATATACCATTATGCACCATTTTTGCTCAGCAATCCAATGGTGATGTTTTCAGGACCCAATTCCACCTTTCCAATCAAGGTCTCAAATCCCAACGCCCATTTCAAAGGAGGATCATTCAGCTCATCAGTCTGACAAGTCATGGCGGCAATCAGAAGACTCTTCAAGGATCCCAACCACCTGTATCTGCAGGAGTGGGGTTGGCACAATTCATTCAGGATTCTTCAAGGGCAATTCTCAAGAGGTATTGCATTTTTTCAATCAGTTGTCAAGGCATCGAGTATTCAATACTCCTTGAACAACTCAATTCATCCGTACAGGCCCCATTCAATCAACCTGTATGGTCTTGGCCCAATTGGGCCATTTTATATTTCACTGTGTGAATTCCATCACACAGTTCAAATTTCAAGATGGCCAGAACTTTATTTCCCAATTTGGACAATACAGTCATTGATTCACCTTCCAGGATCAATCTTTCAGTTTTCACATATATTGGCTACCTTTCATCACCTGGGGACTTTTTCCCCAGTTAATCAATATATTGGATTTATTTTTATCCTTATTTTCTTTTACCTTATTAAGGTTAATACTGATAATCTTAAGTCAGTCATTAGCACCTTTTTCTCTTTTCTTTCCTTGCCTGTCAGTGGATATTGGTGGTCATATCCCTTACTAATTCCATTGTTCTTTCTGGCAGGTTGAAACAGTGAATTGAGGATTCACTTGGTTGGCTTATTGGCTTTTGGCTTTCTTTTATCTTTGGCCTCTGGCTTCATTTTTATTATTCTTTGTTATCTTTGGCATATTTTTCCTTTCTCTTACTCCTGCTTAAGAAATACATTCCGTAGTATTTCTTATCATCTTTTGGAGCCCTCCAAGTGAGTTCTTGATATCCTGAGTGCCAGGCCCTCTTGCTTCCATAAGAGCCCCTGTGACATTATATTAATTAACTCATAATTTCTTTTCATTCTATTCATTCATTCTTCATCATTTTATTCATTCATTCATTCATTCATCGAAATTATGACTCTTTAACGCTTATGAATTTAATGATTCTTTGTCACCTCTCAATTTTCTCTCATTCATTCTTCATTCTGAAAATTGAAAGCTGACCCAAATTTTATTTTCTGTTTTATCTCTAATCTTGATTTTAATCTTCCATCTCATTTTTATCCTTCATTCAGGTGTATCGTCATTTGATTCTCAGATTATTCATCAAATTTATTCAGACACATTCTTCATATCAGGATTCATTTTGATTTATTCCTCAAGAATTTTTGATTTTCAGGAAGAATTCACTTGATTATTGATTTGACATAATTGATATTTACTTCAAGATAATTGATTGACCTGAAGACTTTTCATTGATTTTGCTGATTTTCACATCAAGACTTTGACATAAATTGATTTTGACTCTAGAATTCATTTGACTGATTGATTTTCACTGCAAGATTTTATTTATTGATTGATTTATTTATTTTATTGACTTCAATATTTTCATTGATACTGATTTTGACTTCAAGACTCATTTGATTTGATTGATTGATGTACTTGAAGATTTTCATTGATTCATTGATCTTTTCCTCAATATTTGATTTGATTTGATCCTCAAGACTATTTTGGTTTTGCCTCAAGTTTTTATTCAAGTTTTTGATTCATTTTATTTAAATTTTATTCTTATTTAATCATGCCACTCCAACATTCACCTCCTGAAAGACAGACCAAATCTCAGGCTTGAACTCAAGCTGTTCTTACTCCTACCCCAAGAGTTCCTCTTGACGGCACCCCAGCGGTTCCTCAACTGAGGGCCCAATTAGATAGAGGACCCCGCATGAAAGGAGAAGCACCATCCAGGAAGGAAGGAAGAGTTCCAAGAAGATCAAATTCTTTTTCAGGAGTAGTTGGCGGTTTTCCAGGCATTTCAAGGACTAGTTTCAAAGGTCCAGGTGAAGATGGTGAAGAGGAGGAGGAGAATTCTGTGGAAGAGGAAGAGTCTGAAGGTACTGAAGGTGCTCCCGCTCCGGTGGGGGCATCCCAAGGTACTGGAAGACCAACTCTAGCCCAGTCTTATCAGCCTGTATCTCATCAATCTGAACCATCCTTATTGGCCAATATGCAGCAAATGACTCAGATTATGGCCAATCTTCAAGCAGCTTCTTCTTCTGAATCATCAAGACCACCAGCCTTCAAGACTCCATCTATAAAGTTACCAGAATGCTTTGATGGGACTCAGCCCTTCAGAGTCAGAAGCTTTATTCAATCTTGTCAACTCATCTTTCATAATGATCCGGCAAACTTCTCTCAAGATAGAAAGAAGGTTCTTTATGCCACTTCATTCTTAGTTGGCAGGGCTGCAAAATGGATTGAGCCTTATCTTTCCAATCTCAATAATCAAGACTCAAGTTACCTTCTCAATTCCTGGCCACTGTTTGAATCCCAATTGTTCACTTTATTTGGAGACCCAAATGAAGTTAGAAAAGCTGAAGCAGAATTGGATGGCCTCAGGATGAAAGAAGGTGGCCATGTTTCTCTATACATAGCCAATTTCAGGAGTTTGGTTTCAAGAATTGGGGATTGGGGAGAGAGAGCTCTCATCCATCATTTCAGGAAGGGATTCCCATCCAGGATTCTGGATCAATTGGCCTCCCATCCTTCAAATATTGATTCTCTTCAAGACTTAATGGACGTTACCCTGGAGCTCAATACCAGGTACCATGAGAGGCAAAAGGAGAAGAATCATCATCAAGAGAAGAAGCCTGAAGCCTCAAAGTCAAGTTCTTCTCATCATCACAATTCTTCAAGCTCAAGTCATAAGAAGAAGAATTTTCATTCTCAAAAGCGGCACAAGCCCCATTCTTGCTTGTTGAATGAGGACTTCAAGTTGAAAGGGTCTGAAAAAGAAAGAAGAATCAAGGAAGGCTTGTGTACTTATTGTGGTGGGAAGCATAGTCTTGAGTCCTGTGTCAAAAGGCCTCAAAACAAGCTTGCCCAAGCGTCAGGCCAATTTCCCAGCCAGGGAAAAGCCTGAGTGAAGATCATGTTGTGTTCAATGGTGTTCACAGTTTTCCATCCAGAGCACAGTTGTGCATTCTGAATACTGGTGTCAAAAATTCTCTTAAATGTTTTGTTTTTTCTTCTCTTTCTGATGTTTTTTACAGTATTCTCATTGATTCTGGTGCTACACACTCATTTATTGCAAAGCAGCTCGTACACAAGTACTCATTGACTACGTCAGAACTTCCAGAGGAGGTTCTTCTTATCATTCTTGACTCCTCTGAGTCTCCTTCCTTATTTGTGACTCACCATACTAAATATATGGTTGAGCTCCCTTCCTTCCCAAGCTTTGAATGGTACTTTTTAGTCATTGATACTCCCAAGGGAGAAGACCTCATATTGCGCTTTGACTTTCTCAATCAGAATAATCCTTCTATTGATTGGAGGCAAGGACTGATCATTTGAGCTATTCTGATCCTTCTAATTATCTCCATAATGACTTTTCTTCTGCCAAATCATGTGCAGCTCTGGTTGGTGATTCTAGAACACCATCATTTCCGTCTTCTGTCCATATTCCTTCCCTTAATTTCCCACAGTCATTACTATCTCCTAGAGCTGAAGTCTTCAAAGAGATTCAAGATGTTGGAGAAGATAATTCTGTATCTTCACTTCACCTCTTATTTGGGAATATGGACCTTCCTCCTTCATCTTATCATGACTCCCTGGAGGAGTTGTGGGATGAAGAGGAATAGCCAGAAGAATTAGAAACCGTGATGAAGGTTGTTCCTTCTGTCTATCACCAATACTTGGATGTATTCTCCAAGGTGAAAGCAGAGAGACTTCCTCCTCACCGCGCCTGTGATCATCATATCAAGCTGGAGGGGTCTCTGCCTCCAGTTGGGGTGATCTACTCTTTATCCAAACAAGAGTCAGATACACTCAGGGCCTACATTTCAGAGAATGTAGAGAAAGGTTTCACCTGGCCAAGCTCCTCTTCAACAGGAGCACCCGTTCTTTTTGTCAAAAAGAAAGATGGGGGCCTCCGTTTGTGTGTTGATTACCGCAAACTCAATGCTGTTACTAGGAAGAACAAGTATCCTGTTCCTCCTATGAATCAGCTTCTCAATGTCTTTAATGGTTCTTCTATCTTGTCCAAGATTGATTTGCATGGTGCATATAACCTGCTCAGAATCAAGGAGGGTGATGAACATTTGACTTGTTTTAGAACTAAATATGGCAGTTATGAGTACTTGGTTATGCCATTTGGGATCACCAATGCTCCTGCTTCTTTCCAAAATCTTGTCAATGATATTTTCCAAGACCTGCTGGATGTTTATGTTGTGGTTTATTTGGATGACATTATGGTCTTTTCCAAATCTGAGGAAGAACATGTCACTCATGTGTCCACTGTTCTTTCCAGACTCAGAGCCAATAACCTTTTTGCTAAGGCATCCAAATGCCTATTCCATGTTTCTAGTGTGGAATACCTTGGTTATGTAGTTTCTTCTGAAGGCCTCAAGATGGACCATGCAAAAGTCCAGAAGATTCTCAACTGGCCGCCTCCAAGAAACCTCAAGGCTCTTCAATCTTTCCTTGGCTTTGCCAACTTCTACCGCCGTTTCATCAGGAATTATTCAAAGAAGATCAGTTCACTCACCAGTTTCCTCAAGAAAGATACCTGTTTTCCCCTCAATGAGGAAGCTCTTAGTCAGTTTCACCAACTCAAAGAGGCTTTCACCACCGCTCCAATCCTTTCCCACTTCAATACTTCTCTACCCACCATTGTAGAGACCGATGCATCCAATTATGCTTTGGGTGCTGTACTGAGTCAGGTCTCTGATTCAGGGAAGCATCCCATTGCATTTGACAGCCACAATCTTATTCCAGCAGAGCTCAATTATGAAATTCATGACAAGGAACTCCTTGGCATTGTCTGGGCTCTCAAGCGCTGGAGGGCTTTTCTTCTTTCACTGCCTTCCCCTTTTGAAGTTCTCACTGATCACTCTTCTCTTCAATACTTCATGACCTCTAAAGTACTCACTTGCCGTCAAGCCCGTTGGGCTGAATTCCTTTCCGAATTTCATTTTTCAATCACTTACCGCCCTGGCCGCCTAGCTACTCTTCCGGATGCCTTATTGCGTTGAGACGACGTTTATCCGGAGAGGGGGGAGGATTTTATCAGCAAGAATCCAATGAATCTTCAGAAAATCATTAAGAAAGATGAAGTTCAACCCTCAAAGTTTCTTGCAGTCTGTCACAGGGGCTCTTATGGAAGCAAGAGGGCCTGGCACTCAGGAATAAAGAACTCACTTGGAGGGCTCCAAAGATGATAAGAAATACTACGGAATATATTTCTTAAGCAGAAAAAAGAGAAAGGAAAAATATGCCAAAGATAAAAAGAATAATAAGGATGAAGCCAGAGGCCAAAGATAAAAGGAAGCCAAAATCCACAAAGCCAACCAAGTGAATCCTCAATTCACTGTTTCAACCTGCCAGAAAGAACAATGGAATTACTAAAGGATATGACCACCAATATCCACTGACAGGCAAAGAAAGAAAAGAGAAAAGGGTGTTAATGACTGACTTAAGATTATCAGTATTAACTTTAATAATGTAAAAGAAAATAAGGATAAAAATAAATCCAATATATTAATTAACTGGGGAAAAAGTCCCCAGGTGCTGAAAGGTGGCCAGTATATGTGAAAAACTGAAAGATTGATCCTGAAGGTGGATCACCGGCTGTATTGTCCGAATCAGGCCAATACAGTTCTGGCCATCTTGAAATTGAACGGTGTGATTGAATTCCCACAGTGGAATATGAATTGGCCCAATTTGGGCCAAGTACATACAGGTTGATTGATTGTCGCCTGTATGAACCAATTGAGTTGTCCAAGGAGTATTGAAATACTTGATGCCTTGACAACTGATTTAAATGATGGAATACCTCTGAGAATGAACCTTGGAAGAATCCTGAATGAGAGTACCAACCCAACTCCTGCATAGCCAGGTGGTTGGAGTCCTTGAATGGTCTTCTGCTTGCCGCCATGGATTACCGAACTGATGACTCCAAAAGTCCTCCTTCGAAATGGGCGTTGGATTTTGGTGTCTTGAGTTGAGAAGGTGGAATTGAGTCCTGAAAATGTCACCATTGAATTGCTGAGCAAAAATGGTGCATAATGGTATATAACACCATATATGCACCACTCCTGCAACCTTGAGTACAGGGTGCATGGAGGTATGGAAGAATTTCCCTTAAGTTGAGGGAAACGCTTGATGAACTGATTTGGTGGCCCCTGGTGGTTGCCAGAGGCCATGACGGAGACATTGATCCATAGTGGTCCATGGCCAAAAATGGGTCCTACGTGGTTTATGGCCAAAGAGGTGTCCAAGGCGTTTTTGGCCAACTTTGAGTCCAAGGAAAATATGGCCAATTTTGCCTCAGGTGGGCCCAGATGTGGTTTGGGACCCACCTGGCCTTGGGGGCTAGGTGGTTTCCCCCTTTGGCCTCATTGGATTAGGCCAAAAGGGGCCTAAAAGGCCTGCAGACTGCGGACCACGGCCCACGGACCGTAGGGGGCCTAAATGGCCCAAGACCCCCTAATGAAAAGGGGGGGCCTGGATCCAATGGTGATGGCTAGGCGGCCTGGAGACCCCTAGAAGACAAAAAGGACCCCCCAGGCACAAAATCAATGATGAAGGCCTGGGGGTTGGTGAGGTGTGAATTGGCCAAGAGGGCCAATGACGGCAGGATATGGCCATTGGGATGGGCTGTGGCGTAAGGGCCTTTGGACACCCAAAGGGGGCCAATGGGCCATAAATGATATGACGTGGCCAATTGGCCCCAATTTGGCTCCAGGTTGGATTGCCGCAACCATCAAGGAGGAGGGTCAAACTCGTGGTTGTGACACAGTCAAGGTGGAATCTTTTTCCAATTTAATTGATTCAATCCAGAAGAAATTATGGCAAGATCCTCAGTACAGAAGTATCCTTGAATATTTGGGTAAAGGTAAATCTGTCCAAGATTATTCTCTTGATTCCTCTTCCCAACTTCTTCTTTTCAAAGATTGGGTGGTAGTCCCAGATGACTCCACAATTCAACTCAGTATAATTCAAAAGCGTCACGATTCTCCTCTATCTGGACACCCTGGCCAAGAGAAGACTCTCAAACTTGTCAAGCGGGATTTCCACTGGTCCGGCATGACTCAATTTATCAAGGATTATGTTTCATCCTTTCAACAGTGTTCAAGAAACAAGAATATTCACCATAAGAAGTTTGGATTCCTCAAACCTCCTCCAATTCCAAATGGTCCTTGGATTTTTCTGTCAATGGACTTCATCACTCAACTGCCACTTTCCAATTCCTTTGATTCAATTCTGGTCATAGTGGACAGATTCTCAAAAATGGCAGTTTTTATTCCAACAATGTCTTCAATCACTTCACTGTATTTGGCCCATTTATTCATCAATAATATCTTTTCAAAGCATGGCCTCCCGTCAAGCATTGTCAGTGATAGAGGTTCACTCTTTGTTTCTTCTTTCTGGACCAATCTTTGTCAGCAGCTCAAGATTTCAAGAGACTTGTCAACTGCCTATCATCCAGAAACTGATGGACAGACAGGGAGGGTAAATCAGATACTAGAACAGTATCTTTGGATGTATGTCAGTAATCATCAAGATGATTGGAACACCTGGCTCCCTCTGGCTGAATTTTCCTACAATAATTTTGACCACTATTCAACCAAGCAATCACCGTTTTTCACTGTTTATGGAAGAGATCCACAATTTGATTAGGTTCACATCACTCAAGATAATCCTGCTGGAAAGTTATCAACAAAAATCCAATCAGTACAGCAAGATGTCAAGAGAGAACTTGAAGCTGCCATAAACCTGTTTAAGAGGTATGCAGATAAAGGTAGAGCAAGTCCACCTGTTTTCAATCCTGGTGACATGGTATGGCTTTCTTCCAAGAATATCAAATCAACCAGACCCACCAAAAAACTATCCAAAAGATGGTTGGGTCCTTTTCCAATCTTGAAGAAAGTCAGTTCCCATGCTTACCACCTCAAGCTTCCATCTCAATGGAAATCCATCCACCCAGTCTTCCATATCTCACTCTTGGAACCAGTCAAGACATCAGCAATCCCAGATTGGCATCAAGAGCCTCCTCCTCCAATTATCATTGAAGAAGAAGAGGAATGGGAAGTCTCTCAAATACTGTATTCAAAGCTCAAGAGAGGAAAACTATGGTATCTGGTGGAATGGAAAGGTTTCAGCCAAGATCCAGAAATATCCACTTGGGAACCAGCCAAAAACCTCAATAATTGTCCTGAACTTGTCAAATATTTCCATTCTTTGTATCCTGACAAGCCAGGACCCAAATCTTCAAGAGCCTGATCATTTTATGGTGCTTGGTGGGGAAAGGAATTACCAAACGTAAGTCCCACTCCTGGTATGCATCTTTAGGGGTATTCTACTCTTCTTTGTTGTAAGCATCACCTTAGCCACTCTGTGAGCACTTTGAAATTTGGACACAGATTTGTTGGCCTGGCTTCAACATCAATTCCAAAATTATGGCCATTTTTCACTTGGGCAAATGGACCATTCACTTTCATTTTCCTCTCCAAGTTTTCTAATTCAAGACATTCCTTCATCAAATTTATATTCTTATTTATGGCACTGGCGGGATTGGCAACTTCTAAAAGTAAGTTCCTCTCCTGGTGTGCACTTCCCTGAGGGGTCTACAATCTTTTCAAAACATCACCTTGGCCACTCTGTGAGCACCTGGCATCAAATTCTTTTATCCAGGTCCTTGGCCACTTTCAAATCAACCGTCAAAATCTGTGATGAAGTTTGGATTCCCCTTCAAAAATTTTTTTTTCTTTCTTTTTATTTTCTTTTTCTGTTTCTTTATCTTTACTTTTCTTTAAATTTCTTTTATTATAATCTTTATGCCAAACTTCTATGTCAAATTCAATCCTTTGACATTTTCAAAGCCAAATGTCAAGAGAAGACTACGTCAACCTCCATTCATATGCCAACATTAATTATCAGTTCGAAAATTTCTTTCCAAGATCAATGCCTCTGGAATCCCTATGTCAAATCTGTCTCAATAGCCTCAACAGGCTTCTACCTTATCTTGGTGCTCAGGAGTTCACCATTCAAGGTAGGGGGGTACTGTCACAACCATGAGTTTGACCCTCCTCCTTGATGGTTGCGGCAATCCAACCTGGAGCCAAATTGGGGCCAATTGGTCACATCATATCATTTATGCCCAATTGGCCCCCTCGGGCGCTCTATGGCATCCATGCCATAACACCTTCCAATGGCCATCTTATGGCCTCAGGCCATATCCTGCCATCATTGGCCTTCTTGGCCAATTCCCACTTCACCAACCCTCAGGCCTTCATCTTTGATTTTGGGCCTGGGGGGTCATTTTGTCTTCTAGGGTCCTCCAGGCCCCCTAGCCATCATCTTTGGATTCAGGGTCACCCCTTTCATTATTGGGGTTTTGGCCTAAATGGCCCTTTTGGGCCATTCAGGCCCTCTGCGGCTCCTACGGCCCGTGGGCCGTGATTCACGGTCCACGGTCCGCGGTCCGTAGGCCATATAGGCCCCTTTTGGCCTAATCCAATGAGGCCAAAAGGGGCCAGCCACCTAGGTCCCAAACCACAACTGGGCCCACCACTCCCTTGGACCCAAAAATGACCAAAAACCTTATGGACCCCATTTTGGCCATAAATCCCGTAGGACCCAATTTTGGTCATGGACCACCATGGATCAATAGTTCAGCCATGACCTCTGGCAACCACCAGAGGCCTCCAGATCAGCTCAGCCTGTCTTTCCCCTCAACTCTAGGGGATTTTTTTCCTTTCCTTCATACCATCCGTACTCAAGGTTGCAGGCATGGTGCATATGTGGTATTATATACCATTATGCACCATTTTTGCTCAGCAATCCAATGGTGATGTTTTCAGGACCCAATTCCACCTTTCCAATCAAGGTCTCAAGTCCCAACGCCCATTTCAAAGGAGGATCATTCAGCTCATCAGTCTGACAAGTCATGGTGGCAATCAGAAGACTCTTCAAGGATCCTAACCACCTGTATCTGCAGGAGTGGGGTTGGCACAATTCATTCAGGATTATTTAAGGGCAATTCTCAAGAGTTATTACATCATTTCAATCAGTTGTCTAGGCATCAAGTATTCAATACTCCTTGGACAACTCAATTCATCCGTACAGGCCCCATTCAATCAACCTGTATGGTCTTGGCCCAATTGGGCCATTTTATATTCCACTGTGTGAATTCCATCACACAGTTCAAATTTCAAGATGGCCAAAACTGTATTTCCCAATTCGTACAATACAGTCATTGATTCACCTTCCAGGATCAATCTTTCAGTTTTCACATATACTGGCTACCTTTCATCACCTGGGGACTTTTTCCCCAGTTAATTAATATATTGGATTTATTTTTATCCTTATTTTCTTTTACCTTATTAAAGTTAATACTGATAATCTTAAGTCAGTCATTAGCACCTTTTTCTCTTTTCTTTCCTTGCCTGTCAGTGGATATTGGTGGTCATATCCCTTACTAATTCCATTGTTCTTTCTGGCAGGTTGAAACAGTGAATTGAGGATTCACTTGGTTGGCTTCTTGGCTTTTGGCTTTCTTTTATCTTTGGCCTCTGGCTTCATTTTTATTATTCTTTGTTATCTTTGGCATATTTGTCCTTTCTCTTACTCCTGCTTAAGAAATACATTCCGTAGTATTTCTTATCATCTTTTGGAGCCCTCCAAGTGAGTTCTTGATATACTGAGTGCCAGGCCCTCTTGCTTCCATAAGAGCCCCTGTGACACTAACAAAAGAGGGTGGGGCAGGGGCCCTGGAGCTGGATGAATGGTCCAAAGACCCCAAGGCTAAACTTGGTGGGATTAACCTTAGCTCTGGTTAGGTACAGAATTGGTCAAGGAGGCCAATGGTTCAGCATATGGCCTGGGGACCAGAACAGATGGGTTTGGCAAAAGGGCCATTTCACACCCCCAGAGGCCAATTGGCCTTGAGTTTTTTCAGGCTAGAATTTCCATAAACATCACTTGGGGGGTTTTTTTCTATTATTTCAACAGTTGGGGGCTATAGGAAGCCCCCAAGACCAAGTCTTCTGGGTTCTAGGGCACCAATATGGGGTACTTTGCCCCATATTCCTGGGGTTCATTTGGTGGCCCCAGGAGCATTTTGAAGGGGTCTTCCCAAATTAGTTGGGACAGGCTCTCACCTTCTGAAAAGAGGCCCAAGACCACAAATCTTGGAATCAACATTGATGACCTTGATGGGGGCCAGAAGGAGTGTCCTGGACACATATTTCGATTATTTTGTGGTATTCCAAACCCTTAGAATCAGTATCAAGCTTACAAATAAAAATAATAATAATAATAAAATAAATAAATAAAAAAGGGTGAAAATTCCAATCAACACAATAAAAATCATTTTGAAGATTTTTAGAGAACTTAAAAGGAAAGTATTGCTACAGACACACTTAGAATTCTGGACTAAAAAGAAGAACCTTCCTGTCTGACACTGCATGCAAACAGCTGTCACTAGTAAGAAAAAGGCACGCTGTTGTTTTCAAAGTTCCGTGTTTGTCTTCAATAAAATGAGCTTATGCTCTTTCCAATAAATCACATGGTAGTGCAAGGAAACTTTACACCTGTACAAAATTCTTGTTTACTACATTAAAACTCAGATCTACTCTCATTTTGTTCCCTTTCCACTTACACAAAGCTTTTAAAAAAGGTAAAAAAATAAATTCATTATTTATAATTGATACTTTTCATTAAAATATACAAAACAAGAGTGTAAAAAATTCAAAAAGTATTAATATTAGTAACAAATATTTTATGAAAAGATAAGAAAAAAAACTTACAAGACCCATTGTTGTATGGAATCCCATAGTAAAAGCTTAAAATTAATATTTGAAAAGCCAATAATTGAGTTGAATTGGCACCATGGTTTCTTATATGAGCTGTTGTAACTATTGTAGAATGAATAAATAGGCTTCACGTGTATCATGTATGAATCAATTTACTTATTTCTCATTATAATTAAATGGATTATAAAAGATTGTTTACTAGATTTTGCTCCAAAAGTACTTTGAATAAAATCATCCTATTGTTGAACTTAGATTTGTATTTGAGCTCCCTCAATTTGGTACATTCATAAGATTGATTAAATCAATCTCTTGCTTGATGTGTGGTTTTCAAGGGTAGGGGGCCTTGCCAATTTGATTCATAACCTCATTTAAGCAAGATGATGAAGTAAATGACAGCATATATGTGATTACCCAGGATCAAAAGATAGAGAAATAGGAGCAAATGCACAATTAGCAATATGGACTCGAATACTTGTGATATCAAATCTAAAACTAGTTTGAACATAAAGAAGAATAACATGTAATAGATTGTTGAATAAAGAAGTGCATATGCAAAGTAAATTATAGGGATGCTTATAATTATTTTGAGAATGATGGTAAGCATGAAGCAATGGTATTTCATAGATGTGAGAAAATAAAACAGCTCGGAATTGATAGATCTGTGAGAAGCAGGTGAAAAATGCAGGGAAAATACTGAATACCACTTACAAGGAAATTTGAAGGCCCAATTGTGAGCCTTAGAGGTATTTTCATATACCCAAAAGACCACAAATGATAAATTAAGATACAAATATAAATAAAATAAATTTATTTATACTGTAAAAATAAAAATTTAAATATAAATACAAATTTATATTTAAAAATAAAATTACAATAAAATTTAAAATTATTAAAATACATTTTTACTTGTAAAAATTAGGTAAAAATGAATTTTTAATAAAAATTATGAAATTAAAATGTTTTTGGTAAAAGTTTATATAGAATATATTATAACTTTTTATCCAATAAATAAACATAAAGAAATTATCACACCATTGGATTCCTCTTAAAAAATAAAGTGGTGTCACCTCTGGATGAAATTTCTGTAACTCAATTCTAGATAAGCTTGAATTAAGTTTTTAGTATTTTTTGTACAAAAGTATGAAAATCCTCAAAACCATAATTTAATTCACACCACATGTGGTGTTAACCATCAATTTTTGTGTTAAAATTGAGGTTTTGTGTTTAGTTTAGAAGTTATGAGGAATTGAAGTATTTTCAATTGAAATGTCAAAATGTGCTTGTGTATTACATAAGTGAACTTTAATTTACATATGAGGTATCAACTATTACAGATGTGTAATTAAATACTCAATTGAATTACACATGTAAATTATAATTGTATTACATGATGAGGAATTAAAAGAAAAAATTCCACGCAAATGTTCATCACTTTTGGCCTGGAATTGAGTCACAGGGTCTGTGACTGAATTGATGATGAGGTTTTGATACCAACCAGGGTAGTTTTAACTTCTGCCAAGAAGGTAAAACTACCCTTAATTTAAAGGTATGTTGGTAAAAACAGTTTTAACTGGCTTCTATGCCTCTTACACACATTCTGATGTGTTTTGAAGGCTCTAGACCAGTTATTGCTATAGTAATGGCTAATTTAAGGGTTTAAAATGGCTTAAACCAGCCCTTTTTTGGTCTAAACCAGGGTTCAATGATGCCATAATTGGCTTTTCTGTTTTCAGCTTCGTTTTCACGACTGAAAAGAGTGAATTTCACTTTTGGAGTAAGAAAATTGATTGCTATAAAAGAATGTCTTCTTTGCCCCACTTTTCTCTTCCTTTTATAATTAGTTCAAACACTGTTAAACCAATCAATAAAAGATTCCAACCACCCTTTTCATATCATCTTAAACCTTTTAACAACGTGAATAAATAATTATGATCATTTTTTGTAACTCTTATAATCATTTTTACCCCTGAACCACCCCAAAAGTGAATTAAAGCATCTTTCATCACTGTTAACTTTGTCACTTTTTCCCAAATTCACTCTGGTCACTTTTGGGCATGTTTTCTCTTTAAATATCTTTTTAAAGACTTTGTTCTTTAATTAATTGCTTGCAGTTCTTTGCTCAATTAATTCCAATTGAAATTGCTCTTGAAGAAATTTCTTTTGTAGCCTTAAATATCTCTTGTAGAGTATTTTTGGATAAATCTTTATTGTTGGTAAAACAATAAACTTTTAATATATTATTGTTTCGCACTTATAAATTCAAAAATAATAAAATTGGCATGTTTTCCTTTAAAAATACTATTTCATACTATTCTTAAATAATTTTACCTTATACAAATTTTGAGGACAGGAAAAGTACTTCATATTTTATCAAAGTTTCATATCCACACCTTAAATTTGGGGGCCCAGCCATGATATTTTACCAGTGAAATAATTTTTTTTACTTTTTTTAATCTTTTTTTCTTATATTGAAAAATTCAAAAATATATAAAAAATACTTATAATTCAAAAAATCCTTAAAAAATAATATCTTTTTGAAATTATAAGTAAGGCTTTATTTTTTATTTCTCTTTTGAAAAACCTTTTTCTTTACTTAATTAATTGGCTTTTTTAATTAATTTTAGTGTCTGACAATGTGGTAAGACAAGAAAATATTGAAACAGCCTCCACAGTTACTAGAATTATTCCTGAAAGCACTGTGATTTCTGACCATAATAGCACTGTTATTATAACTCAGAATAACCAAAAAGAGCCAATTTCTTCTGAATTGATCAACTTTGATATCAGTAATACTCTTCATTAAGCTAAAAATTTGGCAAATAGTAAGTTTTTGACATAAAATTACTATTTTAAACCTTTTTAATCATAAAAAATGCCTTCAACCAGATCGGAAGCAAGCTATAAGCCCTCAATAATCTCCCAAAAAGGTCATAGACATTATTATGGAAGAAGCCAATCAGATACAGAAGGACAAGGGTCAGTAAAAGACTTCTGCAACCATCAATTGTCCAATTCTGAAGCTGTTGACACTATTTTACCTTCAAAAAGAGCTGACACCGCCACAAGAAGCCTCAGTGGAAATTTACAAAGCCAGCCAGAAGGCTTACAACAATGCACTGCAGCACAAAGAGTAGCCGATCCTTTCAGATCTGTGGAAAAACTGCATGAACTCATACCTGACTGTAAGAAAATTCCCGGGTCATCCCAACACTTGCAAGTTACTCAATGGATGGCATACATTGATGGAAAAGAAGAATATGATGCTTTCAACAGCAGAATGGAGTAAAAACAACCCTCCAACACCAAAGCAAGTTCCAAGACCAGCCCCAGTAGCCAGCAGCAGGAATTCCAACGTGAAAAAGCAGCTACAAGCTCAAAACAAAGGCAAAGGGAAGGGACCAGCCCCAAAGCCTTACAGCCAGGGATACAGGATTCCAAAGATTCAGAAGGATGCCATGGAAAATGTATTTTGGATGGCCAGAACCATGATGGAATTACAGAAGAAGGAGGAAGCCAAATCAAGATTCCAGAAATGATCTCTGATATATTTGATTCCATCCCAGAGTTGTATGAAGCTATAAATGACGTTCAAACACATCTTTCTGATAAAAATGAAACCATTTATAACAACATTACAACAAACAACTTGAGTCTGTGCCAAATTGATGAAACACTTATGTGTTTTGAAAATGTTTTAAGAACAATTAAAATTTTCAATAATGATAATTCTTTTGGAAATAAAATAAATGAAAAATCTGCCATTTCTAAAGAGTTAACAGACAAATATATCAAGTTCTATATTGATGACATAATTGAAACAAGAATTAAACAAGCCATAAATATTATCAAGACAGATAACAAGAAATTCCTTGATGACATTGCAAATTCATTTACTGAAGTAAAGACATATACCATTGCCTTGAAAAAGTGCTTTGATGCTTCACAAGAAGAATTATCAAAAGTATCAATGAAATTGAATCAAGTCACTGCTGATAATACAAGACAGACTGAGGTATGACAAGAACTGATACATAAAGAAGACATGTATAAAATTGAAGTAATAAATTTAATACAAGCCTTCCAACATGAATACAGGAATTCCCAAAGGTGTAGCAACAGTAAAATGAATGATATTGAACAAATACTGAACACCTTACCAAGAATGTCTACACCTCTGAATCAAAATGAGGGCACAAGGATTCCAAATCCACAAGTATTGGATCCTGATAATTCATAGTTGAAAAATGAATTATCCACTTCTTTTTGTAACTTGGAACCATCAATGAGCCAAGCACTTTTGAAAGAAGTACCAAAACTTAAAGAATGGCCTCACTTCAGTGGTGAAGGAGAATATGACCATATGGAATTCATCAGAGGATTTTACATTATAAAAGAAGATTTTGAATTACCAGACAGATTGGTAACAGCAAGATTTAACACCTTGTTTACCAGATCAGCTCACAGATGGTATATCAAATTAAGACAAGCACATGGACACCAAAGTTGGACTTGGTGGAAAACCCAAATTATCAACAAATGGGCCAATGATGCCTGGATATTTCAAGTGGAAACAGAACTTTAATCTGCCAAATTTAATGCTGATAAAGACAGAGCTTTACCATGGTTTTTCCAACAATAAGACAGACTAACAGCATTATACCCTGTCATGTCATAATTTATGATTCACAGAAAGATTCTGAGACAATGTGGAGGTGACTTAGGGCATGCTGTCAAAAGCAGGACTACTGAACAATCGTCAGCAGAGGATATTATCAATATATTAGAAGAAGTAACCACCAGAACCAAAATTGGTTCTAGTAGGGTGAATCTCAAAACAGGATTGAATACACCTTGGAAAGATTCTGTGGACAAAAACCCCAAAGAAAATTCTAATAATAAGTATAAATCTGCAGATACAGTCAGAAAGTGCCATATTTTCCAAAGCACCACCCAGCTATCCAATACATGTCCAAAAAGGGGAAATCAATGAAATTGATATTGAAAAGGAACCTGATGTTGAAAAAGATGACATAATTGAAGTCAATTCAGATGATAAGTCATCAATATTTTCTGAATCTTCAAAAGATATAGAACATAGCAATGCCACTTTTGGCATCATGGAATCTTATTCCCACTTGCCACAATTAGGCAATGGTCAACTTGATTTATTAAAAGCTCAAGATGTGCAACTTATGAAAACCAAACCAAAAAGGGGGAAAGGTTATACAGCTGGTAACTCCTGTATAACAGAAGTGGTGATTGACAACAAGCCCACTGAAATTTTGCTTGACCCAGGAGCATTCTGCTCTTGTGTTGGTAAATCTTTTCTTAAACCTTGTGTACCAAATTTGGAAGACCAGTTGTTACCAATTGATGGTATAAAGTTCAATAGTGCAAGTAATCCAATGAAAGCATTAGGAATTTTTGAGACCAATGTCATATTGCCACCCATTAATGGGAATTTAAGAATCACAGTTGAATTTGTTGTTATGGAAAACTGCTCTAGTACCCATTTTATATTGGGAAATGACTATTTAATCATGTATGGTATAGATTTACATAACAACAAAGACAGATACTTTACATTTGGAGGCAATAAGCATCAGAAATTTGCCTTTTTACCATTTTAAAGACAAATTACAGTAAATAAAGTATCACCAGTAAACTTGAAATTGGAAAAATTCAAATCTGAACAGTGGAGGGAGGCTGAAATAATCCTTTATCTGACTGATACACAATAAAATGAACTTTCTTCTCTTTTGTATGACCACAAAGGAGCATTTGCTTCAGACAAAAAGCCTCTAGGAGCAATTATTGGTCATGAAGTTGACATCATTCTTAATATTGAAAGACCTTATCCACCACTCTTAACAAGACCTGCATACCCAAAAAATCCCAAGTCAAGAGAAGCTCTGGAAACTCATATCAAAGAGCTTCTAGACCTTGGTGTAATAAGAAAAGCTGGCCATAATGAAGAGGTAGAAATAACTACACCAGTCATAGTGGCATGGAATAATGGAAAATCCAGAATGGTTGGAGACTTTAGAGCTCTGAACACTTACACTGTTCCAGATAGGTACCCAATACCAAAACTCCAAATTGCCCTTACTCAAATATCTCAAGCAGTGTATATAACCACTATGGATGCCCTTAAAGAATTCCATCAAAATGTGGTGACACCACAAGCAAGAAAATATTTGAGAATTATTGTTCATTATGGAGTTTATGAATATTTAACAATGCCCTTTGGTATCAAAAACGCACCTTCACACTTCCAGAGAATGATGAATTAAATCTTCCCTGATGAGCTTTCAGAGGGATGGTTAATCATTTACATTGATGAAATTATTGTCTGTTTCAAGACTTGGGAAGAGAACATGTACAGATTGTCCAGAGTTTTGACAAAAATTCAATCAGTGAACATGAAAATCTCTTTGAAGAAATGTCATTTTGGATTTAAAGAACTTAAAGAACTAGGACATGTTGTATCTGGTTTGTCCCTTGGAATTGAAAAAAACAAAATTGCAGAAGTATTGCTAAAACCCATTCCTCATCACAAAAAGGAAATTCAGTCATTTTCAGGTTTTTCAGGATATTACAGGCAACACATTAAAGATTTTGCATCCATAGCAAGACCACTTTATACATTGTGTGACAAAGACACACTATTGTAAATGTCTGTTGACAGAGTCAAGGCTTTTGAGTCTCTAAGAGAAGCCTTGACTACTGCTCCACTCTTACTGATTCCAGACTTTAAGCTTCCATTTAAATTGTATATTGATGCATCAGGGGATGGGCTGGGTGCTGCACTTCACCAAGCTCAGATCATAAATTATAAACACATGGAAGGACCCATATGTTTCATATCCAGGCAAATCAAACCAACTGAAGCCAGATATGGAGAAAGTCAAATGGAATGTCTATGCCTTGTCTGGGCCTTGGAAAAATTAAACTACTTCTTAGAGGGATGTGTTTTTGAAGTGATAACAGATTTTACAGCTGTCAAATCACTTTTAAACATGAAAACACCTAACAGACATATGCTCAGATGGCAAATAGCCTTACAAGAATACAGAGGCAATATGACTATTGTTCATAAAGAATATTCATAAAACTGCAGATGGACTAAGCAGATGGCCATTACCAAATGATATTCATAATCCTGCTTATGTGCCAGAAGAAGCTTCACCACAGATCCCAATAGAGGAATTAGTGTTACAGACTTGAACACCACCTTCTTTGAAGACGTAAGAAACAGTTACACTCAGGATAGGAATTGTAACATCTTATGCCAACTACTTAAGAAAGACTGTAAAGAAAACTCTCTAATACATGCCTTGGATGAAGTATGGAAGAAATCTTATGATGAAGGAAGATTTCACCTGCTGGATGGTATAGTTTACCACAGGACCAAGCACACATGTGTCATGACAGTTTTGGACAGTTCATTAATCAATCTTATACTGAAAGAATGCCATTAAGTCCCCTTTCAGGACATCTGTCTGAAGACAGAACAAGAGAAAAAGTGAAAACCTGCATATGGTGGCCAATGTGGCAGAAAGATGTTGCAGATTATTTCAAAACCTGTGACAGATTCCAAAAGTCAAATAGGTCCACTGGCAAGATAGTTGGAAATATGATCAAAATCCAAGAACCCAGAAGACCTTGGCAAATTATCCATATCAATTGGGTAACTGGCCTACCACCAGGGGGTGACAGAAGCTATAATGCTTGCCTAGTGATTCTAGACAGATTAAGTCAAACTCCAATCTTTTTACCATGTCACAAAGATGATACAGCCATGGATAAAGCTCTTCTAATATGGAATAGAGTAGTGTCATGGACTGGCATATTTAAAAATATCATTAGTGACAGGGATCCCAAATTCACTTCAGCACTATGAACAAATCTTCACCAATTATTTGGCACTGAGCTTTCTTTCTCTACAGCCTACCACCCATAAACTGATGGTCTGGCTGAAATAATGATCCAGACCTTAGAGTACATGGTAAGAAGATTTTTTTCATATGGCCTTGAATTCAAAGATTGTGATGGATTTACCCATGATTGGTGCAATCTGCTGCCAGCACTGGAATTAGCATATAAAACGTCAATCCATGCCAGTTGTGAGATTTGACTATGAAACTGATGATAATATTATTATTAATCAACAGTACTATGTCTGTTCTTATAAAATATAATAATAAAATATTATTATAACCACAATTAAATAATTAAAGAATTATTTCTTTCACATGTTAAACACTACTAGTGATTTTAACATTGAGCAGTAATTGTCTACAAGAATCAATTACAAGAAAAGTTTAATCATAAAAACTTCTTTTATCAAAATAACAAAATTATTTACATATATAATTATCTTTTACAAGAATCATTATAAAGATAATTCTTGAAGAAAACTAATTTCATAGAAAAACTTTAATAATTAAAGATAAATGACCCACTTATACCCCAAAGAACTTATTGAAAGATATAAGTAGAGAAATTTGATGTAGAATTGTGGATTTAAGGGATCAAAGTGATTCATAGCAGGATTACAACAATATATAGTTGGATTCTATGATTTCACGTCTTTCTGATTGATTCTGAAAGAATTAAAATACTTAAGAATAGTCTAACTAATACTTACTTGTTGGTAACAATGATATAAACCAATAATAAGATGATTTGATCTGGAAAAAACAGCAAGAGGAGGCCTCTTTTAAGTCAAAAACAGCTCACAGAAGCATGCCATGGAGCAGACTGAAAAAAAATTTAGTGAGAAAATAATAAACCCTTTTGGATTATTGATTGCATCATCTGTTGTCACATAAGATTATCATAATTACTTAATTGATGCTTTTATGTGACTAACAACCCCAATATGGTTAAGAATAAAAGGAGTAACATCTGTTAATCTTTTATATTAAAAAATAATCATTGATTTATCAATGTTATTTGCAATTTCATCACAGGTTGTAATTACTGTGAATTTCTGAAGATTCAGTGTTTCACGTAGAATGGTCAAAAATGGACTGTAAGTGAAACTTTTAACTTTACTAGTAAACCTATAATTATTTTTGGTTGTACCATTGATAATACAGTTCTTCATTGGTCCTGAAAGATTCAGAGAGATTAATCAAGAATTGTATTTATAATGAACTTTTGAAGTTTTTACCTCATTTCTATGTAGAATTGCAAATATCAGTGTCTAACTGGTTTCTATGAGGTAAATCAATGGATACAAGTCCAAAAATGGTTTTAATTACTCTTTTGGGGTTTATCCATGGAAATTAATTAAGAACTTACATGGTTACAGGAGTCTAAGTAGCTCTTTACCTCCTTGGCACGTCAAAATAGCAGGTTATTTGCTATTTTCTTATGATTTACTGTAGTTGTAACATGGTAACCAAGTTCCCAAAGTGTTTTAGCTTACTAATTGGGCCACGATTAGCCATGGATCCAAGCTTTGGAGCTGTCCACGCCTCTGAGGCCTCAGAAGTTGGGTACCCTGGCTCTTTCTGATGTCTTTTGTCCCCCTTGCCTATTTTTCACGTCAAAATAGAAAATTAAGCTTAAAGTGAGATATCCACTATGGGTGTACCAAAAGTCCATTTAGGAATACCATGATATTAAGTCCCCAAAACATGCATAACACTATTCTTAGCTTATATTTAACATGGGATTTCTCACATTCCCATTATTTTTGGCGTGAAATTAAGAAAAACAAAATTTTTCACAGATCTTTTATGTGGTATTGATGATGTGGTATTGAAATATTTCCCATATTACCACCTCAAAGAGTTAATTTGAGCTGATTCATTCTATGGAGCTACCCTAGGTTAGTTTCTGTTTAGAATCCAAATCTGGCCTTAAATCCATGGATTTACTTACCTAATAAAAGGTTATTCATCTTTTCTGGAATCAAAAATGATAAATTTTGGATTTATGCATTACTTATGAGTTATGCATAATTCAGAATTTATTTTCAAGATAATTGTAGCCTATTTGGGTATGTAAAATATACCTCAAGGCTCACACCAGTACCAATCAAACTCCTGCTATCCTAGAAAAGAGATGGAACCCCAAATTACCTCAAGATTCCTTGAGGAAAGATTTAATTGAAATACATCCCACAGCTGCTAGCTTCAAGGGAGTGCTAGACAAAGCTAGAAAGCATGCAGTAAGGTGCATGGAAGACTCTTTTGCATATGCTAAGGACAAATGGGATAAATCACATACAACTCCACATTTCCAAGTGGGGGATTTAGCTCTTGTATCCACCACTAACTTCAATAACATCAAGGGATTTAAAAATCTGAAAGACTCCTTTGAAGGACCTTTTGTTATTAAGGCCCTCCATGGAGAAAATGCAGTTGAAGTAGAGTTATCTGAAGAGCTTATCAATAAGCATCCCACATTTCCGGTGAGCTTGACAAATCGATATAAATCTAGTGATGTTGAAAGATTTCCCTTGAGGAATAAAGTTCTCCAAGTTATACCTCCTATGGAGTCATCTGGTAGTAAGAAAATTACCAAAGTTCTCAAAGAAAGAAAGTTGAGAACCAACAAAGTAAGGGAGTACCTTGTTAGGTACAGTGACCCAGCTTGTGAAGATGAATGGTTGCCAGAAAAAGACATACCTGAAGCTACTAAACTTCTCAGAAGTTTCAGGCACACTAGAAATAACAATATTAAAAAGTAATATTCGTTTTTAGGGGGAGGGAATGTGAGCCTTACAGGTATTTTCATACACCCAAAAGACCACAAATGATAAATTAAGATACAAATATAAATAAAATCAATTTATTTATATTATAAAAATAAAAATTTAAATATAAATACAAATTTATATTTAAAAATCAACATTTAATTATAATTTAAAAATAAAATTACAATAAAATTGAAAATTATGAAAATACATTTTTACTTGTAAAAATTAAGTAGAAATGAATTTTTAATGAAGATTATGAAAGTAAAATATTTTGGTAAAAAGTTATATAAAATATATTTTAACTTTTTATCCAATAAATAAACATAAAGAAATTATCACACCATTGGATTCCTCATAAAAAATAAAGTGGTGTCACCTCTGGATGAAATTTCTGTAACTCAACTCTAAATAAGCTTGAATTAAGTTTTTAGTATTTTTTTTACAAAAGTATGAAAATCCTCAAAACCATAATTTAATTCACACCACATGTGGTGTTAACCATCAATTTTTGTGTTAAAATTGAGGTGTTGTGTTTAGTTTAGAAGTTATGAGGAATTGAAGTATTTTCAATTGAAATGTCAAAATGTGCGCGTGTATTACATAAGTAAACTTTAATTTACATATGAGGTATCAATTATTACAGATGTGTAATTAAAAAACTCAATTGAATTACATATGTAAATTATAATTTTATTACATGATGAGGAATTAAAAACAAATGGAAAGATAAATTCTGGGGGGGAAAAGACACTCTAGCTCTAAGGGGGAGCTAGACCCCCAAAGTCCTTGCTGACTGGCATGGGATGTCAAAATCCATGCAAAAGCTCATTACTTTGGGCCTGGAATTGAGTCACAAGGTCTGTGACTGAATTTATGATGAGGTTTTGATACCAACCAGGGTAGTTTTAACTGCTTACAAGAGGGTAAAACTACCCTTAAGTTAGAAAAATGTTAGTAAAAACAGTTTTAACTGGCCTCTACGCCTCTTACACACATTCTGACGTGTTTTGAAGGCTCTAGACCAGTTATTGCTATATTAATGACTGATTTAAGGGTCTAAAATGGCTAAAATTAGCAAAAAATGGCTTAAACCAGCCCTTTTTTGGTCTAAACCAGGGTTCAATGATGCCATAATTGGCTTCTCTGTTGTCAGATTGTTTTTCACGACTGACAAGAGTAAATTTCACTTTTGGAGTGAAAAAATTTATGGCTATAAAAGAATGTCTTCTCTGCCCCACTTTTCTCTTCATCTTAGAATCTTTTTCCTTTTATAATTAGTTTAAACACTGTTAAACCAATCAATAAAAGATTCCAACCACCCTTTTCATATCATCTTAAACCTTTTAGCAACGTGAATAAATAATTATAATCATTGTTTGTAACTCTTATAATCATTTTTACCCCTGAATCACCCCAAAAGTGAATTAAAGCATCTTTCATCACTGTTAACTTTGTCACTTTGTTTCCAAATTCACTGTGGTCACTTTTGGCTGTGTTTTCTCTTTAAATATCTTTTTAAAGACTTTGTTCTTTCATTAATTTCTTGCAGTTCTTTTCTCAATTAATTCCAATTGAAATTTCTCTTGAAGAAATTTCTTTTGTAGCCTTAAATATCTCTTGTAGAGTATTTTTGGATAAATTTTTATTATATTATTGTTTTACACTTATGAAGTTAAAAACAAGAAAATTGGCATGTTTTCCTTTAAAAATACTCTTTCTTACTATACTTAAATAATTTTACCTTATACAAATTTTGAGAACAGGAAAAGTACTTGATATTTTATCAAAGTTTCATATCCACACCTTAAAATAATTGGAAGCTTAGAGTGGAGAATCCATCAGCCATTCCTTCTATAATACCATAACTTGAGAATTTAAGCAATATAAAATTAATTTGATGTACCTGTCTGATAGAAAGGATTGGATTATGGCAGTTGTCTAATCAGGAGGATTTCTCTTGGTTATTAAGGTGGGAATTCACCTGGTGGAAGATTCAATCAAAAAAGTACCTGGATGTGGAGATCACAGGATAAGAAATTTTGGATTTTCTGGAAAAGATGCTGTAACAAAGGTTTACAAGGTTCATTTCCTGACCCTCCTATCATACTGAACAAAAATCTGTCTTGGAGGCCACATATAAATATTTAAATTGAGTAAGTGGCCGTGAGCCAGAGAAGACTTAATTCATAAGTCTCTATCACTCGTATCAATCAAAAAAAATGAGAAATAAAGGTAATGAGGTTATTCCAATTGATATTTAAAAGGTTTTTGGGTTTATTCTGGGTCAATATTCTTGTTGGTGAGTGGCGTATGTATTTTTTGGTGATAAGAAAATTTAAAAAATGGTAATAGCTGATCTTTTGAGAAATCTTTAATATTGGAATCAAAAGAAATGAATCTAATTATACTTTATATTAATGGATTGGATCAAATGAAAAACTCTTCCAAATTTCTTTATTCTTTTATAAATATATGATAGGGATAATAAATATCCTATAACAGTGCTTTAATTATTATATCAGACATCAATTCCTAAAAGGATGATCATATAGAAATAATAATTGAGATAAAAGATTTAAGAATGACTTTAAATACTTTTTTGAATATTTCTGTACCACTGGGAATTGCTAATGGGCATTTAGTAAATCAATATCATACTAAACTACCTTCTAGGGATTGATGGAATTAAGCCATTACTTGGAAATTAAAATTTAAAATATTCCTCAGGCAATAGAATATAGCTAAAAGAAAGCTCTCCTTAAATAAAAACAACAAAATCCAGGATTTAGGTCATGGTGGGCAGATAATTTGAGTCAAAATCTTCCTTTTTAGGGGTGGAATATGATCTCAATTTTGTTAATTTGTGGTATTGGTGTATCAACATGGTGTCTTCAAGGAAGTTTTACCAATTGGTTTAAACCATAATTTAATTTACTTTTTAGTTGACATGTTGTGTTGATATTTCTGATGTATTTGAAAGGAGAAGTGTGCACCTGGAATTAATTAAATTTCCCAAAAATGAGATGGTTGGATGGTAACTTCAAGTTAATTTGTAGTTTTGGTAAGGATAGTTTCTAAACTGAATATTCTTACAGAAAATTCTTAGTGCTCTTGGATTTTTCTTTTTGGCACTATTTAAGCCTTCCATTTTTTATTTTCATATGAACGTTTCTTATCTTCTTTGGTCCATACCATTCTCCTTAGGGTGATAATTGAAAAATTGGTAGAATTAGGTTAAATCTGGCCTTATAACTAACTATAGGCTCTATACAAGGTTTTTAGCTTTCTAATTATAGGTTGATTGGTATTAGCTAGCTTGTGAGTTAGCTTGAATCTGGCATGAAAGGTTTAATGGTATACCGCAGTAATTTTAATGTTCCCCTCTATGTATTTCAGGATGGGGCAATTTAACATCTTGGAACAGCCCTTCCAAGATTTTCTGTTCCTAAGCTGTGCTTTGATCTTGTAAGCAGAAAATGACATTTTCTCCCCTCTTTTGCATCCCCTTCCACTTCCAAAATTCCCTTATTTCATGGCCTCAGTCTTGTGGGCCCAGTACTTTAATCTTTTGTTCAACACACTTTCAAATAGCTTGAATAATATTTTTCTAATTCTATTGGTTGGTATGATGACCAATATTAAAATTCATTATTGTTTATTTTTTGAATCATAACTTTTGAGAATTTCTTGCATAATCTCAGTAAGTGTCCTTTTTGGAGGAAATTACTTAAGATGTCTATCAGAAGCTTTACTATTATTTCACATCTTTATTCATTCAATTGGGATTTCATATGGCCCCAAAGCCTTTTTTAGGAATCTGTTTTATTTTTCCTTGAGGTTGATTGGTTGTTATCTTATTGAACCTTAATTCTTGGGTCATCTCAGGTACTAATTTTTGCTCCTCTTTGTCATCTATTGAGCCATCTTCCTGGGAAATAAGATTTAAGAACAATTCAGCTAGGTCTTGTTTATCATTTTTTGGTATTTTATCTACATTCCTCAGTGATAAGACGTCCCCTGATGCAATTGTTTTGTAAAGCTGGAAGGCTCGAAAATCCTGGTTTAGACCACTTTTTGAAAGATTAACTCTCTTTTTTAAATAATTTTGCCATTTTTTATTGGAAAATTTGGCTTCTTCTGACCTAGTGAGTAGCCTCTCTCTTATTTTCCTATTTATCTCCTGAACTATATGATGAAATACCTTCTTTTTATGGTGCAAGTAGTAACCCATCTGGATTTTTTCAAATAACTTAACTTCATAATGTCACTTTTCCATTCTACATCCTCAATAAACTTTCCTCTGAAATTTTATTTGTCTCTCTGTAGGTCTCTTCTTAAGCATTGTTTGAGTTGTTGCAGGTAAGAGTACTTGTCTAGTTCATTAAGCTTTATTTTGAGGTGAGGTTCTCTTGTTTATATCAAGTCCTCTTTTGATTTTTGAGATTTCTTGATTGGTTGATTATCCAATGAGTGGTTATCAAAAGAATTAATGTACTCTCCTATCATTTTTTCCTCTTCTGAATTGGCCAAAATGGGTTCAATTTCTGTTTCTATCTTTATTTATTATAGAGCTTTGATAGTACCTTTTTAGCAGCAGAGCTTCATTAGTTTCTTTTTTCTTATAATGGATGTGATTTTATCCTCTGGAATCTCACAGATTGGAGTGTAGGTTATAGTCCAGAGAAATAATGGTTGGATATTTCAATTCCATTTTGTAGTTTTTTGATTCCTTTGAATGGTTTTTGTGGGCTTTAGAATGACTTTATGTTGAGATTTTTTTCCTTTTCTGGGTCAATCAAGACAAAGGTGAATAATCTCTGATTGTCTTGATTGTCTTCTCAAATTGATATATTATTTTCTGGCCTTTGAATTCTCACATAGATGAATGTCCTTGGTTTTCATTCCCTTGATTGTGGTTCTGCAACAGGTTTTATTCTTTTGCATTATTGGTTCTTTGGTGGTTACAGGTTGTGGTAATAAGCCCAGAGCTCTTGGATAGGTAAGGATATATTTTCTTGTTCTTAATTCAGTATACTTAGAACTTTGTCTTTCCGATTTCAAAAATTTAGTTTTAGTATTTATATTCTGTTGTGGTCAGCTGGGTGGATTTAATATATGCTGTTTTAAAAAAGCCTAACTATTACTTGTATGATTTGGTTTTATTAAAATTAGCTTCCCTTAATAATAATATATGTGTACTGGCTTTCTCCAGTTTGGCTTTCTTAATGGGGCACTTACTTATAAACACAGAATTTAAATAATATTCATCCATTCTATCCACAGGTTCATCATTACCCATATCACAATATATTCATCATTTTCGATTTTCATCTCTCATTACCTCCTTAAAATCTCTTTTTTTATGCTTATTTCTGCATATAATTCACCTGGCTTTTTTCTTGAAGCCACTTCAAAGATGGCCTACCTTTAGTCAGTTAGAACATTGAAGTGGTCCCAGTTGGAAGCTTAATGGATGAAGATGTGATTTCTTACAAGCTAACTGTCATTTTATTATATAATTGGCAATCTCTTTGTTACTTGAATAAATAATTGATGAAACATGGTCTTCCTACCCATTTCATTCTTTAGATTTTCTTCTGGAATATCATTTTCTAGGAAAAATTCTCCAACTCATCTTTGATGTCAAAGTGGGCTTAGACCAAATGGACTAATACTGTGGAAAAAGCTTGAGATGTAATAAAACGAAGGTTCAGCTGAGTGATCCTAGAAGTATCTATGTTCAAGTCTCCATATTGCTTGTACTCTTTCTTTGGTGTTAAATTGTATGTTTCCTGACTCATATCTCTCTTTCTTTTCCATTTATTCTAATATTCAATTATTCCAAGGCTTCCAAAAACTCATCCATTATTTGTTCCATATTATCCTTTTGAAATGGTTTTCTCCTTTCCATGTGTTTCTGATTAGGATTTTTCCTTTCTGAAACATATTAATTGTTTTATTTGGGGGGCTCAGAGTTGGTGAGGACTTCTCGTTTTAGTTTGTGTTCTGATGTATTGTGCCAGCTTTTCTGCATATTTTTGTGTCTTGGGAATGTTGTTTTTCGTAGTTGGTAAATGATCTGCAGCAATTTTCTTCAATCAGTGTACCTCTGTCATTAGTTCTCTTTTTTCTGCTATTAATCTGTTGATCATGTCTTTCTGAGGTGGAGGAGAAACTATTTTGTGGGCTACAGCTCTTGTGGCATGTTTCTTTTCTATTGCGTCTAGTCTGTTATTGATGCTCTTAATCATGGAAAATAGCACTCTGACCCTTCATCCAGTTTATTTGCATCAATGCCATATTCTTTAAACATCATTGCATATTCAGTAGAGAGGCATGTCCAATTGTTGCTATCATTGCCACTTGGAAATGGTAGTGATTCTTTATGACCACAAGCTGGGCTAGGGCTCATGGTTACCAGGTTCATTGGTGAGGCTTTCTGAGATGAGATTTTTGAGAACAACATTATTTTTTATAAAATTTCAGACATTTCACAAAACTGTATTTTGATAGAAGTTAGGAAGCCCCTTGGTTGGTGTCAGGATGAAGCTATGATAAAGTAGTAAATAGGCTAGTTACAGCTTTAAATATTCTTGTGACACAGTTATAAAGATTGAAATAAAGTTTTTTTTAAGATAATAAGGGTTATAATTAAATAAAAAGGGCTTTACTATTGAGAAATAGTGGTGGTGAGCGCTGCTGAAAGCCCTGGGTGCAGTCTTACCAGTTTGATTACTATAATAAGAACTACAATACTAAGTTTTATGGTATAACCTGATTATTTTCCAAGAGTAAAGCTGTTTTTGACATTTTACTACGTAGGAATTCAAGAGCAGGATGCGGAAAGCTTTTCTGGCTGTGAAAAGCCCCCTTTTTATCCTTAAATGAGGTGAAAAGGTGGCTAGACCTTTCCACATTGAGGAAGTGAAGATTTTTCACTCTCTAGGACAGGCCTTTATACCCTGTATTTGGCTCATATGTGGTTTTGAAACCACATCTGGGCTGTTTTCACCAATACAGGGTGAAAATTTTCATCTGGGGACCATACAGCCTTATTCTGATATGTATGATGCGTAGAATTCTGTACGGATCCTGTATGGGACCCCAGTATTGAATTAACTATGAGGTATTTCAGTAAAAACAACCTCCTTTGTCAGTTTGACACCTCATAATCATGGTTATGGGATATTATCCCATGGTAGGGCTGTATTGGTCAAAATGTGGGATTTTGACCTTAAAACAGCTATAGCTTTGTCAGTTCTTGAGATATCAACCTCAAAGTTGAATCAGTTTGATTGCCTGTATGTGTTCTACACAGTGGTTTCTTATTTGGTATGGTTATCATTAAATATGACAAAGTTATCCCATGTACAAGTTTTTTGTACATGTGCATGTTTTGAGGCAAAAGCTATATTTGGCTTGTTTGCCCTATAGCTTTTGTTCTAGTGTAGATATGAAGGAATGGATAACACCAGCAGATATCCCTGATTGTGCTCTTCCCAAAAAGACCCCACTTTAGGTATCTCACACTAAAACTGTAGAAGTTAGATGAGAGGTGAATGTTTTATTCACCCTTATTTGGCCTGAATTTGACCATAACTTCTGTAATACTGGTTCTATCTCAGTTTGATTGATACCATTGAATAGCCCTGGCTTAGAGCTTCATTTTGCATACCCATTTCATGGGGTTAGGCCTCTTACTCTGTATTTCAGATGAGAGGTGAAAATTAAGGTTTATGCTCAGCAACAACTTTGAGCAGGAATAACTTTGTTATTCTTTGTCCTATGATGATGGGACTTGTATATTTTAAAGAAGTTAGTTTCCTCTTTCCTTTAATTCCCTTTGAGCTTATTTGGCTCAGCTCCATGTTTTGGTGGTATTTTGGCTATACCATTGGTTTATGGTATTTTGCTGTCATGCTTGTGCTCTGGTTTTGAGTCACAGGCCAACATACCCTCCCTCTAAAAAAGGTGCATCATTGATGAGACTGTTCAGTCCTCCTAGAGGCTCTTAATCTCCTTAAATGAAGGTTCCCATCTGGTATGGCATCTTCTGCCAACCATTTGACTTTATCAGCTGTCTGGTTCTTGAATCTGACTAAGTACTGTCTCTGATCCTTGTCATTAAGTCTGATCTTCCTGGCCTTGATGATTCTCTTCACTGGTCCAGGGGAGTCTTCCACTTCCACTATTTCTGGTGGTGTGGGGTTCTTCTTCCTGGAGGGGAATTTATCCTCCTCTGTCTGGAAGTATTGCTTGACTAAGCTTACTGGGAAGACTGGGTGTTTCCTGGAAAATTCCTTTGTGAGTTTGACTTCCACTGCATTTTTCCCTATCAATTCAATTATAGTGAAGGGCCCTACAAATGAGTCTCTCATTTTCTTAGGTCCTTTAAGATTATTAAAGTTTAGTGTAGACACTAACACCTGGTCCCCTTCCTTAAAGTCAGGTTCCATGTGTGTCTTGTCCCACCTCTGCTGACTATATTCCTTGGCCTCAGCTATGCATCTGGCTGCTGTGTCACAAGCCCTCTTCTACATATCATGGAAGTCTTTGGCTGTGGGATGGATGGTCAGAAGATTCTTCTTCAAGTGATCCACAGGAAACAGGGGATTCCACCCTTTCTCTACCAGTGCAAGTGTTTTCCTGTGGTAGAGTTCTGACTTGTATTATAAGCCAGTTGGACAGCTGGTAGGAGGGTAACACAGTCATGGGTGTATCCCTCATGGTCCTTGTATTCCATTCCATAGGCACAGAATCTTCTAAGGATGTCCTCCATTGTCTGGATCATCCTTTCAGCTAGTCCATCTGTTTGTGGATGGTAAGCTGTGGAAAATGCAAGCTTGGTGCCAGGCATGTCATACAAGTTGGTCCAAAATTCAGATGTGAATTTTGGGTCCCTATCACTAATGATGATCTTAGGGACTCCACAGGTAGATATGATGTTATTCCAGAATAGCATAGCAGTATCCATGGCTGTGTCCTATTTATGGCATGGCAGGCACCTCATACTCTTGCTGAGCCTATCAACTATGATTAAACAGGCATTGTAGTTTTCTTTTCCTCCTGGGACAAGTCCTGTGATCCAGTCCATATTGATGGTTTCCCATGGGTGTTTGGGTTCTTCTATGTGTTGAAGTAACCCATACTTCTTCCCATGTTTTCTATTTGCCTTTTGCCATCTTTCACAAGTGTTGATGTATTCACTCAACTCTTGTTCCCACTTGGGCCACCAAGCTGTGCTTGCTACCCTCTCTTTGGTCCTGTTTCACTCATGTGTCCCATATAGGGGCAGTCATGGCATTCCTGCAGAATCAGGGAGATGTGATCTCTGTCTACCACTGTGAGTGCACTTTTATGTTTTTCTCTGTGGTAAAGCAGGCCATCTACAAGGAAGAACTTGTTATCCTTGTAGGCCCTCAACCAGGGTTCTTCCAGCTGGGATTCCAGGTCTGGGATCCTGTATTTTTGCTGAAGGAGTTGTAGTAAGATGTCACACTGTTTGTGCTTGGCATATGACTTTAGTACTGCACTGAAAAATTCATTGTGCAGTTCTGAGCAGCTTATTCCCAGTATGGGAGTTTCTGTTCCTTCTGAATCAGTGTTTCCACTGTCAAAGGTACCACTTTCTGGTCCCCATTCAGAAAATCTGAAGTTCTTCTTCCTATCTATCTCCATTAAATGGATAGGGATCTTGGCTGCAACATCAGGGTCATAAGCTGGATTGCTTTTGAAATTGTCCAGTGGCCATCTGCTAAGGCCATCTTCATTGGTATGGCTTTTAACTTCTTTGTATATGATGGTCATATTCTCTCTATACTCCTGGATGACTATTTTCCATCTCAGCATGTGTCTATTTGTAGTCTTCATTTTTAGTAAAGACTTCAAGGCTGTGCAGTCTGTGTAGACTTCAAAGACTGCACCCTCCAAATAATAATGGAGTTTTTCCAGAGCCCAGACTAAGCATAGAAATTCAGTCTGGGTGTCCCCATACCTGGCTTCTGAATATTTCAGTTTCCTATAGATGTAACATATTACTCCCCCTCTTGGTTCACCATCCACAATTTGTCTTTGGTGAAGGGCTGCTCCTAAACCTTGGCTACATGCTGCATCTATGTATGACTTGAATGATAGTTCAAATTCAGGCAAGATGAGCAAAGGTGCATTTTTGAGTTCATGTTTGATCCTCTCATATGCATCCCTCCTTTCCTTGGTAATTTCAAAAACTACATCTTTTGAACATAACTTGTATAAACTACTAGTTATGTGGGCAAAATATTTGATGTGGTTTCTGTAGTAGCTAGAAAACCCAAGGAAAGATTGCATCTCTTTGATGCTCTTTGGTACTGGCTTTTGCAGTACTGCTGCTACTTTATTCTGGTCAATTGCCAGAGTAAGACCTGAGACTTTATGTCCTAGAGCTAGTAGCTCTTGTTGGCCAAAATTACATTTTTTCAGTGAAATTTTCAGATTGATGGGTGTACATTTACACAGCACTCTGTCTATGTATTGTACATGGTCTTCCCATGTCTCTGAGTATATAATGATGTCAACAATATATACCACCATCCAGCCTTCCAATATTCCTTCTTGAAATATTGTGTCCATCATTCTTTGGAAATGGGCCGGTGCATTTTTGATGCCAAATGGCATCCTGGTGTACTCATATATTCCCATATGGCATATTATTCTGAGTAATTTAATGGATTTTGGTTTAACCCCATTTTGGTGGAAGCCTTTCATACAATCCATTTTGGTTATGTATTTGGCTTTTTCCAGTTTATCCAAGGCATGAGGTATCCTGGGTATAGGGTACCTGTCTGCTTTTGTGTAGTTATTCAGAGCTCTGAAGTCTCCACACAGTCTAGACTTGCCATCATGCCAGGTGATTAGGACAGGAGTGGTTATTTCGACTATTTCATTATGTCCAATCATTCTGATGGCATCCATGTCCATGAGTTCATTGATATGTTTTTCAATTTCTTTCCTGGTTTCCAGACTTGCTGAATAAGGAGGTCTCCTGAGCATGGGTGGATAAGGTCTTTCCACATGCAGATATAGTTCTATATCATGGCCTTTAATCTTGCCTAATGGTTCTTCACCAATGTAAAATGCTGGTCTGTTCTTCCTCAGCATCTTCAGTAAACTTAGTTTTTGTTTACTGGTGAGGATAGTGCTAAACTGGCCCTCCCTGAATTCATTTGGTAGCTCCTCCAGTGGGTAATGGGTAGAGATTTGGTATATATCAATTTAAAATTCCTTCCCCTTGTTGGTACCAATTGTAATATGCCTGTTTTTACTATTGTAAATATCTATGCCATACATCCTTTGGTAATCTGTTCCCAGCAAGAACCCTTGAATGTGGGCATCATCAAGCACTACAAACTCTGGGTTGAGCCTGATATTACCTTTCCTATGAGGTATAATTATTTCTTTAATAATTGTACCAATAGAATCCATCTTTCCTGATGCACTCTTGAGGTTTTTTGCCTTGGTTGGCAAGACCTGTTTTTCCCAATTTGAGAAGTGGCTATCCAGATAATTTCTGGCCACTATGGAGCAGTGTGCCCCACTATCAATTATCAATGGATGTTGAGCATTGTTAATACAGACAGTCATTTTTGTGGCTGTTCCATGTATATATGCCATTCCTCTGGTTGGTGTGACCAGGAATGCTTGTGCATCTTGGGTATTTTTGCACAAGTCTTTGTTGGAAGTATCCTGTGGCATCCCTGCTTCCAACTGTATGTCCTGAATTTCTAGTGGGGTTTCCTCTTGGTATTCCACTAGAAATTCTTCTCTTGGGTCTTGGTCATCATCAGATGGTTCTCTGATGGCATCACCCATGGAGTCTGATTCAGAATCCTCTGTTGGGGATTCCTCCTATGGGACTTTCTCAATGGCATAGACTTTTTTCTTTGCCTTTGGACAGTTGTTGGCATAGTGGTCTGTTGAACCACAATTGTGACAATAATTCCTCTTCTTTGCCACTTCTGCCACTCTTTCTTTGAGTTTGTCTTTAAACTCTACCCTGAAAGGTTGTTTCTCTTTGAAACCACTGCTCTTATATGGGTTGAATTTCCCTATATTAGTTCTTTTCCTTATGTCTTTTAAGTTATTAGCAATTTCATCCAGAATGCCATTTTGGTTTCATCTGCATTTTACTGCATGCTCTAGTTCTCCTGGAAGTGGTATCAGAAGCTTTTGATTCCTCATTTGGATGTTCATCTGATGATCAATGGCTTTAAGTCTTTTAGACTGTCTAAGACACCACTCATATAGATCTTTTTCCACATAATAGTTGTCATTTTCAAATGGCATGGTCTTTTGCCATATCCATGTACCATTCCTGTACTTTTGGATGATTTGACTCTTCCACCATGGCCAGTTTCTTCTGCCATGGATTTCTTTCATTTCTGTGTACCATATACCAGCATGACCTTTAAGTGCTGTATTTAGTCTAGCAGTAATCCAGTAATCTGGTATGCTTGGTACATCAATGAAGAGTCCATCAATATAATCTATGAGTTCCATATGATCATATTCTCTTGTTCCAGAGAATTTGGGCTAGCTTGAGGCCTCAGGAAGCTGTCTCAAGGCTTCCTTTTCATAATAAGACATATTATCTCCATCCTGGTATGGTGATGGAGATCTTGCCTTATTGCCCAACATGGAATCTGGTTTGATTTCATCTGGGTGATATGGATTATCCATAACATGGCCTTGTGGTTGGGGCTTCATGTTATGGTAGACATTAAACAATTTGTTTATATCTTGGTCCAGACAATCCCTGTCCCTTCTGCTGTGGTGTTGTTCTTCAAAGACTATATTCAGTCTTTTTTTTGTTTCTTCAGAGGCTTTTCTCAATTGAGCATGTCCTTCTTGATGAGTTTTAACAATTTTATCCATAAAGGCTGTTAATTCTTTCATCCTCTCATGGCTTGCTTCAAGTTCTGAAAACTTCTTTTGAGTTTTCTCAGCATATTGGGAAATTTGTAACCACGGTGCATCACTGTTTAAGTTACTCTCAGGTGAGACAGGATTATGTTCAATCTGAGTGGGGGTAATATTTATATTGATAGGACTACTGATTCTAGAGTGGTTTACAGCTACTTCTGGCTCTTGTGCACTTCTTTCACCAAATCCAACAATTTCTGGATCATTTGGTCTGACTCTCTCTTCCTTTGATTGAAAGAGGTCTTGTTTTTCCCCTTGTTTCCTTGTCTTCCCCTGGGAACCTCCTGGAATTGTGAAGAATGGTGACTCCTGGTCACAGACTTGTTGGTGTCTGAATGGTGTGAAGCCACTGGAGAGCTGATTTTTCCTGCTCCTTGTGAGCCTGAAGGAATCTGAGTAGGCCCTGTCTGGGTTAACTGTTCTTCTGTAGCTTGGATAGTGGCTTGATTCTGCCTTATCCTGTTTGCCCTTGCCTCCAGGAGTCTGAACTTCCTGGTAGGATTCCAACCTTTGGTGATTACCATAAGGTCCTTGAAGTCTATCTCTTTGAGACAGATCCTCTGGCAACTTGCTCCAAGTTCTGCCCAGTGAGATGCTAGGTTGAACCTCTTGTTGTCCATGCTCCATTGAAATAAATCTTTGAGGAGTTGGTGGAGCTGAAGAACTTGATCCATATTCTTCCAGTCCTCTGGTTTGAGGTTCCTGTTGAATTGGAGTGTGAATGGCAGGGTTGATATTATCTCCCTCATTGTTTTGCCATCCACCACTGTATCCAAGGTGTCCTCTTCCAGGTCTTCTGGTTCTAGACAAGCCTTATCTGTCCTTTGTCTGGTTCCTTTGGAAGCCAAGGTCTCTGAGGTGTGCAGGTGACATATCAGTGTTTGCAAGCAGTCAAAAACTTTATGTTCTTAGGGTATTTACCTTTTACTGTGCCTTGTACAAATTTGTTGTCTGCTGATTTGGGCAATTTACCTTTAGAGGTTACAACTGGGTTAATTATAGTAATCTTCCTTGTACAAGTTGTCAAGGTTGGTTTACCTTGTATTGATGCAGAGTTTTGTGGTTTTCTACTCTTCTGGGTGGCTATTGGTGTCCACTTCTTTGCTGTAATCAGGCCTTCACTGTGCCTCTTTCCTTTTCCCTTGCTTCCCTCTGGTTCTGAGGGTGTCACTGGTGTGTTGGCCTGTGACTGGGTCTCTAGTGGGATATAGTTTTCTTCCACTGAATCAAAACAGAAAAAAGAGGGCTTAATGTCAGTTAAGACTTCTTGAAATGCTGTTTGCACATCTAAGAATGGCCTCTGGGCTTTGTATATTACTACAATCTTCCCTGTATAATGACAGTGTAATTTAATTAACAATTCCACATCAGAATTACAGCTGTTGGTACCTTGTTACACTGTTTGTGTACCAGTATCCCCCAGATTGACTTGTGGTTTTCAAGTACAATCTGTATGAAGTGGTTCTGTATAAGTGTAATTGAGTCAACAATACACTTAACCATGCCTCAACTGTTGGTTTTACAGTCACAGGTGTCCTTATTTAGTCAAAAATACAGGACTTATTGATGGCTGAAGTGTTTTTATATGTAAAACATGCCAAAAATAAATGTCTTGTGGTTATTAGCCACGTGACAAGTACTCTTATAATATGAGTAAAAAATGGTATATACACCAATTAACAATATAAAATATATAATATATATGTATTTAAGAGAAAATATGCCTAAAAACCATAGAAACAATTGTCAGAAAGAGATAAATAAGTGAAAAACTTACTTGTAAGGTCCAAAAATTTCAAAGAAACATGGCCAGGCCCCCAAAATGTCAGGATTAAACTATGATAAAGTGGTAACTAGGCTAGTTACAACTCTAACTATGTTTGTGACATGGTTATAAAAATTAAAATAAAGGTTTTTTTAATATAATAAGGGTTATAATTAAATAAAAAGGGCTTTACTATTGAGAAATAGTGGTGGTGAGCACTGCTGAAAGCCCTGGGTGCAGTCTTACCAGTTGGATTACTATAATAAGAACTACAATACTAAAGTTTATAGTATAACCTGATTAATTTCCAAGAGTAAAACTGTTTTTTACAGTTTACTATGTAGGAATTCAAGAGCAGGATGCGGAAAGCTTTTCTGGCTGTGAAAAGACCCCTTTTTATCCTGAAATGGGGTGAAAAGGTGGCTAGACCTTTCCACGTAGAGGAAGTGAACATTTTTCACTCTCTAGGACAGGCTTGTGGTTTAAAAAAGGCCTGTATAGCCTTTATTGGGCTCAGATGTGGTTTTGAAACCACATCTGGGCTGTTTTCACCAATATAGGGTGAAAATTTTCATCTGGGGACCACACAGCCTGATTCTGACATGTATGGCATGTAGAATGCTGTACAGAACCTGTATGGGACCCCAGTATTGAAGTAAAAACAAGCTTCTTCATCATTTTGACACCTCATAATTATGGTTATGGGATATTATCCCATGGTAAGGCTGTATTGGTCAAAATGTGGGATTTTGACCTTAAAACAGCTATACCTTTGTCAGTCCTTGAGATATCAACCTCAAAAATATATCAGTGTGTAGCCCTGTATGTGCTCTACACAATGGTACCTTATTTTGTATGGCTATCATTAAATATGACAAAGCTATCCCATGTACAAGTTTTTTGTACATGTGTGTGTTTTTAGGCAAAAGCTGTATTGGGCTTGTTTGCCCTATAACCTTTGTTCTAGCCAAGATATGGAAAAATGGATGACACCAGAAGATAGCCCTTATTGTGCTCTTTCCAAAAAGACCCCACTTTAGGTATCTCACACTAAAACTATAGAAGTTACATGAGAGGTGAATGTTTTATTCACCCTTATTCAGCCTGAATTTGACCATAACTTCTGTGATACTGGTGCTAGCTCAGTTTGGTTGGTACCATTGGAAAGCCCTGGCTTAGAGCTTCATTTTGCATACCCATTTCATGGGGTTAGGCCTCTTACTCTGTATTTCAGATGAGAGGTGAAAATTAAGGTTTATGCTCAGCAACAACTTTGAGCAGGAATAACTTTGTTATTCTTTGTCCTATGATGATGGGACTTGTATATTTGGAAAGGGGTGAGTTTCCTCTTTCTTTTGATACCTTTTGAGCTGATTTGGCTCAGCTCCATGTTTTGGTGGTATCTTGGCTATACCATTGGTTTATGGTATTTGGCTGTCATGCTTGTGCTCTGGTTTTGAGTCACAGGCTGACAGTTGGACTTTGCTAAAGTGGGATCTAAAAAAACCCTTTCCCATGCCAGATGGGGAGCAGGAGCAGGGTTTTTGGATGTTCAGGTTTTGGATAGCAGCCTTATTCAACAGTCTAAAGGAGCTTTGGATTATCCCTAATTACTACACGCAAATGAGCTTGGCTCATTGGTTAGTCCTGTTGGTCTTTACTAACCAATTCTTGACATTTTGCAATACAGACTGAATATGATTTAAGTACATATGTATGTACTGGTACCAAATAAACATAGATTCAATCTATACTCATTAGTGCTGCAATGTTGATGACCTTCATAAGTATGGTGGCAATTGAGATTGTCACTGCCTTTTGCTCATTTTGATTGTTTTTAGCAAGTATTTAAAATGAACCAACTTATAAATAATAAGCTTTTTAAAAAAAGCATTCTTTTTTTGGCTTGAATGAGGATAGTAACAATATCCAATAACAATTTTGCCAGTCGCTAACTTACGAAGAGCCTTGTGATAACCGGCTTACTCAAAACCGATTATATACTCAGAAGCCAGCCTTAGCTCATACTATCTTCTAAATTGAAATGTCAAGCGGCATGAAACCATGACCATTATTCTTGTCAACTTTTTGCCCACATATGAAACCTACAATTTTATTTCACAAAGAAAAAACAATTTTCAAGCTATTTATAATAGCAAGCGGAGTGCTTTTTACCTGTTGAATTTCTTAAGTTAGAGTTAAGCAGTAATGCCTGCCAAAGATTTTAATTCATCAAGCCTCCAAATAAAAAGATAGTCACAAACCAAGTTAGCAAAGACGAAGTAAAATAATCAAGAACATTCAATAAATACGAGGGATCTTCAAAAAAGCACAGCATCAATTGTGCATGGTCATAAATCGCCAATATGTGATATCCAGCGTTAAAATCGTTCTACGCAGATTTGATTGGAAATCATCTCTAATATGATACCTTTTTTGTCATTGCATCTTTTTTATGTTTACAGAGAAAGATCCTGTGTCAATAGATAGCTCCTGTTCCTAAACTTTGGAAAATCACAATTAATTTTTTCTGCGATCACCACCTGCGACAATTGACCTCCCACCAATGGGCCCTGAAAATGTCCCTCTTCCTCTACCACCTCGATAGTCTACGAAATAAAGAGAAATCATCCCAGCACTTTAATGAAAAAATGAAAATATGTGATGGATTCGAGAAGCGCTAAACTCACTTCTGGCACCACCGCCTCTTCTTGGACCTCTTTGGATTTCACCGTCCTTGCGATCACCACCGCCGAGTCCTCTATTACCACCATCACGATCAGCGCCAATTTTAGATTCCAAATACCTGTCATTTGTCTCAGCCATCCCATTAACCTTATCAATAAGGCTGATAGTGAGTTGTTGAAGTTTTGTAAGCTCTTGCTTTGACAAGACAACAGCTTTGCCAATCTGATCAAGCGAGGCGCCACTCAGTTCTTCCTTCCATATCATTCGAGAAACAATTGATGTCACTGTTGATTGATTAAGCTGGAAAGTGGTTGCTAGATATTCTAAAGATATTGTGGAGTAGTAACCCGAGTAGGTGAAAAGATAAGTCCTAAGAGCCTCCTCTTGGATTTTGCTGCAACATTAATATAAAACAATTACTTTCACTGTTTTGATAACAAAAGAGACAAATAAAAACATCAAAAAATGCGCCTTACGAAGTCAGCATCTCTTTAATCGATTCCTGCTGAGGCAGTAAAGCCCAAATCTTAATGCTATGAATCAATTCAACACATTTTCGCCAATCGCCTGTCTGTAATGCTTTTGATGCTTGCATGATATGATCACGCTTGTTTTCAGGTGGGCCTATGAAGACTTGGCGCTCAGCATAGTCAAACATCCGTCGAAAAATTCTTGATATTTGTCGCTTTTTCAGCTCTGCATCATTTCCTGCTTGAGCCAGATTTGGTATCTCCAAAAGCATACATGAGACAAGGTAGACGCATTCTAATAACTCAAGGTTGATGTGCATATGAAAAGGTAGTTGACGCTGGCGCTCGATTTTATCTTGTTCGGGAGTCAACAGGGAATATCGTTGCGCCTGAACACCTTGAGCCAATAATTCTTTGACACGTTGAGATGCAAAAATATCTTGCAAAATTGACTGGGTCTCTTTAATCAAGCCTAAACGAAAAGCCGATAAACCAAGCTGGACGATGGACCGGTTAAATAAGATTTGCGTCCCAACATCAGCGGCAGGCACAGTTTCTTGCAAGTGTAACATCAACATAAGGTCCCGGGCACGATGGAATTCATCATGTAGAGCATAATTAAAAATCTGACAAAGTGCAGCGCGAGTTTGAAGAAGGGAATTATCAGTTTTATAAAGATAGGCACAAAGGCAACGTATCAATGGTAAAGAAGAGTATGAGGACGAATCAGCAAGGTTGGGATCAAATGGTGATATTTGAGAGGATAGTTCAGGTAAGGCGGCTTCAAGCGGTCGAATGACAGCATCAGGCTACAATTGCAATGAGGATTTGCGTTAGAAAATAGGGGTAACTTTTCTTTTTTCGGAAAAAAAAAGTAGAGCATACCTTGCAATACACATGCTCAAGGCGCCTCAAAACTACTTTCCCAATTCCTTCAACCAATCCAATCTTTTCAAGATAGCAGTGAGCACGAACAATCGTACAATAAAGCTCTTTTTCGTCTTTCAAACGCTCGATATATTCACTTGTATGTGGGTCGATATTTTGCAAACTCTTAGTGAACTCGTCATCTAACCGATCGAGCAAACTGCTGATACTACCTCGTACTTCAAGTTTAATGTTTGGATCAGGATCAACGACACGTTCCTCCTGATCATCATAATCTACGGTTTGTTCTTTAACTAAATACTGGGTTTCATTCGTTAAAAGAATAAGCAGCTCATCGAGTCGAGCCCTAGCCACTTTCCAAGCATCGGCTGGCAAATGAGTCATAATTGACGGGTTATAGTCAAATTGGCTGGAAATCAAAGCCAACAAAATTCTGATTCTTTGATAAGTAGTAGTTGATATGCTCAGCAACTTTTCAAGAATGGTCAATTGCTCTTGTCGATCGGTGTTTTTCTTTCCACGGGCTTCCAGAACTGATTGAAGGGTCTTGAAAATTGAGTCAGGTGAAAACGAGAAAGATTTGCCGCCCTTGCCGACCATGGTAAAATCATCATCGTCATCAACCACTTCAGCCAAAGTCTTAACCTTCTTTGGCTTCTTTTCGCCAATAGGAGCATCTGCTACCGCAGCCTCCCGCTCAAAAGTCTCTGGGTCCTGTTTAAAAGAGAAAAGTATCAATCATTTAGTCCAGGTAAAATGAAATAATTATAAATGAATATTGCAAAAACCTAAGGAAACCAACCGCTTTGTATTTTTCAACAACCTCTTCATTCTCACGTATTGTCTTTTTGAGTTTTTGCTTCATAGTATTGAAAGCTTTGGCGTTGGTTGCATTCATTTTTTTCTTTGCAACCAAATTTTCTTGCGCAGTAATTTGGCTTTGCTCTAGGCTAAGGATGAGTTTGATGTATGAAACTGGCAGAGTATCGGCGAAGCTTCCCGGCCGTTGAATCAAACGGGTAAGCTTATCAAATTCTGAAATCAATTAAAAAGTCAGTAAGACTACCTTGAGTTGATAAAATCAGTCAACTTGAGATTAAAAGAAAGATTTACCATTGCTTATTACTACCCAATCATTAATTTTTGCTCCATTTTCCATAATTTTGACACTGCTGTCGATTTCGTCCTGTCGTTTGCTCTTGGCGCTTTTGACCACCCTTCGGCCTTCATCCTCCGAATCGCTATCAGTTTCGCTTTCGGCACCAACCAAGAACCTGTTGGCTTTAGCCGCACCAGTTGGAGCAGACTTCTTCCCATCATCGGCATCTGAGTCATCCATGTCGTCTGACTCGTCATCCGAATCTGAGTCATCACTATCGGAGCCACCCCTGAGGAAACGGTTCTTTAATGGAGCAGTTGGGGTTTTCTTAGATTCGACGCCAGAATCGGATCCTGAGGCCTCTGAGAGTAGTTCTTCATCGCTAGACGAATCCGAATCTGAGTCCGACCCAACTGTGCGAAAAAACGACGACATGTCTTTCTGTTGACACTTCTTCAAATAGTATTAAAGCAATAAATTCGGGTGAGTGGTCACTGTCAAGCAGTCTGTGGGAAGACAATTGGAGTTTGAGGAGGGGGGGAGCGGGACGACTTTCACTCTTTTGGGTCCACGAGGAAACACAGTCGAGTTAGGTTTAAACCTTCAGGGCTAGCTCCAACAGCATTATCACTGCCAGTACGTAAAAAACCATTCAATTGAGCTGATAAAATGAAAAAAGAATGGCTCAAGCAATTTTTGACAATTTCTTCTAGGAAGAATCTCCTAAAAAATGAAAATTTATTTATTCATCAAAAAAGATTCTTTAAAGACAAAAAATCACTCTTGCAAGATTTTCACATCTTGAGAAATTTAACCCAAATTGGCTTTTTGGAACAATTTTGGAAGTCATCTTGATTGATAAAAAATAAATTAAAATAGGATAATATTCCACAAAAAATTTCTACCTTTTAATTTAAAAATCCAGTACCTCTTGATTGAATGATTAATTTATGAACTTGTGACTATTTCAAACCAATTTATCAAATTGACCAAAAGAGAAAATCTTAAACTTAAGATTAGAATAAATAAATAAAATTGCAATTTCTGATATTTTACATTGATAATTTTTGAAAATGGAATATTAGTAAACTAGGGGTTGCTCCCTAATCATACAAAGTAAGGTCTGCCAAAAGTAGAATACATGAACGCGCAAAATGGCTGGGATAAATTTGACAAATTTAGAAAACCTGATCAAAGATTTTATAAGATCTTTCAAACCGTAGTATTCTTTATACTTTAAGAGGATTATTAACTATTTTTATTTCAAATATAGATTTTTTTTATTTAATTTTGTTTTAGATTGCAAATGATATTAATAACATCATTAAAGCACAAAAAATGATCAAAAACCTGTCATAAGAGACTGGAGCATTGGAAATTATCAACTGAATAAAAATAAATTGAAATTAACTTTCTCAAAGTGAAATTAGTTATTTGAAATTATGCCAATATTTATAAAACCTGATCCAATTCTTTCATTTTTTAAATATTAAATTGACTATAACTTCCAATAAGCTAAATTTGAGCTCTATCTAAAAATTTTCTATGTGAAGTTGAGTAGAAAAATTCAAATAGCTAATATTAAAGGACAAGAGAATTTTCCAGAACAGGAGATTAGAAGAGATAAAGATAGGAAAAATGTAAATTCAATGTGGAATGGATGAGTAATATGTTTTTGTGAGCCCTGAGGAATATTGTAAATTCTCAAAGAGCTCACCAACTTCCTCACTAAAAGTTAGTTTTAATTAAAATCAAAAATAATTAAGCTAATATTTATTCAAATATTTCTATATTTTAATGAATTATTAACTAATAAATTGAAGTATAAATTTCATTTCACAATTTTATTCTTCATCCAGTTTTACATCTCATGATACCATGGGGTATTCTGGCTTACAAAAGCTAAAATAGTATTTAAGTTTAAATTTAGGAATTCTCAAGAATTTTTGATTTTAATCAAAATTTATTAATTTTGGATCAAGATAAAGTTACAAAATTGATAACTTACAAAAAAATGGTAAAATTAAAGTGTGGTGTATAGTTCCAAAGTAAGCCTTGGATTTAATATATATGGGTAGTAAATCTTCCAGGCCCTATGTGCAAAATAAGCTAGAAATGCCATAGTATGGCTTCAAATAGTTAAAAAGGGAAAAATCTATTCAAAAATGTGGTAAAAAGCAATTATTGCAAAATTCTCCAGGGAACCCAACTTTTTGGATATGCATAGGTTAGTTTTTCAATTTGGCCAACCTTAAGTAAGGTTCTGGAGTCAAACAAAGCTTCAAATAAGTATTCAAATTTTATTTGAAATTGAGGCCTCATAAAAAAGATAAAAATAGATCTAATTCAAGCTTGTTTAAGTTCAAATTAAGATTTAAGCCTAAAAAACCCACAAAAGTGAAAATTCTGAGTAAATACTTAAGCTTTCCCAAACAGTAAAATGTCTTTTTTCACTTATGTATTGTCATAAAAATTGTAAATATTGAGGTGCACCTGATAAAAATTACACTACCCAATAATCTACTTGAGATATTTAAAACTGAATAAGCTTCAAACATAGAGAAAATAACCTCTTTTGCTTCCATAGTTCAATTAAGATTCAAATTACTTCAGATTTAAGCCTTTCTTCTACTTGTGAAGGTCCCCAAGCCTTGACGGTTTGTAGTCTCACTGTGATAATATAATTCAAAAAAGCTGTATTATTTTGGGACTAAAATGTAAGAGCTCTTCTCATTGCTAAACCTTGCACAAAATTGTGAGATAGGACTAAATCTTGAAGAATAGTGCTAAAACTCTCAGCAAATTTAGCTTAAAATGGCTATAATAATGTATTTTTAACATTAAATATCAGTCTATTTAATTCTAAAAGCTTTTTTTGGTGTAAAAATATTCTAAAATAGAAAATAAACCTTGTTTTAATATTAAATTCAGTGTTATGCATGTGTAGAAGTTTAAATTAGAGCTATTGAGAGTATTCTGGACATTTAAATCCATAGTGGCACTCTCTTGAACCATTTAGGACTTTATTTGGTATAAAAAGACCCTTTGAAACTGTCAAAAATACTCAGAATTCAACCTATCTTGATAAAATATAATGAATTTGATAAAAATTTATACTGATAATTGTAATTAGTTGTTTTTAATTTGAATTAGATAAAAAATGTCTTTCAAAGTGTCAGTCACAGCTACTATCCAGGGGTAAGGGTAGTAAATCTTAGCCCCACTCAAACTCATCAAACCAGAAAATCCTGTATGTGTATCAGTAATCAGTTTCAGAAAATCTTCTTGCTGAAACATGCATACAGCTTGGTTCATCAGTACAGGCTGGATTTACCAAATAAAGTTTTGGATTCACAAGTCTGAAACTGTATGATCACCCAACTCCACCACACCTCTTGTACAGACCCTGTACATCCATACAGGGGCTGTATTATCCAAATCAATTCAAATAAAGATTCCTCTCAAGAAAATTTACTCTTTGCATCATGTGAGCCTTGAGGTATATTTTACATACCAAAATAGGCCACAAATATCTTCAAAAATAAATTTTGAACTATGCATAACCCATAAGTCATGCATATATTCAAAATTCATTATTTTTTATTTCAGAAAAGATGAATAACTTTTTTGTGAGTAAGTAAATCCATGAATTTAAGGCCAGATTTGGATTCTACACAAAAATTCATCTATGGTAACTCCATAGAGTGAATAAGCTTAAATTAACTCTAAGAGGTGGTAATATGGAAAATACTTCAATACCACATAAAAGAATTTTGAAAATTTTTGTTTTTCTCAATTTTACGCCAAAATAATGGGAATGTGAGAAATTTCATGTTACATATACACTAAGAATAGTGTTATGCATGTTTTTGACACTTGATATTATGGTATTCTTACATACACTATTGGTACACCCATAGTCGATATTAGTCTTGAAGCCTGAATTTCTATTTTCAATGTGAAAATAGCTAAGGGGGACAAAAGGTATCAAAGAGAGCCAGGGTACCTAACTTCTGAGGCCTCTAAGGCATGGAAAGCTTAAAAGATTGGATCCATGGCTGATCTTGGCCCAATTAGTATACCAAAACCTTTTGGGAACTTGATTACCAAGTTAAAATCTCATTAAATCATAAGAAAATAGCAAATAAGCTGCTATTTTGATGTGCCAAGGAGGTAAAGAGCAACTTAGACTCCTGTAACCATGTCAATTCTTAATTATTTTCCATAAATAAGCTTTAAAATAGTAATTAAAAACCTTTTTAGACTAGTATCCATTGATTTACATCATAGAAACCAGTAATATAGTGCTATTTGCAATTTTATGTAGAAATGAGGTAAAAACTTCAAAAATTCATTAAAAATACAATTATTAATTAATCTTTCTGAAACCTTCAGGAAAAATGGAGAACACTATGATACATAAATAAACCAAAAGGAACTACAGTTTCATAAGGAAAATTAAAAGTTTTACTTACCGTCCATTTTTGATAATTCTACATGAAATACTGAATCTTCAAAAATTCACAGAAAATACAACCTGTGATTAAATTTCCAATAAAATTGATAACTTTGAGAAATTAATGTTCATCTTGAAATAAAAGAATATTTACAGTTTTTACTCCTTTAATTCTTAACCATATTTGGGTTGGTAGTACATAAAATCATCAATCAAGTAATTATGATAATCTTAGATGACAACAGATGATGCAATAATTAATCCAATCAGGATTACTGTTTTCTCACTCACTTGTTTTTCAGTTTGATCTATGGCACCCCTCTGTGAGCTGTCTTAGACTTAAAAGAGGCCTCCTCTTGCTGTTTTTTTCCAAATCATCACATTATTCAATTATACCATTATTACCAACAAATAAGTATTTATTGATTTGTTCTTAAGTGTTTTATTCTTTTGGAATCAATAATAAAGACATGAAATGATAGAAATAAACTATATATTGTTGTAATACTGTTATGAATCAATTTTGATCCTTTAAATACACAATTATCTGTCAAAATTATCTACTATTATCATTCAATAAGCTCTTTGGAGTATTAGTGAGTGCTTTGTCTCAATTCTTAAAAGTTTTTCTCTAGTAATAGTTTTCTTCAGTAATTATATTCATAATTATTCTTGAAAAAGATAATTATATATTAAGATAATTTTATTATTAAATACTTCTTGTAATTGATTCTTGTAGACAATTACTGCTTACTGTTATAACCACTAGTAGTGTATAACAAGTAAAATAAATAATTAATTAATTTATTATTTAATTGTGGTTATAATAATTTTTATTATTATATTTCATAAGAAAAGTAAAAGTACTGTTGATTAATAGTAATATTATCAACAGTTTGATAGACAAATCTTACATTGATCCATAGACTTGGCTTTAATCATATCCTAGAATTCATTTTTTTTGTTCTAAAAAACCACCATACCTACCAAATATTACATTTGGGGGCTTTGCTGTGTTTTTTTGAACCTTGTACCCTTAATTAATATATTTTTAAGTTCTAAAATAGATTAATTTAATTATTTTTTTCTTTCAATTTGAATTGAAATTATTTTTATTTTTGAAATTGCCTTTAAAATCTTTTTCATTGAGGAATTTGGTTTAATTTTATATTGTTTTACACATGGCTTTTTCACATCCAAAAGCTTATAAAGTTATTCTTTGAGCTACTCTGAATTAATTTTCAATCAAAATCTTAAATTTTGATTTTTTTTTCTTGAAAAAAAATAATTTCTTTTAATATCAAAAAAATAATAAAAACTTATAAAAAATCTTTGAAAAATTGTTTAAGTATACAAAAGAATTTTTCTTTTATAATTTTTTCTCTAGTTTTTTTGATCAGATACTGTACAGCTGGTAACAGACTCAGTAAAAGATATATTACCAATTTAGAATATTCAGAAGCAGAATCTGAAGACAGTATTGAAGTTCAAATTGCTAAAAGAGGCACCTTATTTTAAACAGAAAAAGCAAAACAACCACCAAAAGATGTGTATTTTTTGACTTCAAATTCTTGATTTTTTCTCTTAAATTGAGGTAAAATGGTGCGTATCAGAAATGTCAGAAACTATTCAGTCCAACAAGATGGATGTGGAAAAAGAAGAGGCAAGACCAAGTCCATAAGTGGCAAGTCTTCCTCAAGAAAGACACATCTGGAGGATGCCAGAGTTACCCCCCATTCCCCAAGGTCTGCACCCACAAACTTTGATGTGAACTCTGAGTCTGAACTGATTCATTATAATATTTCAAGGGCTGAACCATTTCCAAGTGGCAGCAATAGAAATTTATCAATGCCAATACAAGAATTGGTACAGAGCAGCCAAAGAGGAGGAGTGGGAAATATGCCCAAGCCTTTGACAGGGGGCCATGAACTTCTACTTACACATCAAGAGCTTTCTGGGTCAGGAAAAGACCATAGAACTCTCAAAAGGGTTGATCCCACTGTCTTGCAAAGACAAGATAAAAAAGATAAAGAATTGGTTGAAGAACCAAAGTCTTTTATCCATAGACCAGAAGAAGGAACTGGAAATGACTCCAGCTTTGGAGAAAGAAGGCCCAGTGGCATCTACCAGCTCCAAACCAGCTCCAGAAGTGTCCAATAACAAGCCCAAAGGACCTCAGAAGAAGCAACAAGGTCCCAAGAACCATAAAGGAAAGGGAAAAGGCAAATCTAACTGGCACAGACCTTACCCACAGGGGTACAGGATCCCCAAATTGGAGCCTTCAGCACTTGACAGTGTCTTAATGATGGACAGAACTCTCATGGAATTCACAGCAAAAGCACAGGAAAGGATGAACAGGACCTTTCCACGCAAGTAATACAAGAAACAAAATTTGTTAAATCTAGTATTGATGAAGAACTTGGTAAATTTGATGCAAAGTTAAATAAAATAACATCAGATATAAGTGAATTAAAAAGAAATGAAAAAAATTCTACTGAGTGGTATAAGTGGAAAAATGTCAAACTTGATTCAATTACCAATACATGTGACAGAATTGAAAGTAAATGTCAAGTTCAAGAGGATGAAATAGGAGATATTTCAATTTCACACATTAATGAAAACTTGCAACTCTGAGAGATCAGGTTTTGGAAATAATTAATAATACCAATCAGTTTGCCACACATTTGGAAAAACATGGCAGCGAAAGGAAGAAATTAAAGAATGAAATCATTGCAAATGTAGAGAAAATTCATAAGAATTATGAACCAAATATGCCAAGACATTCTACACCTTTGACTGAAGAGAAACTTTCTGTAAAAGAAAATTTGACCCCCTTTTTAGAAGAAAATCCTATCTGTGCAAAAGATATTCCCAAACTGGAAAAATGGCCAACATTCTCTGGTGAAGGAGAATACAATCATATTGAGTTCATCAGAATAATTGATATTTTGAAAGAGGTTTTTGACATAACTGATGAAATTATAGTGGGCAAGCTACACTCTTTGTTTACCAGAACTGCAAAGAAATTGTATTACAAAATGAGACAAGATCATGGTAAACATGATTGGCCTTGGTGGAAACCTCAGATAATCACCAAATGGGGTAACAATTCTTGGAGATTTAAAATGGAAAATGCTTTTGAAAGTGCCATTTTTAACTCAGAAAAGGATAAACCACTTACTTGGTGCCTCAAACAGAAAGACAGATTATCTGCCTTACACCCAGATATGTCTGACTCTATGATTAATATGAAAATATTAAGAAAATGGGGAGGAGAACTAGAACATGCTATCAAGTGAAGATGTGTAGAGCCCTGTTCAACAGAAGACCAAATAAATGCCATGGAAGATATCATCACTAGGACAAGAATTGGTAAAACCTGGACTAGAATCCCTATGGAATCCAAAATGGTCTCAAAAGCTTTCAGAGAAGATAAGAGGCATGAAAGACCTGTCTTGAAGTGTAATAAATGTGGAAGCACCTCACATTTAGCCAACACTTGCACCAAGAAGAAAAAAAATTAATGAAGCTCAGTGTACTGAAGAGAAAGAGGAATCTGATCTATATTCTGAAGTCTCTTCCAATACAGCAGTAGAAGACTATCCCATTGAAAACATTACAGCTTTCTTTGAGGTCACAGAAGTCCATACTCACTTGCCACAGTACAGTGAGGATTTTCATAACCTGATCAATATCCAGGATGCCATAATGTGTAAAGCCAAACCTGACAGAGGTAAAGGATACACTGCTGGAGCATATTGTATCACATCAATCCTTATAAATGGTATTGAAGGCAGAGTAAATTTGGATACAGGGGTGTTTTGTACTTGTGTAGGCAAAGATTAACTTCGAGCCATACTCCCTGGATGGAAGAACCATTTATTACAAATAGAGGGTGTACAATTTAGTAGTTCCAGTAATAATATGTACCCATTAGGCATATTGGACACTAATATTGTATTTCCACATCCAGCAGGAAGTGTAAGAATGAAAACAGAGATAGTAGTAATGGATGATTGCAAATCTCATCACATCATTCTTGGAAATGATTACTTGAATATTTATGGTATTGACATCAATAACCATGAAGACAGATATTTCACAATTGGAGAAAATAAAAGACAAAAATTTGCTTTTTCCAATATTCCAAAGCAAATATCTATATTATCTTCTGCTAAAGATACTTATAAGGAAGAATTTTTGGCTAATCAACTTGTTGAAGCACAAATTAATCCATCATTATCACCCAAAATGAGGAATGATCTTATTTATGTGCTATACACATATAAGAATACCTTTGCTTCTCATAATGAACCACTAGGCACTATTAAAGGGCATTAAGTTGATATTACTCTTAATATTAACAGACCATACCCTGCAGTACTTAGAAGACCAGCTTATACAGCAAGTTCCAGAACTGGAGAAGCCTTGGAAAAACATATCCAAGAGTTGATCCAACTTGGTGTACTAAGAAAAGTAGGCCATAATGAGGAAGTTGAAGTGAAAACACCTGTTATTATTGCTTGGAATAATGATAAATCAAGTATGGTTGGAGATTTTAGAGAATTGAATACCTACACAGTTCCAGATAGGTATCCAATCCCTAGAATTCAAGAAACCTTGACTCAATTGTCTAAAGCCAAGTATATAACATCCATGGATGCATTGAAAGGTTTTCATCAAAATGTTTTTACACCCAAAACTAATAAATTACTTAGACTTATCACTCACTGTGGTATTTATGAGTATCTTAGAATGCCATTTGGTATTAAAAATGCACCATCTCATTATCAAAGAATTATGAATACCATCTTCCCCACAGAATTATCTGAAGGATGGCTTATCATTTATATTGATGATATTATAATATTTTCTGAATCATGGTCTTTGCACCTTGAAGACTTGTGAGAGTAATTGAAAAATTTACAGGGGTGAATATAAAGATTTTACTTAAGAAGTGTAACCTTGGCTTTGAAGAACTTAAAGCTTTACAACATATTGTTTCTGGTTTAAGCTTGGGTATTGACAAGAATAAAGTGGCAGAAGTGTTACTTAAGCCAATACCCCAGAATAAGAATTAAATGATGTCTTTTCTTGGATTTTCCAGTTATTACAGGCAACACCTGAAAGACTTTGCAATTCCGGCCAAATAACTCTATAGAATCTGTGATAAACAAACAGTACTTGAGATGACACAGGAAAGGATTAAAGCTTATGAGAAGATAAGGAAAGCTCTTACAGAAGCACCTTTACTCCTCATTCCTGACTGAAATATACCTTTTAAACTGTAAATTTATGCATGTGGAGATGGATTAGGGGAAGCCCTAAATCAAGTCTAAATTATTGATGAAAAACCTACAGAGGGACCAGTTTGTTACATTTAAAGACAAATTAAACCAAAAGAAGCCAGATATGGTGCAATCCAAATGTAGTGCTTATGTTTGGTATGAGCACTTGAGAAATTACACTATTATCTTGATTGTAGTGTTTTTGAAGTGATAAATGACTGTAATGCTGTGAAATCACTTCTTAACATGAAAACTCCCAATAGACATATGTTGAGATGGCAAATAGCCATTAAAGAATATAGAGATAACATGAATATAGTTCATAGGCAGGAAACATTCACAAGAATTCTGATGGACTTAGCAGATGGGCATTAGCAAATACTCCTGATAACCCAGCTTATGTAGCTTTGGAAGCAGAACCACAGATTCCAATTGAAGGAATGAACATAACCAATATTGGGAGTTAATTATTTGAAGAGGTCAGAGAATCTTATAAGAACAAAAATAATTACCATACCTTGACTTCCTTGTTAGATAAATACTGCAAAGATACATCTTTAGTTGATTCAATGGATGAGGTTTGGAAGAATTCCTATTCTGAAGGAAGATTTCTCCTTTTTGATGGAATAATTTACAACAGAACCAAACATTCTCATGTAATGAAATTGGGTAGCATATTGCTTATCAATACCATTCTTCATGAATGCCATGATAACATATACTCTGGACACCTGTCAGCAGACAGAACACTTAAAAAAGTGAAGAACAGTGAATGGTGGCTATCTTGGAGAAAATACACCATTGAATATTTCCATACCTGTGACAGATTCAAAAAAGCAAACAGGAGTAAAGGCAAGAAATTTGGACTGATGATTCATATTCAAGAACCAAAATACTCTTGGGAAGTTGTTCATATGGATTGGGTCACAGAACTTCCTCCAAGTGGTGATAAAATCTATAATGCTTGTTTAGTCATTGTAGACAGATATAGCAAGACTCCCATATTCTTACCATGTCATAAAGATGACACTGCTATGGATACAGCTCTTCTATGGAGTAGAGTTATTTTTCATACAGGATTATTTAAGAATATCATAAGTGACAGAGATCCCAAGTTCACATCTGCAATTTGGACCAATCTTCACAGATTTTTTGGGACTAAGTTATCATTCTCAAAAGCATATCATCCTCAAACAAATGGACTAGCAGAGAGAATGATTCAAACTTTAGCAGACATGATCAGGAGATCCTATGCTTATGGGTTAGAATTCAAAGACTCAGATGGCTTTACCCATGACTGGTGCACTCTGATACCTGCATTGGAACTGGCATATAAGAAATCAGTCCAGTCTTCTACAGGCCAAACTACTGCTATGTTAGAAAAGGATGGAATACAAGACTCCCAGCAGACACACTGAGGAAAGACTTGATTGAAATTCATCCTACAGCTTCCAGCTTAAAGATAATTCTTGATAAAGTGAAACATCATGCAAAACAGAAGTGGGAAAAGAGTCATCAAGTACCAAACTTTCAAGTAGGGGACTTAGTTATAGCTTCAACCTTGAATTTTAATAATATCAAAGGCCCAAAGAAACATAAAGATTCTCATGTAGGACCTTTTGTTATTTTTGCCTTGCATGGAACCAATTGAGTTCAAGTGGAATTGAGTGGTGAATTAGAAAATAAACACCCTACCTTTCCAGTCAGCTTGATAAAACCTTATCAACCAGCTGAAAAAGAATTGTTTCCTTTAAGGAACCCAGCTCCTTTGACTGTACCACCAGTGGAACAGAGTGAAGACAAAAAGATAAAAAAATTCATTAAAGAAAGGATACTTAAGGGTAAAAATCAAAGAGAATATCTTGTAGGATATAGAAATCCAGTACATGAAGATAAATGGCTGGCAGAATCAGAAATACATGACTCAGATAAACTCTTGAGAAGATTTAGACATGAAAGAAGGCCACAATCCTGAATATTTCTATAAATGTGCTTTAAATTACTCAACCTGAGTAATGTAAAGAGGTTGGACAGTGGATATTAACCCCCTTTTGGGCATTTTTCTTCTTGATATCATTAATAAAATTGTAGTACAATTATTTTTTTGGTGGGAGGGAATGTGAGCCTCGAGGTATATTTTACATACCCAAATAGGCCACACCTATCTTTAAAATCAAATTTTGAACTATGCATAACCTATAAGTCATGCATATATTCAAAAGTCATTATTTTTCATTTCAGAAAAGATGAATAACTTTTTTGTGAGTAAGTAAGTCCATGGATTTAAGGCCAGATTTGGATTCTACACAAAAATTCACCCAGGGTAGCTCCATAGAGTGAATAAGCTTAAAATAACTCTAAGAGGTGGTAATATGGAAAATACTTCAATACCACATGAAAGAATTGTGAAAAGTTTTTTTTCTCAATTTCACGCCAAAATAATGGGAATGTGAGAAATCCCATGTTACATATACACTAGGAATGTTGCTATGCATGTTTGTGGAACTCAATATTATGGTCATCTTACATACACATTTGGTACACCCATGATGGATATCAGTCTTTAAGCCTGAATTTCTATTTTTGATGTGAAAATAGTCAAGGGGGACAAAAGACATCAAAGAGAGCCAGGGTACCCAACTTCTGAGGCCTCTGAGGCATGGATCCATGGCTGATTTTGGCCCAATTAGTATATTAAAGCCTTTTGAGAACTTGGTTATCAAGTTAAAATCTCATTAAATCATAAGAAAATAGCAAATAAGCTGCTATTTTGACATGGCAAGGAGGTAAAGAGGAACTTAGACTCCTGTAACCATGTCAATTATTAATTATTTTCCATGGATAAACCTTAAAAGAGTAATCAAAAACCTTTTTAGACTATATCCATTGATTTACCTCATAGCAACCAGTAATATAGTGCTATTTGCAGTTCTATGTAGAAATGGGGTAAAACCTTCGAAAATTCATTCAAAATACAATTCTTACTCAATCTTTCTGCAAATCTCTGGATGGATGTATAACAGTATTATCCATAAATAAACCAAAAATGATTACAGCTTCATAAGTAAAATTAAAAGTTTTACTTACAGTCCATTTTTGATAAGTCTACATGAAATACTGAATCTTCAAAAATTCACAGAAAAAAATACAACCTGGGATGAAATTTTCAATGAAATTGATAAATTTGATAGATTAATGTTTATTTTGAAATAAAAGAAGATTTGAATTTGGTACTCCTTTTATTATTAACCATATTTAGGTTGGTAGTCACATAAAAGCATCAATTAAGTAATTATGATAATCTTACATGACAGAAGATGATGCAATCATTAATACAAGAATAATTACTGTTTTCTCACTCACTGGATTTTCAGTTTGTTCCATGGAATGCCTCTGTGAGCTGTCTTAGAATTAAAAGAGGCCTCCTCCTGCTGTTTTTGCCAAATCATCACATTATTCAATTATACCATTATTACCAACAAGTAAGTATTTGTTAATCTTTTCTTAAATGTTTTATTCTTTCATAATCAATTAAAAACATTTTAAATCATAGAAATAAACTATATATTGTTGTAATCCTGTTTCAAATAAATGTTTATCCTTTAAATCCACAATTATCTGTCAAAATTCTCTAATATTATCATTCAATAAGCTCTTTGGAGTATTAGTGAATTTTTTATCCTAATTCTTAAGAGTTGTTCTCTAGTAATAGCTTTCTTCAAGAATTATACTTATAATTATTTTTGCAAAAGATAATCATATATCAAAATAATTTTATCATTTTAATAAAGAAGTTTTATTATTAAATACTTCTTGTAATTGATTCTTGTAGACAATTACTGCTTACTGTTATAATCACTAGTAGTGTATAACAAGTAAAAAAAATAATGAATTAATTATTTAATTGTGGTTATAATAGTTTTTATTATTATATTTTATAAAAAAAGTCATAGTACTGTTGATTAATAGTAATATTATCAACAGTTTCATAGACAAATCTTACATATCAGGTCTGGTGGATTATCACATATACCAGCCCCTCTTTCCCCCCTGGGGACCTTTTCCCAGTTAATTAATATGCTTGATTTATTATTTAATAAATATTATTACTTGTTAATTTGGAGTATTATATGTATTGGTACTAAGTGGTTCTTTTCATTTACTCACCTGTGCAGTAGAGGTGTGGTGGCCATATCCTTATTAACCCTTCTCTTTCTTTCTGACATGTTGAAACAGTGGAATTGGGCTTGTTTTTTGTTGGCTCTTCCATTCTTTAATATTATTATTATTGTTTCTGCTTTCTTATATTTATTTCATTAGAATTCTATCCTTATTACACTTTCAAGTGTATTCCATCTTATCCCATCCTGAGCCCTCCATGAGTGAGCTCCAGTTTACTGAGTACCAGGCCCTCTTGAATTAGAAGAGCCCCTGTGAAATTATATTAATTAACTCACAATTGTTTCTTTATTTTTATTCCTTTATATTCATTTCTCTCATCAAACAATTATGACCTCTCTTGATTTTCTAATTGATTCAGTGATTCAGTATGTTTTATTGGGTGTGGATTTATTGTTATTTGATTTTGAATCATTCAATAATTGACTTGTTATTTAGTGATTGCAAATACTCAATGTAAGGTTTGATTATGAAACAATAAGTAAATATTACAAAGATTTTGCTTATTTTACTATAAATGTACTCATGAAATTAAAGAATAAGATAAAAAATAATTATCATTATGGAATCAAATATTCCTATTATCAAATAAATAAAATACTATAATAAAAATTAATATATCAATATATTTATGGCACTTTATTATTGTTACAAAAAAATAATAAAGGTGTAAGGAATTGTTTTTAATAATAAAAAGCCATTTATAACAATAATATTACCAATATTAAAGCTATATATTAATAGAAATAATATTTATATCAATAAAAGAAGGGTGTTAGTCAAAACCCATAAGCAAATTGGTAAAAACACATAAGTTTTTAGTAAAACCATGTAAGGGGTGCCCTGGGCCCATTTTTAATGAAAAATGAAACACAGCCACACCTGTATTGGGCCAAAACATGCCCAAAAGAGGTTTTTTCCCCACAAAGCCTCTCTAACTCCCAATTGTTTCAGATTTTCCTTCCCAGCCCCCCCCCAAAAAAAAGGTCAAACACTCAAATAATCCACATTATCACCACCCCAAACCAATTTTTTTTTTGGAAAAACAGAATTACCAAAGCCATTTTGCAAAGCTTTTTACTTTATTTTTTCTTTTTTCCCCCAAAGACTGCATTTTCCACCACAACAACCTGGTTTCAAGCCTCTCAATTTTCAATTCTTTACCTTCCCTCATCCATTAATCCCACATTTAAACCAATTTTTTTCACTCTTGACCACTTCTGTTCATTTTTCACACCTTTTTTCACTTCTTTTTCACATTTTGAAAGGTTCTTACCCCATTCCAAATCCCCGAATTCCCCCTTTTTTTCACTTTTATACATCTTTTTCATTCAAAAATGCTTCAACCCCCTACTGAAGGTGAATTTAAGACCCTTGAGCTTCTTTGGCAACATGTGCATAATGTTGCCAGGGCTCAGGGGTATTCTGTGTCCACCTTGAGGTCCAATATGACCCACAACCAAATTGAAATAGGTTGTGACAGGTCTGGGACCCCAAATTCCAACAAAAGACCCTCCAAAACAGTCACCTCAAGAAAGCTTGACTGTCCTTTTAGACTTTATGCCATAAAATATGCCAAGAGTACCACTTGGACTCTTAAATTCAAAAATACTGAACATAGCCATGATGCCACTGAAAATATCATGGCACATCCTGCTTTCAGGAAATTCAATGAGCAAGAAACATCCCAAATTTCTCAAATATCTGAATCACTGCTCATACCAAGGAAAATTCAGGCCCAATTATGCAGCAAGAGGGAGTCCGACAGGCCTGTAATCCTTCAAGACATTTACAACCAAGTCAAGAAAATCAAGAAAGACAAACTGCAAGGCAGAAGGCCCATTGATGCTCTTATTGACACTCTCAAACAAGAAAATTTTGTTTGGTCCTCTGAAAGGGATTCTGAGGGACACATTACCTCCTTGTTTTTCACTCACCCCCTGGCCATAAAACTGCTTCATGGATTTCCTCATGTAATTATTATGGATTGTACTTATAAAACCAATAAGTACAAAATGCCCCTTTTTCATATTTTTGGATTCAGCTCAACCAATAAGACCTTTTCTGGGGATTTTTGTTTGATGAAGAATGAAACTGAACCCTCATATACTTGGGAACTAAATCAATAAATAGAAAAGGTCCTCAACAACACCAATCTTGTTCCCCCTCCAGTCATTTTTATTGACAGGGAGCTGGACTTGAAAAACTCTCTTAAGAAGCTCTTCCCAGACTCCAAAGTCATGCTATGCATTTGGCACATCAATAAAGATTTATCTGCTCATTTCATGAAGAAAATTGGTCATGGAACTGATTTTGAAAATTTTATGGGCCTTTGGAATCAAGTAATATAATTTTATCTTTCACTTTAGTTCACTTTATTTCACTTTTTTTCTTATTTTTGCTTTTATTAATGACTTTGGGATTCTTTTCTCAGGTTATGTATTCATCAACTGAAAAGTCTTTCAAAGACAACTGGAAGAAGCTTCAAAAGCAAGTCAAAAATCCTGAAGTCTTGCAGTATTTGGAAAATACCTGGATTTCTCTAAAGAAGTATTATGTGCCAGCCTGGAACAACCACCATTTCCACCTGGGTGTGGGCTCCACCTCCATAGTTGAAGGTGCTCATGCCATGGTGAAACTTTGGCTCCAAAAGTCCACTGGTACTCTCCTGGAGATAGTTAGAGCTCTCCACATGGCATTCAGAAAACAATTTTTTGAAATTATCAACAGAATTTCCAAAGAAATGATTGTCCATGTCAAGACTTTTCCTCCACACATCTGTGCCCTCAATGGAAAGGTGTCTCATTATTCTCTTCAGATGGCCTTTGAAAATTTCAAAACCAAATTTCCTCCCAATGAAAAATGCATCAACAAATACAACAATTATCAAGGCATTCCTTGCAAGCATAAGACCCAAAAGCCATTTGGCAAGCGCCAAAGGCTTGAAATATCAGACTTCCATCCTCAATGGAATTTGAATTTTCCTGTGAGGGTTTTTTAATTTCTTATTCTTATTTTTTTCTAATTAACTTATTTTATTTGTCATATTCTTCTCAGGCTGGTTTTCAAGGTGATTATCAAAGTGTTGAAAAAGAAAGAAAGAATGGAGCCCAGAAAATATTTGAAGCTATTGGGGAAGACCTGTTTCAAAGACCAATGGCAGAAATCACCCCAATTCCTCAACATTTTCAAGATTTTTTGACTGGAAAAGTCCCATTTGATCAAATTCCCAAGAGTCAAGAGGATGATCAATATTATGAAGACCCTCTAGAATGCAAGAATATCCGTGGAAGACCCCAAGGAGCCAATAATAAAAACAAAAATTCAAACAAAAGAGAAACTTCAAGATTTGAAATTATTGAAAGTCAATCCAAGAGAAGAGGAAGACCTCCCTCAAAAGTGACCAGTACAACAACATCAAGATCACAGTCAAATGTCCCCTCTCCAATTATGGAAGTGGACTCATCTGAAGATTCTGAAGATTCTGAGGACTCATTATCTAAATCCATCAGCTCATGAGATTCACTACCCTCAGCAACTGAATTAAATAAATCAGAATTAACCCTTAGAAGGTCCAGAAGATTGGCAATTGGAATAAAAACCTCACAAATAAAATCACACAAGCCTGCCATCAGTTTGAAGATATATGATGCAATTTATTTTACCTGTGAGCATTTTCAAAGCAATTATCACACAAGTGATGAATGCTCCAAGCTGTTTGTGAGTTTCTGATTCTTTTGAATGTAAACTTCTCTTGTTTATTTTGATATTTATTCATTTTTTGTCATTATTTTATCAGATAACTGGCTCATAAGACTTGCCCAAGTTTATATTGAAATACACCTTCAAGGCCATCAATGTCCAGGGTGATGGAAACTGTGGCTACAGAACAGTATCCCACTACATTTACAAGACTCGAGATCAATGGGCTGATGTCAGAGGTTACTTGGCTGAAGAAATTAAACAAAATCAAGACCTTTATGAAGCCATGAACACCTTAATTCACTCAGTATCCTCTTATTTGGACAGAATTTAATGGTATGAAGATGTTGGCCAAGCTCCAAAAAGCAAGTGGATGTCCATGCCTGACATGGGGGATCCAATTACAAATAAGTATAAAAGACCAGTTTTCTTTTATTCCAAAGTCCAATCTTTTTCTTTTTTCCCTTATTTCTGTCCTCCAAATGATAATCCCCCATTTTCATCTGCTTCTTGGATAGCTGTGCTCATTTTGTTCCTTTAGACATAATCATTTCTAAGGTTTATCCAGTCCCCCCCATTACTGTGAATTGGGAGATTCATTCCCAACCACAAGCCCTGGGGTGGGCTGATAAATTTATGAAACACAGAATGTTGTATTTTTCCAATCTTCCTCCCCCCTCTCAGAAAAAAACCCACTATTTTGGAGGTTGATTCTGATTGATTGATTTTTGTATATACAATTTATGCCAATTATCTCCCTCCTCAGTCATATTTATTGCTTAAATCCCACCTCAGTCTCCTTTTTTTTAACAAACATGTGGAACTTTTGTACTTAGAAATAGTCATATTACAAACAAGGAAAAAAAAATCTGAAAAAATATACTTATTGGCCCTGCACTTGCTGTCCCACCAAAACAATTCCACAAAATCATGGGCTTCTGGTTCTTTATTTTCCTAATTAAACCTTTCAATTTAAAAAAAAATTAAGGAAATTCATAAGTGGGAAGTTATTAAATTAACTTTTTAAAAATAGGCATATTACAATGACGGGAAAAAACATTTGAAAAAAAAACTCTTTTTGCGCCTTCACTTGTCCCACCCAAAAAAATTCCCAAAATTATGGGATTCTGGTTCTTTATTCTTCTCATTGAACCCTTTATTTTAAAAAAAAAATCAAGCAAATTCATAAGTGGGAAGATTTTAAATGAATTTTTGAAAAAAATATGCCATTTTGGCATATTGGTCAAATTTGTGAAATTTGGCAAAAAAAAAAATTTTGAAAAAATTTGTGCTTATTGACATGCCAAGTCGGGAAAAATATGGCAAAAAAAAATTAAAAAAAACCTCAAAACTGAGCCTGAGGAATTTTTTTTGAAAATTAAGGTCACTTACGTGTGTTTACCAACACCCTAATTGAATTATAATATTTAAATTATCATTTTTAAGAAAGAATTTTTTTTCAAATATTAATAATCATTTTAAAATTTGTTAAAAAAAAGAATTTTAAAAAATCATTGAAAAAAAACAAAATCTAAATGATCAATTGAACCCAATTTGAAATCTTAATAGCTAGATGAGGTCAATTTGATCTTATTAAATAATTTTTTATAAAGGGATTTTTATCCTTTCAGGTAATTTTTTAGTATTTTTTCAATTACCATAAATTCATTATTTATTGGGAGAGATTTCCTTTAAATTTTTATTTCCATAATGAAAAATATTTTAAAGTAATTCTGAGTCAATATATATTTCAAACAGAAGGAGAAGTTATTATTATTTATTGATAAAAATCCAGATAACACACACATGAGTCTTGGAACAAATGTATAAAGATCATTTCCAGAGCTACATATGTCTAGTTATTCAGTCAATCTCAACCAAAGATATGAATTTAAATTAAAATCTATTGGAATTTGAGGTAATTAATTTAAATTAATTAAAATATTTTAAATTTTAATAATTAATTTTTTTTCATATTTATAAGAGGTTTTTTAAATCTCAAATAATTGAAATATTATTAAATTTATTTTTAAAATTAAATTTATTAATGAAAAGTTTTTTTTTTTTAAAAAAAAAAATTATTTAAAAATTAAATTTTATAATTAAAGTAAAAAATAAAACAATTATTAATTAACTAATGAAAAATTATTCCATAATTTGAATTAAATTTCCAAAATCTAAGGAATATTACTAATGTACATTTCATGTCATATCAATAATTTTTGAAGAGTTCTTGGAACATATTTGTGAATTGAATGAAGGGTAGTGAAAAGTTTGAAGAGAAATATGAGAATTTCAATTCTGAGTCACAGGTGTCTATTTATTAAGAGGAATTTTCATTTTCTATAAATAAAAAATTTATGTAAAATATTTTTTTCTTATACATCCTTTATTATGATTTTGTTTCATGATAATTTAAATTTGAATTTTAATTTTATATTTTACTAAGAAGAGAAAAAAATTCCTCATCCAAATGTTGAGCCCTCAATGAACCAATATTAGAGACTTGGTAAGTAGGAGGGAATTATGATCTAATTAATGTAACCTTGAGTCAATCAAGAGCTTAAACAAGTAGTTTTAATATTTATTCTCTTCATTATATAGGATAAAATTTAATTAATTAATTTTTTTTAATCTTAGATTTCAAACCAAAAATTTGTTTTTTTACATATGGTACAAGATCTCTTCTCATTTATTTTTTGTTAAACCAAGCATAATGAAAATTTCCAAAAAAAGATTCAAAATGAAATAACCAATTCCAAACTTTTTCCAATTTCCATTTTCATAACTTATTGGAATTTTTTTTTTTTTCTGAAATAGATCATTTGTGAAAAAATGGCTTAAAACCTCTTTAACTAAGTTCACCCAAATAGACTTTTGATGAGTATAAATATGAACTATTTGAACTATTCTATAAAATTATTTCTTTGATTTAACTAATCTTGAGATTATAAAATATTGGCTTGATTATTTTTGAATTAAATATAAACTTTTTAAATACATCATTTTAATAAGATTTTATAATTATTTAATTTATAAAATTCAAATCTATTATAATTATTAAACATATTTAAACTTGAAGACATACTTACATTTTTTTGATTTTGATAATTCCAATAATTATTAAAAAAAAAGTAAAGATAAAAAAATTAAAACATTATCATAAAATTAATATTAAATTTAAAAAATTTTAAAACTTTATAATTTGAAAAAAAAAAAAAAAATTATGAATTCTAAAATATATAGAAAAGAATTTTTTTTTTAATTAAAAGCTTTAAGATTTTTTTCAATATAATATAATCACATTTAAAAATTAATTAAAGATATTGAAACATATAATCAAAATCAAACTAAAAGTTTTAATCTCAAATTTTAAATCAAATGATGATCAATTTATTAATAAAATAATAATAATAATAATTATAATTATTATTTTTTTTAATTTTTAATTTCATAATGTGAGAAGAAGAAGAAAAAAAAAGAAAAAAAATTAAATTAATTAGAAGAATATTTAAATAATCTTTATTCATCTTTGGAATTTAAGATTAAATTCAAAGTCATGTTTTTAATTCATTTGTTTTATACTAATATATATCAATTTCATCAAAAGATATTCAATAATATCTTTCCCAAATTGAGGAAAAATATCTCACAAATATTTGGTTATTAAAGCCTCTTCATGCTCTGTTAAACATTTTTTTTTTTTTTTTTGAAAGGTGATAAGATCAAATTCTCTATGAAGAGTTTTTTTGAAATTTAAAAGTATTGATAATTTGACATTTATCAAAGAATGAATGAATTATGAAGCCAATGGTTCTTTAAATTTTAATTCAATTTGAGACTTAAATTATTACCCCCATTATCAAAATAGCCATTAGAATTATTTGTATAAGTGTTATTTTGACTTGTAAATTAGCACAAATGTTTATGTAACTTATGCCATTACTCACGTCTTTATTATTTTGATGACTTTTCCGATTTCATTAGCAGAATCAACATCTTAAGGTATAATATATTCAAATCTCAATAGATTTATCTCTGAAATATTATTTTCATCTAATCCTTGATTAGATTGGGCCTCGTAGAAATACGAACTGGTTTCACTTAAGTATCTGTAGTTTGGAGAGTTTGTATTTTTATTACTCAAAGGTTTTAACATTATTTGTGGGTATTTATTTATAAATATGCCATTGGTAAGTAATCCAGCTCCTTAATTGTGGAATTTTCAAGTAGATGGATAATATTGAGTACTATACAATGAGTTGTACTAGTACTCCATTGTTTTATTTCAATTCCTTACTTTTCTAAGTTCAAACTGAATAAAATCCGATAACTTTGGGTGCAACTTACACGTTGAGTGGGTCAGTCAAACTTGGTACCCAACTGAGGCTTATTTGCCAGCCTTGAAAGGTGGTAGTAGTAGGAACGATGTGGAGTCACTTGTACCGTACAAGTGGAAGTGACGTTTACAAAATTCTCGCTGGGTTTGTCAAAGACCCAGGCAAAATACAGACTGGGTCTGTAGTGTGACAGCTGAAAGGTCAGGGTGACGTTTCATTATGTTTGTAGTGTAACCGTAATAAAGTATAGAAAATAATAATTCAATACTCAATCATTAAAAACATTGTGTTGAGGTAATCAGTTGAGCTTGTTGTCAACGGGAGAAATGATGCTTTCGAAATCATTTTTTAAAGCAGAAGTGTTAACAATATATGGTCATTATTGTAATTGATTATTGGTTATGCTCATCAAATGATCAAGGTAGTTACTCTGAGTCGTGGACGTATTATGTCCGACGGATGAAGGCTTAGTTAGGTCTTTTCTATCAGTCAGCATTCCGGGTTTGTTTTCAATGATATATATCTAGTCAATTATGAGTTGTGGAGGGCACATGGGCTAGCGAAAACTATGACTATTTGTTTATTAGATCAAATTTGTGGTATTAAGTTTCGATTTCTTTTTTTCTATGTGCATATATTTATATATAATTTTTTTTATGAAAAAGGTTGATGAATGTCTTCACATATATAAACATTTAAATGTCCGAATTAAAAGGAGATTTACAATCGAACACCTTGACGAATTAATTTATAATTTTTTTTAAAAAAGTATTGATCGGTAACACTCGTAACATAAGCTATACTCGTCCTTTTTAAGCCTCAATCCACATTGACATACATGGTTACACACAATGCTGACGAAAGCATGCCTCACACTGGCTGGTTCGTTGAAGGCCGTTTCTCAAGATTTGACGATCAATCAGGGCACAAGCAAGGCACGTTGGCCAGCGAGGAATCACGGATTTACCGCCCCGCCGAAGATCATCCTCAATATTTTGTGTCAAGAATAGGTTTTCATTTATGTTTCCCATCGATTGCGTAGCAATTGCAAACCCATTGGCAAAGAACCCGTCGATTTCAGCTTGCTAAATAGTTGAGAAAAGATACGAGGATTTCCAGGTCAGTCTTTTGGCGTTCACAAGCTGCTAATTTTCTTGAGAAAACAGAACCTTAAAGAATCATGACATACCGTGTAAGACGCATGCACCGAGGTGAAATCAGTGTCTGCAACCATGTGATAGTTGGGGAAATAAATCACTAAAGGGGCATCTGTTTCGTTACAGCCAAATAAAGATGGATGTTGATGGAGCCCTCGACGACTGAAGTCATTCTGATAGTCGGGAATTCTGCACCCCAATGAAAGGCAGTAAGTAGCTGTACCAATCCCACAATGTGTTTGAAAAAGATTCAGTACGTACTTTGGAAAACGATAATCCTTGTAATCTGGTAAGAGTGTTTTTTTATAAGTCATATAAAGTGATGTGCCGTTTGAATCTTTCGATGAGATATACCAACCAACGATAGAAAAAAAGTGAGCTTTTTAGGTCATTGAAGTAATATATGTTAACGACTGACAACCATGGGCAGTAATGGTATGTCCAGCACCGTCAGCTTCCTGTCAAACCATTACAATGACAAAGTGAGCATTAGATCCTATACACGAGTATGTCAGTTTTGGAAACGAATAAGCAACGTACTGCGTCGATGGCGAAAATAACATCGACTTTTCGCTAAATGGTCCAAGGCGCACGGTTTTTGAGGTCACTTTGACTTTCATCAAATGCAATAAGAGGCCATATGAGGCTAATTGACTTACTGACGGCTGCATCATAGGCCAGATCGGCATGTTTTCACCTAAATTGGAAAAAATATTGCAGAACCAGATGTGAGCCCTGAAACTAGAAACAAGTCCAAGGGAAGAAAGTCTCTAGATGAAAACCTGTTTACCTCCTAACCCTCCATCTGCGAGGTAAAGAAGCACATCTTTTCCATCGGGAAAGCCACTGTTTGGACCCAGACCAGTGCCCAGGCCATTGAATGGATTAAATAACTACTGTCAAGTAATACTTTGACTGGTCAATGATGATTATACTTTCTTGCTTGGACAACAAGAACCAAAAACTTACTAAAGCTTCATCATACATGTGCTTGGTAAAATACTCATATAATCCTGCGACAAGCTTATTCCACAGAGACTTTTTCTCTTCGGGATCAAAGGGCTCACTAAAAATGTTAGAGGATGAACCCATGACAAATCTGACGAAAATAAAGATGATTATAAAAAACCAAGGAATGAGTCAGATGATGAAAAAACACGTAAAAAAACGATGAATGATAAAAATTTACGCTGCATTATCAAAGCCTTTGACACAAGCTGACTGAGGTATGGGCTTTCCATTAAACATACTTGTTCCTAAATAATCAATGGGTATGAAAGCGTTTAGAGAAGGATGAAATACGCCAAATTCAATGGGTGTAAACTCGTCTGATTTGATCGAAAGAGTCATTTTCGCTTGTCGGACATTCTTGAAAAAGTCTAAAAGGGCAAAGTACGCACATATTGGTGTTTGTAAATTAATATCGCAACGACCTTTTTCACCACGACTAGAATTGAAATGGAAGAAAAGATGTTTTGATTAATAAAAAAGAAAGTACATGAAGTAGAACAAATGTGTGATGGAAAGACCTGGTTGCTACAATAATGGGAAATGGCGCGTCATAATTTCTAAAAGCTGGAACGTCACGGATTGAACTGAAGAGAACGCTTTTGCCGTAATCAGGAGCATTTCTGTTTGATGATCGATTCAATGGTTTATGAATAAATCATTCAAGAGCTCGGAGGGTTAAATATGGAATACTTACACAAAATGTTTTCCCACCATTAAAGCCCATACGCTACATGTGAGAAAAACTGAATTAATCAACTTGTTTAAAGTCTAGTAGGCTAAATCTCAAACCACTGACTCCACCAAACTAGCGGGAAAGCCAGCCATAGTTTTTTCCCTGGCAATACTAATGGCCGGTGGATATTTTTTGAGTACTTCCCAGTCCAGAGGTTGATTGTCTTGTTGCAATCTCCATGTAGATACCAGTTCAAGTACTTCAGGAAAGTTGCTGGTAGCCTTATCATAGGAATTAATGTGATGTAGTGAAAGGTTAATTTCCAATCAGCTTTTGTGGATGTTAATGATGTGATAAAAGTGCACAAGACTTTTGAAAATGAAATTTATAAAAGCAAGCTACCCAAGAGCCAGTGAACCAGGACCCGCTTCCAAAATAAATAAATAAGGGGAAGAGATGAGTGGGTATTGAGTGATTGACCAGTTGGATGAGTTAGATCACTCACCCGCTGAGACCACAAACATAATTTACTAATTGCATGATTCCGCCTGTCTACGACCAAAAGATTTAAGACAAGATTAATATTGATGAAAAGTGAGATTGAAAATTGGATACTAAAACAAACTCCAGCTTGGACCCCCTGAGGATTTCGATCATCAAGAGCATGAACCATACTAGCACTGATGAGTGCTGCCCTTGGACCGCCACCTGAAAGTGCAATGCCTTGAAAGAAGAAATGAGGATGATGAGTAGGAAATTTGATAAAAAAGGGAGCACTTTGATAGCGTACCAATGTTAGGTAAGGTTAAACCTGCAGCAGGGCCTTGATCTAAGGCTTTTTGGAGAAACTTTTCGATATCGAAATCAGTGAGACCGGCACGAAAGAGATAAGACCTCCAATGGGGTATTGATTTAGTAGTACGCTTTTTAATGTATTCTGCTTCTTTTGGAGCAAGAGGACCATTTATCTTTGGAGTTCTGACCGATAAATCGGATGGGCAATCGACCCAAACCTTTAAGAATTGTAGGGCCAATTCATAGAAGTGATAATTTTTTGTAGGTTAGATTAAAGTCGAAATGTAAATCGAAAGAAACCACGACGAACGGGAGCATAACCACCACTGGGAGATTTCCTCAGAGCAGGTGAACGAGCGTATAATCGTGGGTTTTCGGGTATTGCAAAGATTACAAGAAAGAGATCAGTGGCATAGATAAAAGCTAAGAACAATAAAAACAAGAACATGATAAAAAATAGCAAAACACGACAAAAAGATGAGAGTAGGGGAGAGCTAGAGTTTGATGAGATTTTAATAACAATACGAAGACTGGGATGATGTAAAAAAGTTTTCATTTTGACGAGGATCAGGATTGGTATAGCTGAAACGAAAGAGACCAAAAGGGAGAGATTGCGTTTTGGAAACTGTCAAGTTGGTTAATGGAGTGGGTCAGAGAAGGAGTATGAGTTGGATGGAGTTGATTAGAAATTTAAAATTTAAGATTAGAATTGGATTCATAAAACAAATGAAACGCTATGCGCCCAACTGGACGACAGGACGGTCATCATGAATCATGATGGATGAATCCAAATGAGGAGGCAGTATCTGACTTTAAGCAAGCCTAGGGAGCTGCCACTGCCAGGTTTGATATTTCAATAGAATACAAGGAATCAACAAGTCGAATTTGATGTAATCACCAAGAAATTGAGAAATCTAAGCTAATTTTCAATTAAAATCTGGATAAATTGAGAAATTGAGAATCAGGGTATAGCCAAGGGGCCAAATTACCGACAGAGACTATGGGGCAGACTATAAACGACAGAATAAACGACAGGACAGACTACCAGGGAGTTTCATCAACAAGTTGTCAGGTAGAGGTAGAGTATCAAGATTCACAAGGAGACAAGGAGCCCGTCAAGGGTTGCCATATCGAGTGACCCCAGCCAATACGTCACAAAAGCTATCCGTCTCAGCTGAGCCTGGAGAAACCAACGAGCCTAGGCTTGGGCTGAAGAGCAAGTGGTGCTCTGACTCTCAGCTTGGCTCTCAGCTTGGCTCCAGACCCAGCGCCACAGGCTGACCATACGCGGGCTCGTTGGTGATGATCAAGGTTCACCGAACCGCTTGAGGCCGGCCAGCTAACCCATGGCCATCAGGGGCCAGAGGCTCCCGAGCTAGACGGTCTAGATCTTCGGGGCGCTCGTGGCGAGACCGGGGAATGACTTGACTCTTGAGACTTGTGTCAAAATTTATGCCTTGTCGGATCTAGCCACGGAAGTATTCCATCAATCTGCAATACAGCGCAACATACTGACGCTGAACCACCATTAAGCTTAATCATCATCAATTAACTACACATTCAGTACTCAGTAACTCAGTACTCAGACCACAGGGTCAACAGCGACGAATCTGACATGGCGAGATGGTCAGGTTGCGATGCCAGAGCGGCCTTGTCATCCTTGTGGCTTGATTTGGCTCTTGAGTTGAGAATTTGAATCTACTCCGAGCCTGACTTGCTTATTGATCAGTGTCCCCGTCTTGATTGAGTGCTTTCAAGGCAGCTATCACAATACCAGAGCTTGAGCAGGGTGAGCGTAAGATTATCCATCCCTGCATCAAGCTCGACCATAAACTGTCTTGAGTGAGGGTTAGGGTTAGGGTTAGAGTGAGTGATTTCATCATTTCGGTCAAGGTCTCAATTGAGATAAATCTCTTGATTTTGAATATCTATCAACCTTAAAGTTGTCTCTTTTGATATTGAATAAATCTCAATAAATTCATCCTTCTTTCTCATAAAAGTACTCACTCATATTTTATTTAGATAAAAGATAAAAAGAAACATAACAGAAAATTTCAGGAAAAAAATAACTTATTAAATCAAATTCATGTTTCTCTATTTCATTTAAACTTCAAAGAAATTAAATAATTCTAAAAAAAAAAACTTTGACATAAAAAAATATCATTCAAATCAATCTATAAATCAAATAAAATCAATTTAACTAGCTTACTTCATTGTAAAATGAGGTTTGACTTTTATCAAAAAGGTCATCATTGTTTTTAAGAATCTGGGTTGAAATTTATTCAAGAAGAATATTTAATAATTCTAAATCAAGTATTTTCATAATTTTATTTATTTATTTTTTTGATTATTACTTATCTCTTTGTATGATTCTAAAGGAAAAACTAATTTTCTTAGTTTGATATTGAAAAAAAAAATTAAACTAATTAAGGTAAAATCTTATAAGACTTGTTTTTTTTTGATTTGTTTGTTTTTTTCAAATAATAATAATAATAATAATCTTAAATTCTAATAATCAAAATTACTAAAAAAAATTTAAAAAATTTCAAAATTTATAATTTAATTTTTTCCTGATAAATGGTTGAGTTTTGAAAAAAAAAAAACTTTTTTTTTGACAAAAATTTTCAATTAATTTTTTTTTATTTGAAATTTTTTCCTTTTTTTTTCTTTTTAAAACTTATTGATCATTTATTTATGTAATTTAATTTTATTTTTTTTAAAACTAACAATTATAATTTTCTTTAACTAATTAATTAAAAAGAACTTATTTATATTATTTTTATTTTCTATATTTTCTTTTATTATTATTTATCTTGGTATGAATACACAAGACTTTAAAATTTTCAATCCTTTCAATGTGAATGAAATCTTAATCCATGGAATGATAAAGAAATTTATAATTAGAATTGATTTATTGCTTTGTTTGAAATAAGGTTCCAAGAATTTTTTTTTGTGTTGGTAAATTCTAAATCAGCAAGTGTGGAAAATTTAAATCACAAGGATTTTTACAGTTTAACAATCAAAGAGAAATTTGGGATAATTCTTGATCAAATGGGACATGGAAGTTCTTATTTTACAGTTGGAAATTTATTCAAAATTAGAAATTCTAAAGCTTTCAAGGTCTCAAAATTTGTATTTGAAAATATTTTATTATCTTCAAATCAATTTATATCTTTTCAAAAATTAAACAAATTTTAAGAGTCATCAAATATTCAATATTAAATTTTCATAATGATCAAATATCTAAAATCAAATTTGAGATACCTTTAAATATTTGAAATTTAATGTTAAAATTTTTGAATATTCAAAATCAAATTTTGAATTTAGTTTTTTTTGGGAATCATGGAAGAAATAATTAAATAAATACTTTCATTTATATTTAATTAAAGTAAATTTTTTCTCATAAGTGGACTCTAAATCCTTTTGGGACTTTGGTAAAAACATATCAGCCCTTAAGTATTTTTTCCATAAATTATTAAATACAAATAAGAAATGCTATGGGCCCCTTATTGATGAAATAAATTTAATTCTTATTTCATAAATGGCACTGTGAATGAAATATATGGTATTGTTAATTCCCTTAATTCCATAAATTTGATTTCTAATTCCATTAATTTTATTTATGAATTTTTGATTCCATTAATGTAATTTATGTCATTGTTGATTCCATCCATGTTACTTATAGAATTATTTATTCCATTAATGTTATTTATGAAATTGTTGATTCCATTCATGCCATTTATGGAATTTTTCATGAAATTCATATGATTCATAAAATTGTTACAATTGTTAAACCCAAGAAGTTTCCCAAAAAAAAAAATTATGAGCTTCTTGTTTTTTGATTATAAGAATTTAATTCTTCATTTTTTAAAAAAAAGAATTAGGAAATTCATAATGAGGAAGTTTTTTTTAAAAAAATTTTCAAAGAAATTCTTTCAAAAAAAAAAAAAATTATTAAAAAACACAATGGAATAAATATTTCTAAAAAAAAAAAAAAAAAAAAAAAAATTGAAAAAATTCCTCAAAAAAAAAAAAAATTCATTTCTTAAGGATTTTGTTTGAAAAAAAGATTTTAATTACAATTTATTTTATCAAAAAAAAAAAATTATTTGTTTTCTTAAATTCTAATTTAAAAGAATAAATATTTTATTTAAATATTTAAATAATTATGTTATATGTAGCTCATATAATAGAAAATGTTTAATATTATAATTCAATTATATTAAACTAGAATAGATTAAGGTATTGTCATTGACATAAAAAATTCAAAATGAAAACTTTGGTCATAAAAAATTTTAAAGAAATACAACTAAAAAAAATTCAGGTTGTTATTATTCAAACCAAATTACATAAAAATGAATATTCCTCACCATAATAATCTTTAAAAAAGATCAAATCAAGTTAAAATTTCTTTATTAATTATTAATTTAAAAAAATAGAATTTTGAATGCAAAAGATTATTAATTTCAAAAATAAAATTTTGAGTTTTCCAAAGAAAATGATTATATTACTTAAATTTTAATAAAAAAATTTTAATAAATAATAAGGTTCTAATTAATAGAATCAATCTAAAAATGACTAATATAATATAAAACAAAAAAAATATTTTACTTCTAATAATTTTTTGAATTGATCAAAATTTTTTTTTTGATATGATTTCAAGAGAAAAAAAAAATTTAACAAGTAAAAAAAAAAAAAAAAAATGGAATTATTGAATATTATCATACCAAGAATTTATAATTTCATAAATCAAATTATTTAACCAAGATTTTAAATAAATATTTTTTTTTTCACAAAATAAAATTAAAGTAATGCAAATTTATTAATAATCAAGTTCCCAGCTTTAGAAAATACAATTTAATTAGGTTCTGAGGTTTTATGTATTCCAAGGTAATCTCTTTCAATTTTGGATAATATTGGAAACCTATTTTTGTGGATCTTCCATTATTCAAAATTGGATATTGAATAATTTGGTGAATCAGTTTGAAAATATTTAAGAATTCTTTTAGTTTTAATTTTTTTCAATTGGAAATTCTTTATTTAAAAGGATGAAATTGATTTGAATTTGTTGAAGCTGTTTCAGAAAATTTAGTATCTTATTAAAAGTTGATTGCATATTTAAAAGAATATTAAGCATATAATTCTATGAGATTTTTGAGTGCTTCATTATTATATTTGATTTGATTGGTATAATTGTTTCTCTCATCTTCTTGCAACAAATCATGATGAGTAAACCATGTAAGCTTTAATTTCAGGTCAATAATCAAGCACATAGTACAAGAATTTGATCTAATGTTCCAATAAATTTCAAGATTTGAATATTTTTGATCAGCTGAATCAAATGGTTGGGATTCTCTTGGGACTTTTTCTTTGTTTTTTTGGAATGTTTAAAGGAGGAGTTGGTACCAAGGCATTATTACTAACCCAATTGAAGGATAAGAATCACCTTGAACTTCATTGTTTGAAGTGGAAAAGACCTTTAGAAATTCAAATATTTGTTGAAAAAAAGGCCAGTCACCTTCCAAAATTAAATCCTGGATAGTTATAAAGGAATGAAGTGAGATTCATATTGCATAAAGATAATCAAGTATGGAGACATACAAGCTTTATATCATTATTTAGGTCAGCTTTTTCAATTTAATGGGAAATGGTTTTCTGTTTTTTTACTACTAAAACTTTTTTGGCTTGAGCTGTTAAAGTTATTTGTCTTTTGTTTTGATTTTTGAGACTCATTGTACTCGTAAATAGAGTAATCAAATGAACTCTTACGTTTCAATTCTGAACAAAGCATTGAATATGTTGATTTTCATCTAGTGGCATTTTCAACCTTTGGCTGTCTTGGTTGCTCTTTATTTTTTTCACAAATTTTTTTGAAGTATTCCCATGAAGTGTTTGATAAACATATTAAATGAGCCACCTTCTTAACCTCCTTTAAAGAATCCTTTGAAGCTAAATTAGAAATATTTGAAAAACATCAAATATGTGAGTCAAAAACTTTCAGCAAACAAATTTTTTGACAGAAAGATCCATAAAAGTTGTATTTGATAAAGAATTATCTAAGGCTATTGCCATGATTTTATGACCAATTGATGAGATATTCAAACTGTAAAAATTATTTGAAATATTTGAGAAATCACTTTCAGTGTCTGAGGATGAATCACTTGAGGTATCTATTTGAATTGCATCACACTTTGATCCCCTTGGATTTTGAAGGTGTTCAATAAATAATTCATTTAACATATCCAAAATCTCCATGTATATGTTTTTCCCAGTATGAGATTCAGTGAACTTGGAAAATTCAATTGTTGAAGTGAATGTTTTCCTATCAGTTGATATTTAATTAGATGTTAGAGTAATATATAAAATTCCACTTGGACCAGACTAAATTTAAGTAGAAAATTAGAACTGTAGTTCTTGTGAATTAATAAAGGTAAATATATGTTCTTTATCATTCAGAAACTTTTGCTTGATTTTTTTGGAAAGGATTCTTTCAAAAATTAAGTTAACTTCCTTGTTGAGGGTATGAATAAGATTTTGAAATGAATTGGATTTAACTAAAGAATATGATTGTTGATCTTGAATTATGAATCTGACTAGATAATCAGTGAAATGATTTTGTAAGTAAACATTCATACTTTTTATTATGCTTCCATTGGTTTTTGATAAATTACTTTTTAAATCAGTGTTCTTTTCTGAAATTGTTTGGGCCCATATTTCCTTATGAAATTCTTTAGTATGAGAGAATAGGTTTTTCTTGGTTCCTTCATGAAAATTAATTTTCTTTGAGGATCAATTGAGTAAGCATAACTGGTATCCATTCTTTTCTTGAGGAAAATAACATTGTGAAATTTGACTTTGGTTTACTTTGGAGTTTGAAGAGTAAGTCTTTGGCAAAGAGTGTGAAAGTTGACTGGCTTATTCATTGGGATTTATTAGGGGGCTGATTTGACTCATATTAAGTATTTTATAAAGATGGTTTGGTTAAAATTAATATTAATTTGAAGGGAGTGAATAGAAAAACAGATGAATTATGGCCAAGCCAGTTAAAATGATTAGGGTTAGAATGTATTTAATCTGATTTTTTTTTGATTATGCACAAATTTTGCATGAAATTTAATATAAATGATTGATAAATCACTATTAAAATTTAATAATTTAATAATAATTCATTGATTTTTTATTATTTATTGTTTAATTACTTATTATTTACTTATGCATTTATATAAATAAAACAAAAATAAAAGAAAGAAAGAATAAAAATAAAATAAAATAACATAATAATAAGAAAATAATAAGTTTAAGGCAAAAATAAACATGATAATAATAATTGATTTTATTATGTAATTTCTCTTACAATAATAATTACAGGTAATTTTGAAATATATAAAGCTAAATATCCAAATTGAAAAAAATATAATATAATAAAAATAAAAATAATAATAATAAAAAAAATGATTAAGAATCAAATACCAATAAAATAACTTTAAAATGGAATTAAATTCAAATTTAAAATGAAATAAAATAATCAGATCCTAAATAGAAATAACTTAAAAAATATAATGAAAATCAAATAAAATGAAATAAATTTATAAAATATAATTAAATTAACTTAAAATGGAAAATATAAGTAAAAGAAAAATAAAATTAAAAAAAATATAAGATAAATATTTTATAAATATTCAAAATAATATTAATTTAAAATTAAATTAAAAATTTTACCACCAAAAAAAAAATGACTCAAATATAAATTACTAAAACAATTAATTCAAGGTATAATCAAAAAAAAACTTATTATTCAGATAACATAAATTAAATAAATAATTAATTATAAGAAGAAATATTTTCATAATCAAATAATGATTCATTTGTATTATTTCACTTATGTTTATTATGGTTTTTTTTATTTTTTTATGGGTGTTGGTAAAAGCATGTAAGCTTTTAGTAAAAACATATAAGCCCTTACCTGTTTTTACTAAAAATGACATTAACAATGCCATTTATGAAGTTGTTAAGGCTATAAATGACATTAGTAATGCCATAAATGGTATTGTTAAGGCCATTAATTCCATTTTTAATGGCCTTAAAAATGCCATTTATAGCATTTTTAATGTAATTTATAGCCTGAAAATTCCATAAATGGCATTGTTAATGTCATTTTTGGCCTTAAAAATGCCGTAAATGGCCTCAAAAATGGCATGAATGGCCTCAAAAATGGCATGAATGGCCTTAACAATACCATAAATGGCATTAGCAATTCCATTTATGGAATTAATAATGCAATTGATGGAATTAATAATTCCATTTGTGGAATTGAAAATTCTATTTGTGGCCTTAAAAATGCCATTTATTTCATTAATAATTCCCTTTATTGAATTGATAATGCCATTTATGGCATTAATAATTCCCTCTATTGCATTGATAATTCCATTAATGGCCTTAAAAATGCCATAAATAGCCACACTTCATTTAAAAACCACCCCTTATGTCTTTTTACCATACAATTACTTTTTTTACCAATTGATGGCAAAAACACATAAGGGCTTACGTGTTTTTACTAAAGCTTACATGGGTTTACCAACAACCTTTTTTATTTTTATTTCTTTATTTATCATTATTGAAGGGTATATAGCTTATTCATATTCCTATGATGACTTATTCATTGCACTTTTCAAATATAGCTTATTGATGAATCACTATTATAATTGAATAATTTAATAATGATTCATTATTAGTTTATTATTTATATTTCATTTACTTAGTCTTTAGCTATTATCTATTCATTTATTCATTAGTTCCTTCCTTTTTTTTGGGTTTTTATTTTTTATTTTTTATCATTGATAGGTTAATTGTTTGTTATCTCATTTTATTATTTATTTATATTTGTATTGGTTATTATAAATTTTATAATAATTTTTTGTAATTTATTCCTTTATTAATTATGTGTTTTTTGTTTGGATTTATTATATATTCTTTTTGGATTGAATGTTTTTTATTCCATTTTATTATTTATTTATATTTTTTATAATAACTTATTTATTAAAGCTAAGAATTATAAGTAAATCATAAATTTGAATATAACCAATTTTATTTATTTCTTTACTTATTATTTATGCCTTTATGATTATGATTCATTAAAAATAAATTGAATTACAAATCAAAAATCAAAAATAATTGAAATTGAATAAAGTTTACTAATATCTGTTGAAATTAGTTAATCAAAATTGGTTAAAATTAATCAAAAATAGATATTCATCAAGCATTTTAGAAAATAAATCAATTCTAATTAATATTATATCTAATAAAAATGCATAAAGTTCAATAAAATAAAATAAAAAAAATAAAAAATCATCAAAATTAATTGGAATTTAATGAAATTAAAACTGATGTGCAAAGTAATTATGACTAATTAGAATTGTTTAAAATCAATTACATTAAATATTTTAGCTTTTTTTTATTTATTACTTGTTATTTTTTATATATTTCTTATATATTTTTTATATATTTTTTATATTTTTTATATTTTTTATATTTTTTATATTTTTTATATTTTTTATATTTTTTATATTTTTTATATTTTTTATATTTTTTATATTTTTTATATTTTTTATATTTTTTATATTTTTTATATTTTTTATATTTTTTATATTTTTTATATTTTTGATATTTTTTATATTTTTTATATTTTTTATATTTTTTATATTTTTTATATTTTTTATATTTTTTATATTTTTTATATTTTTTATATTTTTTATATTTTTTATATTTTTTATATTTTTTATATTTTTTATATTTTTTATATTTTTTATATTTTTTATATTTTTTATATTTTTTATATTTTTTATATTTTTTATATTTTTTATATTTTTTATATTTTTTATATTTTTTATATTTTTTATATTTTTTATATTTTTTATATTTTTTATATTTTTTATATTTTTTATATTTTTTATATTTTTTATATTTTTTATATTTTTTATATTTTTTATATTTTTTATATTTTTTATATTTTTTATATTTTTTATATTTTTTATATTTTTTATATTTTTTATATTTTTTATATTTTTTATATTTTTTATATTTTTTATATTTTTTATATTTTTTATATTTTTTATATTTTTTATATTTTTTATATTTTTTATATTTTTTATATTTTTTATATTTTTTATATTTTTTATATTTTTTATATTTTTTATATTTTTTATATTTTTTATATTTTTTATATTTTTTATATTTTTTATTTTTTTTATTTTTTTTATTTTTTTTATTTTTTTTATTTTTTTTATTTTTTTTATTTTTTTTATTTTTTTTATTTTTTTTATTTTTTTTATTTTTTTTATTTTTTTTATTTTTTTTATTTTTTTTATTTTTTTTATTTTTTTTATTTTTTTTATTTTTTTTATTTTTTTTACTTTTTTTATTTTTTTTATTTTTTTTATTTTTTTTATTTTTTTTTATTTCTTTTATTTTTTTTATTTTTTTTATTTTTTTTATTTTTTTTATTTTTTTTATTTTATTATTTGTTTATTTTTGATATTTATTGGTTAATTTTCTGTTTGTGATTTTCCATATTTATTTATTATTAATTAGTTTTATTTTTCATTATTGATGGATCAATAGTTTTTTATTTCTATTCATTATTTATCTATTATTTATTATTTATTTATATTTCTATAATGGTTTATTTATTGAGCTCATTAATGATAAATTACGAATGAATTTGGATATAATTAATTGATGAATACTTTTCATATCTTAATAATTTAATAATGATCCATTTTGATTATTTTTATCATGTCTCTTATTTTATATTCATTATTTCTTCATTTGTTATTATTGATGGCTTAATAGTTTGTTATTTATTTTTATTATTTATTTGTTATGAATAATTTATTTTCTTATAATGACTTTTTCATTGCACTTGTCAATTATAACTGATGCATGAATTTGAATTAAGCTAATTGATGCATCAATATTATAATTGACTAATTTAACAATGATTAATTGACTGTTTATTAATTATGTTTCATTTATCTAGTTTTTACTCAGTATTCCTTCATTTATTAATGTCTTTATTTTTATTATTGATTTATTTTTTGTTTTTTATGTTTTATTTCTTTATTTTTCATAATTTATGGGTAAATTTTTTGTTCTTTCATTTGATCTTGTTGACTGATGTATTGAAATTATGAATTATAAGTTATTCATGAATTTGACTATAACAAATTTTATTTATTTATTATTTACTTATTATCTATTAATTTCTTGATTTATTTGCTAATTTATTACTTTTGATATTTATTCATTGTGAATTTTCTGATTTCTTTATTTTATGTTATACCCAGTGAATAATATTTTTTAGGATTTTTATTATTTATTTATTCTTTGATTATTGTTTATTTATTTATTTGTTTTCCATTGATTTTAACTATAATTCATTAATTGATTCTTCAACTAATTGAAATCAATTAATATTATTTAAGAATAATTAAAGAAACATTATAATGAACTATAATTCATTCAAACAAATGGAAATTACCAAGCAAAAATCAAATTTCATTGAGCTTCTTTGAAATTAAATAAAATTTAATAATATCTGTGGATATAAGTTCAACTTAATTGAAAATTGAGGTTCATTCAGAATTTTATAAAATTAATTCATCTTAATTAAGATCATGATTAATAAATACTCAGAAGATTTCATTAACTTTAAAATCAAAATTGAAAAAAATTAGTTAAGATAAGATAAAATCAATCAAAATCTTCAAAGTTTATTAAAATTCAATGAAATTAAAACTAATGAAAATTAATCAAAATTAATTGAAGCTAATTATAATTGGTTAAACTTACTTAAAATGAATTCTTTAGATTTTTATATATATTTATTACTTATTTCTTTATTCTTTCTTTATTTTTTATCATTTATTGGTTAATTTTCTGTTTTTGGTTCTTCTTATTTATTTATCATCAATTTGTATTTCAAACTATTCTTTATTATTTATTAATTTATTTATTTTATGATTTATTTATCATTTGTAATTTTTTTGATTATTTATTTATTTCTGAATTAGGAAAATTGGGAAGCAATTCCCCCAAAACTCACAATTATAAAGGAATACAAAGCTAGTCATGATGTGGGCCCCCACCATGACTTTACAAAAATCTTAACTAATATCGTTATTAAAAACACAAAGGAAATTTATCTTCTTTGATGTTGACTTCATCTAATGTTATAGTGGTGTTTCACTCATTATTGTGCCAGGCACTGGCCATATTGGCCTGGAAAGCTCCTCTTTTGTAAACAAGCCCTCGGTTTATCAGTCACCACAAGGTCTTACAGCCTCAAGCCATCTCTATTAATGTGCATTCACATAGAGAGGCAAAGCCTCAAGTAATACCCTGCTTTGACCAAGTCCACTAAGGGCTTCCAGTTTACAATTGGAAGCAGGAAGGTATTCTAAAAACAAAATGGCAGATTGTAAGAAAAATAATTGAGCAAGTTTTTTGCTCTGGATAATCAAATTGATGGAGATAACTGACTATTACACCTAGTTTTGAGTGTAACATCTTGATAGCATTCCTTGAATGGTGAAAAAGAAGTGGTTATGATGATTGGCCAAATAGGATGAACTTGAAAGAAAAATTGAATAAAGGTACTAACAGCTCAAATGAAATACTTTTTAGGTCTGATCAAAAAGGCTAGACCGCAAGTATCATTGGAAGAGGCATAAGCCAGAAATGAATGAAAATTAGAAGTGGCTATTTGCTAATGATCATCATGAGCTACCAGACTTTTGAGTCATAAAGTGGTGGAGTGATTCTTACCAAAATTAATCCTAATTGGAACAATATCTTTGTAGACACTCCTAAATCTCTATTTTTGAAGTAGATAGCCTTAATACTATAATCGCAATCAGCAAGATGCAGGCATCCCAAGGGGGGTGAAAATACTGTTGATGTAGTCTCTCCTATTAAGAAATAAGCATCTAATTCATAAAGTATTTGCGAAGAAATAGCTGAGTAGTTCGGCCTTGCAAGATGAAAACAGACCAACCGCATTCATGCATTAATCTGGTAGAAGCTGCAAGATCCATAGTATCAAGCAGGTTGACACTTCCATCGTATCCAGTTGTGGCCAAGAATGTAGGATCACCATCAATGTTGAATAGATCAAATTGATTAACAGGTGGAGTGTGAACAAAAGTAATTGATCGTACTGGAGAACTATGTAATGTGAGAAAGTGTGTAGGTCGAATGAAGAGAGGTTCAGAGCCAAGAGGTGATGGGAATGATTGAAGTACCCTATTTAAATGCAAAATGGAAATGTTCCCTGAGAAAATATATCAAGAGTGCATAGACGTGGCCAACAATCAGTTAGAAAATTTAATCAGGGGCTCTCACCATTGATAAATCCTTTAGAAATCAGATAGTTATTAGCCAAATCAAGTGTTAGGCAGCTTGTGTCAGATAACAGTAACCCGGCAGCTGGAGTAAGATTTACTAAAGTATTTGGACTTTCAAGGATCAAAAAGTGAAAACTAGCTTGTTCAAAGAATTAATAAGTGTACTAACAAACAGGAACATGATTTTAAATCTTGGGATCCGTTAGAGGATCAATCAAGGAGTTTACTTGAGCTGAATGAGGAATGCTGTAAAGCTCTAATTTTTTGTTAAGTAAGGCAACACGGCAATAAGCCCCAGAAAATAAATTGATTGACTGGCTTCTAAAGGATCTTGGCTAGTTTGAGAAAAGTATTCCTGTAATTAAGAAAACCCAATGCGCGTGAGCCAATTTAACAGGGAAGAATATTGAGGACAAGATAGACCAAAAAGAAACAAAATCAAAGGGAGGTTTACATTTTCCAAGGTAGAAGTTGTTCTATACCCACCACAAGGGAACCATCAAAAACAAGTTGCTTGGCTTGGCAAGGCCATTAGCATGCTTAGGTGAGGATTTTCAATTGTCTCCTGAGGCCAAGATGGATAAACATTGGAACCAATGGTATCATAACCCAAATGAGGCTGTTCCTCTTGAGTGTTTTTATTAGCAATTGACAAGGGTCTCTGAAAGTTTTTGAGGTTAAAGAAGAGGAATTTTTCAAATATGAATGGTGCTTTTGATATCAGTCTTATGATTTTGAATTTCACTAGGTGGCAGCAAACCTGGGTCTTGACCAAGGGTTGAAATGGCTAAAAAATCACAAGAGATTTCATCTTGATGCTTGAATATTTATGGTGGATTTTGACGCCATTCCCATAATATCAATGTTGGTAAAACCTGATGGACTTGAGAAACAGTGAAGATTTGATAAAAAATTATTCTCAATTAATTCTCAACATTCTTAGATACCATGATTAATCGAATGGACTACACACAGTGTTTTTTCCTTGTTTTAGAAAATCCAAAGTCCAATTTTTTGTCCTGGTTGACAGGGACTTCAAAATATTCAACAATTTCTAATTTTAACCAGTTTGAGTTCTGATAAAAGCACCATAAGCTGTGGCAAGGTTTGAAATAAATTATCCAATAATATCCTAGAAGTAATTTAAGATAAAGTATTAAGGAAACCGACTGTTTGAGGTAGCTGTTTGAGATTTAAATTGGTGTTAGACGTAGAAAATCAGATTCAAGTTTAGGTTTCTCGTTTAAAGATTATTTTTATTTTTTTTGAGTGTCTTGTTTAATTAGACATAGAAAATCAGATTCAAGTTTCTGTTTTTCATTTAAAGATTCTTTTTATTTTGTTTGAGTGTCTTATTTTCTAGTTTCTAAATTTAAATTTTTGACTTGAAAGTGATCTGATAGAAAGAAATTCATAAGATTTTGAAAAAGAAGAAAAGAATTTAGGTTAATTAAAAGCATAAAAGCACTAGCTCTATAACCTTTGATTCTTTCCATTCAATTTTCATTTATCTCCCAGAGTCCTTCTGAACATTGTAAAAGATTTTTAGGAGCTAAAGTGATAGTAGTATCAGTAGGAGTAGGAGTAGTGTTTTCGTCAATTGTTACAGCTGAAACACCTCTGATCAATGGAATTCCGGACTCAGTATTTCAAAGAACAAGATTTAAGGTCAGAAATAGCGAAAAATGTGAGAATTAGTTCTAAAAGGATCAGAGGTGATAAGCAGCTAAATACCCTAATGTAGTGATAAATAATGATGAATATGCATAACACAGATGGAGAATAATGAATAATAAAGGAATATAAAGAAGAAAGACTAAAAATGAATAATTAAGTTATCAAAAATAATAAATTTATCATTAAAAAACAGTAAGTATTAAAAATTAAAAAATTATTCAAATATTCAAAAAATAATAAGTTTATCATTGAACAAAAGTAAGTATCAAAAATTAAAAGTTATTTAAATATTAAATAAATAATAAGTTTATCATTAAAAAGAACTAAGTATTGAAAATTAAACTTTATTTAAATGTTAGATAAATAATATATTCATCATGAAAAAGATCTACTAAAAGTAAATATTAAAAATGAAAAATGAAATTAATGGTGAATGAGTAATACATAAAACAATTTACAGCTTAAATCAATAGCACATTATAATGATTAAATGAGAAAAAGGAATAATTATAAATGAAGCCTCATAAGTACATGAATAATAGATAAATCATATAATATAAGAAATTAAATAATAATATCAAATAATGAAAACTGGAAAGAAATAAGAAAAATGCATCATAACAATAAAAAAACATAAATTATGAAATATTAATCATATGAATAAAAAACCATAAATCATGAAATATGAATAATGAAAAATGAATCGTAAACAATTGAAAACCAAAAAACATAAGTAATTAATAAGGAAGAAATACCATCAAATGGACCATAAATGATTGAAATAAAAGGTAAATTAACAATGAATAAATAAAAAGCTTAAAAAATAAAACAAAATGCAATAAAAAGATAATAACTAAATAACTGGTCACTCATAAAAATTATGAATTAATTTACAAAATCTCAATGAATAAAACATAAATTTTCAAAAATGACTAATGAAAAATAAAAACTAATAAATAAATAAATAAATAAAGAATAAAAACTGCATCATAAATAATAAAAATAAAGAATTAAATGAATATTGAATAAATTGTTAACATTAAAAAATAAAAAATAAACACAGAAGAAATAATAAAAGTAATACAAATAATCAAAATAATAAAATTACCAAATTCAAGATTAAATCACTTGTTTATGTTAATTTGAATCAATTTTGAGAAATAATATGAATCAGGCTTATTAAGATTGAATTGATTTACATTCATTTCATTTTATTTAATTAATGTTAATTAAAATCAATCCAGTTTGATTGTAATAAATGACTATTGATTCTAATTAATTAAGATTGTATATAATAAAGTACTATTGAGTTCAATTAGTTAAGTCTGATTATAATAAATTAATATTGATATTAATAAATTAAGTTTGATTTTAATAAATCATTTTGCTTATAATTAGCTAATACTGATTATAATAAATTATCCTTTATTTGAATTATTTGTAATTAATTTTTATTAATTATCATTTTATAAATTTGATTTTAAGAATGGAAAATGATTTATAACTATTCATAATTAATAAAAAATCAATTTCAATTATTGCTTATTAATTTTGACCGATTTCAAGATAATTTCATTGAATTCCAAATAAACCAAATTAATGTACAAGTATTTTTTACTTGGTCTGCATTATATTTGGTACTATTTCATTCATGTTACTTTTTAATTAGTTGTTATCAATTGTAAGAAATTTGAATACCTTTTCCTTTTTAATTGAGTTTCTTCAATTTTTATAACTTTTCCATAAAAATTTGAAAAGAATAATAATTAATAATCACTTTGGAAATTACAAATAAATCATAATAGGAGTTCCTTTTTGCTTCATGAATATCAGCGGCATTTTTACATTATGTGCAATTCTGAATTTTATGCTTGGAATTTTCAATCCTCAAAAGCTATAACACATGTGAAAACTAAACATTTTCTTAAATAATGAGAATAAACCAAATAGAATTATTATTTTGATTGCTAGGTGAAAAAATAAGAAGCTCTAGACAAATGAGCTTAAGTCATATAAATTACTACTTTCTTCCAAATAAAAACCTTTATCAGTAACATTTTTGAGCTTTCCCGATCCCTGATTATACTTGTTAAAAGCCAAAGCCAATTTATTTGAAGTCTGGCATGATAATGCCAGCGTGGTATTATTTTCAAATCGCTTTTCCACAAAAGTCCTCAATGTCTGGCTTCCATGCTTCCTTGGTTTCCAAATTATTTCATAGAACCCATGTGCTTTTGAGAAATCTATTCCACATTTGTAGCTTGGAAAGACAAAAGACCCTTCTTTAACCTCATGCGCTTCCTTGTTTTTGACCAAATTAAACCTTTCTAACTCTACTGTCATCCATATTCCAAAGGAATAATTTGAGAAATCATCATCCTTGTGATAATTATTATGAAAGGCCCCCAAGGTAGAAGTAAAATTGGTTGAAAATTGATGAGACTTGATGGACTCTTGATGTGTCATTTATCCAAAGCTACTAGCCCCAATAGATTCCAATTGTCTGTGGGATTTTTCAAAAGCCTTGTGTGCCACTAATTGAAAACTGTTTCCTACAAATAAGTCTATAGATTTTACCTCCTCTTTCATTTCAGTATATTTGAATCTATTCTCTGGTACTTTGAGGTCAATTTTGATGGATTTGTATCTTCCAAATACCTCTTTGTCTTGGAATTTCCTCCATCCATCAGCTATAGTTTTACCACCTTGAGTTCCATGACCAGTTATATTCCCATACACACTAGAGGCCTTCTTCAGCCAATGAGCCATGTTCTGAAATTTTTCAATCAAGTCCAAATTGAATTTATCTTAAAAGGAGGTGAATCTAACAATGGCCAAAATCTGGTGTTTTGTGGAAGAGTTAAAAGAATAGAACTATTTCCTCAAAAGAGTTTAAAATTATGAGAAGCTAATTGATTTTGACTAGTGAGAAAATCATTGGTAAAAATTATTGGTACTTTAAGCTCTCTGAATTCATGGTAATAATACTCTTCTCTATTTGACATAACATTATCAATAATATTGGCTCTGTTTTTATTCTTTCTTTGTCTATCTTTCAATCTTTTTTGAATTAAGTAATTATTTCTATGTGATTCAGAATTATTTCTATTATCCATTGAAATTATTGATTAATTTATGATATAAAGCACTTGGAATGTTTTAACAACTACTTGTATCATAGGGTGAATGATATTCTGGCTAGCAGAAGAATCCTATATTTATCTTGGAAAGTCAATTACTTTGGAGTTGATGTGAACCACTTATTATGTTAGTGAGAAAATGTGTTTTCATCAACCAGCCCGTATTTGAATTACATTAATTCAAATTGTATTAATTGCAATTATTTTGAATGACTTTGGATTAATATGAAATAATTTTAATTGTGCTAATTCAAAAAATTGATTTTGAATTAATGCAGATTCAATTGAATTGAAATTAAGTTAATTTAACTCAATTGAAATTAATCTGAATTAATTTAATTACAAATACATAAATTCGAATTAATTCAAATCAAATTGAATGAATTTGATTGTATTAATTCAAATCAAACAAGTTTTAATTCATTGAATTCAAATTGTATATATTGAAATTAATTCAATTAAACTTATATAGATTTGAATGAATTAAAAGAAATTGTAATCAAGGTAAACAAATTCAAATCAATCCAAATAAATTCATGTCAAATTAATTTTTATTGAATTAACACAACTTATTCTTATTTGAATGAATTCAATTAAAATGAATTTGAATCAATTTAATCAATTCAATTAAAGTTAAAGTGAATTAATCCAGTTACATTGAAACTAAATTGAATTAATTTGATTCAATTAAGATTAAATTGAATTGATTCAATGAAATTGTAATTAAACTGAATTATTTGAATTAATTTTAATTGATTTTAATTAATTTTAATTGATTTTAATTAGTTTTAATTAATTTTAATTAATTTTAATTAATTTTAATTAATTTTAATTAATTTTAATTAATTTTAATTAATTTTAATTAATTTTAATTAATTTTAATTAATTTTAATTAATTTTAATTAATTTTAATTAATTTTAATTAATTTTAATTAATTTTAATTAATTTTAATTAATTTTAATTAATTTTAACTAATTTTAATTAATTTTAATTAATTTTAATTAATTTTAATTAATTTTGATTGATTTTAATTAATTTTAATTAATTTTAATTAATTTCAATTAATTTTAATTAATTTTAATTAATTTTAATTAATTTCAATTAATTTTAATTAATTTTAATTAATTTTAATTAATTTTAATTAATTTTAATTAATTTCAATTAATTTTAATTAATTTTAATTAATTTCAATTAATTTTAATTAATTTTAATTAATTTCAATTAATTTTAATTAATTTTAATTGATTTTGATTAATTTTGATTGATTTTGCTTAATTTTAATTAATTTTAATTAATTTTAATTAATTTTAATTAATTTTAATTAATTTTAATTAATTTTAATTAATTTTAATTGATTTTAATTAATTTTAATTAATTTTAATTAATTCTAATTAATTTTAATTAATTTTAATTAATTTTAATTAATTTTAATTAATTTTAATTAATTTTAATTTATTTTAATTTATTTTAATTAATTTTAATTAATTTTAATTAATTTTAATTAATTTTAATTAATTTTAATTAATTTTAATTAATTTTAATTAATTTTAATTTATTTTCATTAATTTTAATTAATTTTAATTAATTTTAATTAATTTTAATTAATTTTAATTAATTTTAATTAATTTTAATTAATTTTAATTAATTTTAATTAATTTTAATTAATTTTAATTAATTTTAATTAATTTTAATTAATTTTAATTAATTTTAATTAATTTTAATTAATTTTAATTAATTTTAATTAATTTTAATTGATTTTAATTAATTTTAATTAATTTTAATTAATTTTAATTAATTTTAATTAATTTAAATTAATTTTAATTAATTTTAATTTATTTTAATTAATTTTGATTAATCTTAATTAATTTTAATTAATTTTAATTAATTTTAATTAATTTTAATTAATTTTAATTAATTTTAATTAATTTTAATTAATTTTAATTAATTTTAATTAATTTTAATTAATTTTAATTAATTTTAATTAATTTTAATTAATTTTAACTAATTTTAATTAATTTTAATTAATTTTAATTAATTTTAACTAATTTTAATTAATTTTAATTAATTTTAATTAATTTTAACTAATTTTAATTAATTTTAATTAATTTTAATTAATTTTAATTAATTTTAATTAATTTCAATTAATTTTAATTAATTTCAATTAATTTTAATTAATTTTAATTAATTTCAATTAATTTTAATCAATTTCAATTAATTTTAATTAATTTTAATTAATTTTAATTAATTTTAATTAATTTTAATTAGTTTTAATTAATTTTAATTAATTTTAATTAATTTTAATTAGTTTTAATTAATTTTAATTAATTTTAATTAATTTTAATTAATTTTAATTAATTTTAATTAATTTTAATTTATTTTCATTAATTTTAATTAATTTTAATTAATTTTAATTAATTTTAATTAATTTTAATTAATTTTAATTAATTTTAATTAATGTTAATTAATTTTAATCAATTTTAATTAATTTTAATTGATTTTAATTAATTTTAATTAATTTTAATTAATTTTAATTAATTTTAATTAATTTTAATTAATTTTAATTAATTTTAATTAATTTTGATTAATTTTGATTAATTTTAATTAATTTTAATTAATTTTAATTAATTTTAATTAATTTTAATTTATTTTCATTAATTTTAATTAATTTTAATTAATTTTAATTAATTTTAATTAATTTTAATTAATTTTAATTAATTTTAATTAATTTTAATTAATTTTAATTAATTTTAATTAATTTTAATTAATTTTAATTAATTTTAATTAATTTTAATTAATTTTAATTAATTTTAATTAATTTTAATTAATTTTAATTAATTTTAATTAATTTTAATTAATTTTGATTGATTTTCATTAATTTTAATTAATTTTAATTAATTTCAATTAATTTTAATTAATTTCAATTAATTTTAATTAATTTCAATTAATTTTAATTAATTTTAATTAATTTCAATTAATTTTAATTAATTTTAATGATTTAAATTAATTTTAATTAATTTTAATTAATTTTAATTAATTTTAATTAATTTCAATTAACTTTAATTAATTTTAATTAATTTTCATTAATTTTCATTAATTTTCATTAATTTTCATTAATTTTCATTAATTTTAATTAATTTCAATTAATTTTAATTAATTTTAACTAATTTCAACTAATTTTAGCTAATTTGAATTAATTTTAACTAATTTCAACTAATTTTAATTGATTTTAATTAATTTTAATTAATTTTAATTAATTTTAATTAATTTTAATTAGTTTTAAGTAATTTTAATCAATTTTCATTAATTTTGATTAATTTTAATTGATTTTAATTAATTTCAATCAATTTTAATTAATTTTAATTAATTTTAATCAATTTTAATTAATTTTAGTTAATTTTAATTAATTTTCATTAATTTTGATTAATTTTGATTAATTTTGATTAATTTTGATTAATTTTGATTAATTTTGATTAATTTTGATTAATTTTGATTAATTTTGATTAATTTTGATTAATTTTGATTAATTTTGATTAATTTTGATTAATTTTGATTAATTTTGATTAATTTTGATTAATTTTGATTAATTTTGATTAATTTTGATTAATTTTGATTAATTTTGATTAATTTTGATTAATTTTGATTAATTTTGATTAATTTTGATTAATTTTGATTAATTTTGATTAATTTTGATTAATTTTGATTAATTTTGATTAATTTTGATTAATTTTGATTAATTTTGATTAATTTTGATTAATTTTGATTAATTTTGATTAATTTTGATTAATTTTGATTAATTTTGATTAATTTTGATTAATTTTGATTAATTTTGATTAATTTTGATTAATTTTGATTAATTTTGATTAATTTTGATTAATTTTGATTAATTTTGATTAATTTTGATTAATTTTGATTAATTTTGATTAATTTTGATTAATTTTGATTAATTTTGATTAATTTTGATTAATTTTGATTAATTTTGATTAATTTTGATTAATTTTGATTAATTTTGATTAATTTTGATTAATTTTGATTAATTTTGATTAATTTTGATTAATTTTGATTAATTTTGATTAATTTTGATTAATTTTGATTAATTTTGATTAATTTTGATTAATTTTGATTAATTTTGATTAATTTTGATTAATTTTGATTAATTTTGATTAATTTTGATTAATTTTGATTAATTTTGATTAATTTTGATTAATTTTGATTAATTTTGATTAATTTTGATTAATTTTGATTAATTTTGATTAATTTTGATTAATTTTGATTAATTTTGATTAATTTTGATTAATTTTGATTAATTTTGATTAATTTTGATTAATTTTGATTAATTTTGATTAATTTTGATTAATTTTGATTAATTTTGATTAATTTTGATTAATTTTGATTAATTTTGATTAATTTTGATTAATTTTGATTAATTTTGATTAATTTTGATTAATTTTGATTAATTTTGATTAATTTTGATTAATTTTGATTAATTTTGATTAATTTTGATTAATTTTGATTAATTTTGATTAATTTTGATTAATTTTGATTAATTTTGATTAATTTTGATTAATTTTGATTAATTTTGATTAATTTTGATTAATTTTGATTAATTTTGATTAATTTTAATTAATTTTAGTCAATTTTAATTAATTTTAACCAATGCTAATTAATTATATTAATTTAAATTAGCTTGAAATAATTCTCATTAAGTTTTATTGATTTCAAATAATTTCAATCAAGTTCAATTTATTGTAATCCATTTTAAATTTTACTCAATTTTAATTAATTTTTACTAATTTTAACTAATGATAATCAATTTTATTAATATCAATTACATTTAAATAATTGTTATTAAGTCCGAATGATTTCAAATAATTTCAATTTATTGTAATTCATTTCAATTAATTATAATAAATTCCGAATACTCATAATTAATTTGGGTTATTGGTAAACCCACGTAAGCAATTTGGGGAGAGCATGTAAGCCCTTATGTGGATTTGCCATAAATTGGTAAAATTATTTAATTATTTAGGCAAAAAATAAGGGGCATTTTATAATTAAAGTTGAGCTAAAAGATACCTGTATTGGGAGAAGCCCAATTTATGGCATTGTTGGTTCCATAAATGGCATGATTTATACCAGAAATAGAATCAGTGGCATTGTTGATGCCATTTATGGCATCAACAATGAAATTCAAACTCCATGATTAATGTCATGAATTCCATAAATTCCATAAATGGAATTTATATTTCATTGTTTATGCAATTAATGGCACTTTTAAGCCTAAGATTGTCATGTTTATATCATTGTTGATACCATTTACGGCATGGTTATGCTGTGGTTGATGCCATGGATGGCGATTTTCAATCCTTTAATTAATGAATTATTTTTATAAATCATGTTTTCTACCAAAATTCATAATTTATGGTTTCAAATTTTTTATTTGGAGGTTAAAAAATTTGAATGGATCCTTTTCTCATTTTTCGGTTTAAAAACTCAAATTAAAAGACAAATTCTTCAAATAGTACAAATAAAATCTTTTTAATAGCCGTGCATTGCTTTAAATGATAAAACAATAAATTAAGTTACATTTATTACTTGAGTAGTTTCAGGTTATTTATAGGTATCAATGAATTAGATTTCCAGATTTTATTGACACCCATGATTGGAATTAAATCAAAGAGTCACTTAGGAGAAGGTAAGGCCTCAGAAACATGGTTGGTGCCATTTATGGCATTGAAATACCTATAATTTCACCACCTAACAATGAATGAAAATTGTATATGAGTTTCAGAGGATGGAATTTAATTCATTTTCAATGTATTTTGGATCGAAATGTTAAATCTAAATGTTAAATTTGTTTGTTTAAATTTTTGGTCTATAATTTGATGCTCATACCAAATAACCATAGTTATTTTGAGGTTTACCTGAGTCAGTAAATAATAAACTAATGCTTTAAAAATCTCATATTGGTAAAGATTTGAGTAATGAGACTCAACAATTACCAAAATGTTTTGCACTAATTGGTGATTTGGGTTATTCAGATAAAGTTCCCATACTTGAATAATAAAGAAATAGTTTGTATTAAGAGAATATAAGTTCCAGAAAAATGAATTCATCAAAATGATGAGTAAATTTGATTTATAAATATTAAAAATACAAATAACAAGATTGAAATTTTTTTCTCTTTTTTTTATTATTTTTGATCAAACCTTTGGGAGATTGAAAAATTGCTTCTAAGGTTTACTAACGTCCCAAGTCATAATGCTATTAAATTCAGGTAAGGTAATGGTGGAATTTATGCTATTAAGAGACTTTTTGAACATGAATAGAGAAATATTTTTAAAGAATTTGAATGAAATGAATTAAAGAGAATTTTAATGATTAAATGAGAAATTGTGGATTTTTTTAGTGTAATGAGAAATGAGTTCATTTGATTACTTGATTTTTATTAATCAAATTTTTTATGATTATATTATAAAAAGTCAAATTATTTGAGGTATAAGTTAATAAAAAGGCTGGTTTTAAACAAATAAAGAGAAATTAAGATGAAATAATGTGTTAGAATGACATAAGATGAATGAAAATCAAAAGAATAAAAAAACTAAACTCAGTCATTTTTTTTTGTATAAGAAACAATGAAATATCAAAAAAAGGATATTATTCTACTTTTGTAACTGAGGAAAAAAATTTAATGTTACATTTGAAAAAAAAGGTATACAATATTAAATAATTTATAATTACCAATTTTTGAAAGGTTTCTCAAGGGATTCTTCTGTGATTTAGATATCTATTTTAATTTTAATTCTTCTATCTTATTCTGAACTATTTATTTTTCCAATATTTATTGTTTACCTTGATTTTTATTTTTAGGTTGTCATTTGAAAAATTAACTTAATTTATAATTAAGAAGCTAATGAAAATTCTTCTTATTATTATTTTTCCAAAATTTTAAAATAAATGGATGAAATTAAGAGGAAATTAATATTAAATATTGTGGTAAGTGAAGAAAATTATGTTCATGTTTCCTCAAATTCACTCAAATTTTATGCATAATTGATTTGAAGGTGAAAGTTATATATATAATATGAACAAATTTGTGAAATTTTTCAATGGAACAATTACTCAAGGAATGTTTAAATTCAAATTTCTAAGGAATTTTTTTTGCTTGATGCTAAAAATTTCCTTTTTACAGAAAATTATAATTTTCTTCAATCTCAAAAATTGAAAAAGTACAATTTTTGGTAGATCAAATTCTTTATTGAATGTTTAATTTCATTCCAAAGGGATATCTGAGGTTTTTTATATTTAAAATATTATTTTTATTTATGACAATCTATCATCTATAACTTGGATTTATATATGGTTTTTCTTCAGTCAAATGAAAAAATTAGATAATTCCATCTTGAATGACACATAAAAAGCTTCCAAGTATTCTTTTGAATATGGTTATTAAGCTAATATAAGAGAGAAAATTGGAATTACCAAAATTCACCCAAATTTAATCAATTTCAAATTCCTGGAAAATACTTGAGGTGACTAAATTACTTCTGTTCAAGATTAGTAATATAGCTATGTTGAGAAACACATTTTGTGGTTGAGCTTCTTGAAATATTTGTTTTTCTTCAATTATTCTCACCACTTCTCTCTTCATTTTCGGTAAGATCCTTTTTTGAATATTCTGAATCATCATAATTAGGGGACCCATAAGTCACTGCATATTATTATTCATATTCTTAATTAAATTGAAATCATGGTGTGTGGATCCCAAACTCAATGAACCATAGTGATTAAAATGAGGTATCCAAAATTTATTGACATTGTATTTTGATTGGTTCAAAGAATAATTTATATATATATATCTATTTTTGTGAGCCTTTGAAAAATTACCACATATTCAAAAATTTCACAAAAAACTTTGAAAAACTTGTAATTGAAATAATGATTTTAAAACAAGTCAAAATGCCATAAAAAGTTTGAGCTTTTCATTATCTCAGAAAAAAATGAAAAGAATTTTTAAAAAATTACACCATTGGATTTAACATCAAAAACCACACATGAATCTTTTATGTCATATATATAAGCACAATGCTTACTGAGATAACCTGAATATATGCACTTTTATGATGATTGCATATATTCATTGTCTTGAGCTCATAAGATTTGAATTACAAATGATTAAGAGTTGATTCAAGAAAAAAGTTAATACTAAATAACTGGAAGAATAAAGATATAAAATTTATTTGACAAGTTATAAACAAGGTTAAAGCTTATAAGGGGATATTGGGAAAAAAAGAAATAGCTGTTGACCACTTTAAATTACAAGTGGTCCAAACCTAAAAAGAAGTATTTATTAAGATTTCAAAAGATCATAAAACAGTAAAAAGTTAGCTTTCCTCATGATATTAAAGGTAAAACCCTGTGAAATCATGTGTTGAAGTCCAAAATAGTAAATTTTGACAGAAAAGATGAGCTACAATGAAAATCATAAAAAATAGAGTTTTGATGACTTAATGAAATCCTCTTGGAAGCCTGGTTAGGACATGCCAATTTATTAGAATTAAATTTTTTTAATTTTTGCTGTGTAAAAAAATCAAAAGTTATCAATGATCAAAATCAAGGTTTAAAACTGATCATTTATGATCAATAACTCTAAGCTTATTTTAAGTTTAACTGTTGAATAAGAGATGAAACTGGTGTATATTAGTATTTTATAATTAAAACTACTATAGTCTGCAAAATTAAATAATTTGCAAAGCTTATGATTTCAACAAGTTATAGTTATAGTGATAACCCTAAAAAGTGGCATAATAATGATATAGAAAGGCTTAAAAATGATGTAATCATCACCAAACCATAAGTAAATGTCTAGTAGAGGGTATTTAGTAATTAAGAGGAAGGATCTTTACTATAAAAGGATCCCTTCCTCCTTCATTTCCCCATCAGATGCAACAAAAACAATAAAAAAATAAATAAAAGGTGAATTTCTTTATTCTTTAAATATAAAAACTCTTATATTCTTAAATGAAAATGCTTTATATTATATTGATAAATATTTTACATTTGATTAAATCAAATTTTATTGTTATTTGTTGAATTCTCTTAAACTCTCTAAATCAATGTAAAAATAGTAAAATTTGTAATCCTCATTATTTTTCATTTTAAATAAAATTCAAATGAGTTACATTTAAATTCTGGGGCATAAATTTATTCAAAATTATCATTTTAAGTGTTAAAAGTAAGTTACTTTCTCTTATTATAATATCTTTCTATATTATTATTCATTTTGACTCTTGTGAGCCTTACAGTATATTTTAAAAACCAAAATAGGCCACAATTAATATCAAAATGAATTCTGAACTATGCATAACCCATAAGTCATGAATATATCCAAAATTCATCATTTTTTGATTTGAGAAAAGATGAATAACTTTTTGGTGAGTAAGTAAATCAATGAATTTAAGTCCACATCTGGATTCTACACAAACCCTCACCTAGGGTAGCTCCATATATTGAATAATATCAAATTATTTCTATGAGGTGGTAATATGGAAAATACTTTAACACCACATAGAAGAATTTTGAAAATATTTGTTTTTCTCAACTTCATGCCAAAATAATGGGAATGTGAGAAATTCCATGTTACATTTACACTAAAATTTATATTATGTGTGTTTTTGGCACTCAAAAATAAATTATTCTTAGATAAATTTTTGGTACACCCATCATGGATATCATTCTTGAAGCTTGAATTACTATTTTTGACATGAAAATAGCTAAGGGGGACAAAAGACATCAAAGAGAGCCAGGATACCCAACTTCTGAGGCCTCTGAGGCATGGAAATCTCTGAAGATTAGATCCATGGCCGATCATGGCCTAATAAATATAATAAAACCTTTTGGGAACTTGGTTACAATGTTAAAGTCCCATTAAATCATAAGAAAATTGTAACTAAGCTTCTATTTTGACATGACAAGGAGGTAAAGAGCAACTCTGACTCCAGTAACCATGTTGATTCTTAGTCCTTTTTCATGGAAAAACCTTAAAAGAGTAATTAAAGCCATTTTGGACTAATATTAAGTAATTTACCTCATGGCAACCTGCTATAATGTGCTATGTGCAATTCTACATAGAAATAAGGTAAAAACTTCAAAACTTAATTAAAAAACAACTATTAATGAATATTTCTGAAACTTTCAAGACCAATGAAAAATGGTTGATCCATAAAGAAATAACAAAGAATTAAATTTCTATAAGTCAAATTTAAAGCTTTACTTACAGTCCATTTTTTATGATTCATTGTGAAACACTGAATCTTCAAAAATTCACAGAGATTACAACCTGTGATGAAATTTCCAATACTATTGATAAATTTGAGAGATTGAAGCTTATTTTGAAATGAAAGAAGATTTAAAGGTGTAACTCCTTTTATTCTTAGTCATAAATGGGTTGGTAGTCAGGTAAAAGACTCAATTAGGTAATTATGATGATCTTACATGGCAACAGATGATGCAATAAATAATACAAAAAGAATAATTGGTTTATAGCTTAACAGATTTTCAGTTTGCTCCATGGGACTCCTCTGTGAGCTGTTGTGGACTTAAAAGAGGCCTCCTCTTTCTTTTTTTCGCCAGATCATCTTATTATGCAATCATATCTTTAATACCAAAAAGTAAGAATTAGTTAAATCTTTTCTTAAGTGTCTTAATTTTTCAGAATGAATCAGGAAGGCATTAAATAATAGAAAGGAATGTAATTTGTTGCATTACTGTTATGAATCAAATTTTGATCCTTTAAATCTACAATTCATGCATCAAATCTCTCTAGCAATTCTTTTAAAGGCTTCATTGGAGTATTAGTGAGTGGTTTTGATTAATTCTTCAAGATTTTAGCTAGTATTAGTTTTCTCCAAGAATCATATTTACAATTATTCTTGCAAAAGATAATTAAATATTAAAAGAATTTTTACAATTAAAGAATTCTTGTAGAAAATTACTCTTTACTGTTATAATCATTAGTAGTGTATAAAAAGTAAAAGAAATAACTAAAAGATTAATTAATTAATTAAGTAATTATTTATTCTACTTTTTATACACTAATGGTGATTATAACAGTAAGAATTAATTATCTACAAGAATTAATTTCAAGAAGTTTTCAATAATAAAACTTCTTTATCAAAATAGCATAAATAATTTTAATGTATAATTATAAGGATAATTATTGAAGAAAAATATTAGTAGAGAAAAGGTTTAAGAAGCAAGTAGAAACACTCACTCATACTGCAATCATACCTTTGCAAGAATTGGTAGAGTGATTTGGTGGATTACTTGTGGATTAAAAGGATCAAAATAATATTATAACAGTAATGAAAAAATATAATGATAAAATACTATTTCAAATAGTATATCTCTATGATTTAAAGGCTTTTTGATTGATTATGAAAGAATTGAAACAATTAAGGATAGGATTAACTAATACTTACTTGTTTGTACTAATGGTATGATTGAATAATAAAATGATTTGGAAAAAATGGAAAGAGAGTGCCTATCTTAAGTGAACAACATCTCACAGAGGCATTCCATGGATAAAAATGAGAAACCAGTTAGTGAAAAACCATTATTTATCTTTGTATAATTGGTTACATCACTTGTTGTCACATAAGATCATCATAATTACTTAATTAATTCATTTGACATGACTATCAACACATTTATGGATACAAAATAAAGGAGTGAAAACTTTCACTCTTCTGTTATTTGAAAATAAGCATTAATTTCTGAATGATATTATTGTTATTGGAAATTTCATCACAGATTTTGTTTTCTATGAATCTTTGAACATTCAGTGTTTCATGTGGAATCATCAAAAATGGACTGTAAGTAAAATGTGTAATTTTAAGTATAAAGTCATAATCCTTGTTGGTTTTTATATGGATTATTTCTCTCTCAATGAGTCTCAAAATTTGCAGAAATATTATTCAATAATTTTATTTTGAATCAATTTTTGAAGTTTTTACCTGATTTCTATGTAGATTTGCAAATAGCACAGTTGTAGCTGGTTGCAATGAGGTAAATGCATGGATACTGGTCCAAAAATTGTTTTAATTACTGTTTTAAGGTTCATCCATGGAAAATAAATAAGAATTAAAATTTTAACAGGAGTCAGAGTAGCTCATTGACTCCCTGTTGCATCAAAATAGCAGCTTAATTGCTATTTTATCATGATTTAATGGGACTTAAACTTGGTAACCAAGTTCCCAAAAGGCTTGAGTATACTAATTTGGCTATGATCAGCCATGGATCCAATATTTAGAGCTATCCATGCCTCAGAGGCCTCAGAAATTGGGTACCCTGCCTCTCTTTGATTTATTTTGTCCCCCTTAGCTATTTTCACATCAGAAATAGTAATTCAGTCTTCAAGACTGATATACACTATGGGTGTACCAAACCTGTATGTATGAATACTGTTTTTTTAAGTGCCATAAACCTGCATAACACTATTATTAGTGTATATGTAACATTTGATTCCTGGAATTCCCATTATTTTGATTTGAAATTGAGAAAAACAAATATTTTTACAATTCTTTCATGTTGATGTGGTGTTGAAGTATCTTACATATTGCCACCTCATAGAGTTAATTTAAGCATGTTCACTCTATAGAGTTACCCTATGTGAATGTTTGTGTGGAATGAAAATCTGACCTTAAGTCCATTGATTTTGTGAGCCTTTGAAATATGACCACATATCCAAAAAGGTAAAAAAATAACTTAACAGTAATTTTTCTGATAATAAGAATTACAAATATTATCTTAAAATAAGTACAAATGCCATAAAAAAGCATAAATTCTTGATTATATCAGAAACAAATGAAACAAAATTTCAAATAAGTTGAACCATGAGGTTAAGCATGGTAAAGCATGCGTATAACATTTTATGTCATATCCATAAAGATAATACTTACTGTGTAATAAGTAAAAATTCCATAAAAAGGTGTAAATTATTGTTTATATCAGAACCAATGAAACAACATGTGAAATTAATTTCACCATTGGTTTACCCATGAAATAATAAGCCTATAAAATTTAAATTTCATATATTTACAGTCAATAATTAAGGAAATAACCTGAATATATGCACTTTTAAGATTAGTGCTTATATTCATGGTTTTTAGCTCATATCTCTTGAAATATACCTGATAGAAACTTGAGCCAAAAAAAAAGTTACCATTAAATTACTTCAAGAATAAATATATAAATTTTATTTGAAATGTTATAGCTTGTAGTGGTTTATTGAACAAAATTGTTATAGCTGCTGACCACTTTGTGATGAAAGTGGTCCAAACTTAAGAAAAAGTATATATTAAAATTCTGCTAGCCTATATGAAAATAATGAGGTATTTTTAATATTTCAATCATGGTTTGAAGTTTGAAATAGTATATTTTGACAGAAAAGATGAGTTACAAGAAAGATCATCAAAAATAGAGTTTTGATTATGTAATAAAGCTCTCTTGGCAGTTTCCTAATGATATTCCAAGCTATCAGAATCAACTCTTTGAATAGCCTTAGAATTCATGACTCAAACATTATTCATTATCAAAGTTTAAGCTTAAAATTGATCATTTATGATCACTCACTGTAATCTTAATTCAAGTTTAACGGTCATATAAGTGATGAAAACAGCAAATACTAGTTTATTATGATTAAAATAATAAAATTCACAAATCTCAGTCCTCCTAAAATCCTATTATTTCAGCAGACTTAGAGTTACAGTGATAACTCTAAATAGTGGTGTAAGAATGAGATAAGATGGTATAATTATGATGTAATCATCACTAAACCTTAAAATACTAATCAATTTCAGTTGATATTTTCAATACAAGTCTCTTAGAAGCCTTCTGGAATCTAGGAGGGAGGAATTTACTATATCTAGAGCTCTTTTTACCTCTATGTCCCCTCAGATGCTTCCAAAACAATAAAAACAATAAATCAAAGGTAATATAGTTATTCTTTATATATAAATCTATTCTAATATTAAATAAAAACGATCATATTTATTATAAAAACCAGCTTTGACATGATTAATCCAATATTTTGTTATTTTGTTAAAATTCTCTCTAGAATCTTTAATTACATGTAAAAATAAAAATATTTGTAATTTCTTCTAATTTTTATTGTAAATACAATTTCAATAAGTTGCCTTTGCATTTTTAGGTGTAAATTTATCCAAAATTATTATATTAAGTGTCAAAAGCATGTTATATTCATCCTTTATCATAATTTTCTCTTTATTATTACTTTAATAATTCTTCTATTAATATAAATAGTATTTATATTAATATATAGTATTAATATTGGTAATACCATTGTTTTAAATCCTTTTTTATTGTAAAAAAACAATTCTTTATGCCTTTATCATTTGTTTGTAACACTAACCAAGTGCCATAAATATATCAATTATTAGATATTAATATATTAGCTTATTTATTTAATAATAGAAATATTTTATGCCATAATTATAATAATTATTTATTGTTATAATTATTTCTTATCTTATTCTTCAATTTTATACAGACATTCATAGTACAATAGGTAAAATATTGGTGATATTTACTTATTGTTTTATAGTCAAACCTTACAGATTTACTTACTCACAAAAAGTTACTCATCTTTTCTAAAATAAAAAATGATAAATTTTGGATATATGTATTAATTATTGGTTATGAATAGTTCAAAATTTATTTTAATATTAATTGTGGCCTATTTGGGTATGTAAAATATACCTCAAGGCTCACAATGTATGACATACCCATAAGGCCACATATAGATTTTTTATAAATTTAACTTAGTCTTTCATTGACTCATCAGATGAGTTAAAATAAAAAATAACAAAAAAAAATATAAATTAATTTTTGATAAAAAAAGTCATAAATATTGTGTTATTTTTGGATTATATATCAAGAATAACCTAGGGTAGACCCAAAGGGTGTTATACCCAAAATTAACTACTTCTAGTGTTAATGGAAGCTTCAAGAATCTAACAGGAAAGTTCCATAATTGAAAAATTTCTACTAAAATTTTTGAATTGTTGAATTTAAAGTTCCACAAGATTTATTCAAAATTACAAAAATTTAGTTGAAGTTGAGGTTTTGTGTATATTTACTGAATTGGCTAAGGATTTTCAATAAAATCTGTAAATCCTGTATGAGCTCAATCTAAATTGGTTTGAAGCCATTGTATGGGTCTAGATAAATAAAAGGGCGAAATCTATGCAAAAAGGTGGGACAAAGGAAAAAAGGAAAAAAGAGCCAAGGTAAACAAATTTTGGGATCTGAAAGAACCAAAATAACGTTGTACTCCTTTATTGAAGGAATTTAAACCTTATTCAAACTTTAAGATTAGACTTTAATTGAACATTAAAGTTGACACAGGCTTATTCCTCTTTTGGACAGAAATTCCAAGCAGCCAAAGGGTAAATCCTTATATTCAGGCTTGTAATCAGGGTTTCAGGAACTTTGAAACCTTAATTAAGCATAAATAGGCTTAAAATCAAATTTAAAACCATTGAAACCTTATCAAAAGCTAAGTTTTAGTGTGTATTGCTATTTTTACATAGAAAAATAGCAATAACTTCCAAAATTCATAGAAAATTCATTTCTCAATGGATTTACTTGAAAATTTCACATAGATTAGAAATCAATGAGATCTGTGTATAAATTATATTTTTAATATCTTTAATCAGTAGGAATTGTTTTCTACCTAGCCTCAAATATACCTCTCTAATTATCCTTGAAGAAAAGTAATATTTATTTAAAAATAAATTGAAAGTCTTATTTGAAACAGTTCTTCTTGAAATTTTGCTTTTAGGTTTTTGATTTGATGAAGATTAATCTTAATAAGCTAATTTTATATTAAATCTTAAATCAATAAAAATTAAATGAAGATTAAAAATACTTGGAGTTAAGAATAACAGTGGTAACTTTCAATTGAAATGAAAAATAAGTTACCTTAATTCAAGAACCTTATTTTCAGAATGAATGATCATTTTTGATCTGAGAGCACCCTCTATATCTAGTATTGATAATGAGAGATTCTCTGAGGGAATAAAAGAAGCCATTAAATCAAAGTTTTGTCCATCATCATCATAATTCAATCAATCAGACATTTTAAACAGGTCATATTTTATCCCATATAAAGTATTATTAAATTAATTATTAAGTTATGTTCTTCTTTATCAATTGTAAATGAATAATTGAAATCATAGAATTCACATTATCTTGTTGTAATCACCAATACATGATTTCATCTTATAAAATTATTTCTTTAAATATCTTTCAAATCCACAAATTCCTTCGAGAACTATTAAATCTTGTTTTATTGTGAAAGAGTTTTTTTATTTCTTCAAAATATCTATTTTTGTTTTGTTTTCACCTTATAAACATTATTTAGAACTATAACTGTTGTTGTTTGACTTATTTTTAAATGGATATTATAAGTAAGTTTTTCTCTGAATATTACATATTTTTAATCTAGTATTAGTTATTTTACAGAAGTCCTATTTAATAACTATCTCTGGAAGGTGTGTTGAATAATTTCTTTTAAAATAATAATTATTATTTTCCACATATAATTGTCTCATTAAGGGCTTTTATAGTTCTTATTATCATAACTTTCAGTGACTATGGTAATAATTATTAAGAATTTTCTTATTATGGAATCATGCAATAATAACTAATTCTTCATGTTTTCATTTTATTTTTTTAACAATTGTATTAATTTGTTTTCATTATATCTAATTATATTATATTCCTTACTGAGGAAAGTCTTAATAGTCTTGGTTTTGTTATGAATATTATCAATGATTTGATAGACAAAGCTTACAACTAGTATATTAATTACAATTACCTTCTTAAAAGAATAATCACAGTAACAATAAAAAAAAATATATCAGTAATATTATCTCCACTCTGACTCCATGAAAAAACCTCATCCCACACAATATATCTACACATTTTAACAATCACCCAAAAAATCATGAAAATATCTGCAAGGAAAGCAAAAAAATCTCTTCAAATCTTCAATGTACACATTTAATTGAAAGAATTACATGTAAGAAATACAAGACCTGTCAGGATGAGTCTATGATGAGGTGGTAATAAATTCATTTACAACTCTAACTATAACTGTTACATGGATTAAAATAGGTCAAAAATAAAGTATAAGGGCTTTACTATCAAGATATAGTGGAGGTAAGCACTTTTGAAAGCCCCTGGTGCAGCTTTATCAATTGGGAAATGATCACAAAGACTACAATACTTGATATTAGAAGTATACTGTAACAACCACTCATCAGGGGTAAGGGTATTCAGTCATACACCCACTCAAAACACCCCAAATCAGCAGATCCAGCATTTGTATCAGCATTCAAGTTCAGCAATCTTCATTCTGAACATGCATACAGCTTGGTACCTCAATACAGCCTGTCAATACCTGTACAGGCTGGATTCACCCAATACAGTTTCAATACACCAGTATGAAACTGTATGATCACTCCAATACACCACACCTCTTGTACAGGTTCTGTACAGCCGTACAGGACCTGTATTTGCCAGACTCAATTCAATCATCAAATATTCTCATGAAAATTCTTCCTCTGGATCAGGGCTGGTGATCCTCACATATACCAGCCCCTCTTTCTCCCCCCTGGGGACTTTTCCCCAGTTAATTAATTTAGTTTATTTATCATTTCATAATTATTCTTATCCTTATTTTGGGTATTATAATTATTTAATTTTAAGTTAGTCTTTGCATTTCTCTCTTCGCCTGTAAAGTATGAGTTGGGTGGCCATATCCTTATTAACCCTTCTCTTTCCATTCTGACAGGTTAAAACAGTGGACTTGGACTTGTTTGTGGTTGGCTCTTCTATTTCTTATTCTTATTTCTTTTGTTTCTGCTTTTCTTATATTCATTCTTTTAGTAATTCATCTTTAACACTCTTAAGTGTATTCCCTTTTATCTTATCTTTGAGCCCTCCATAAGTGAGTCCCAGTTTACTGAGTGCCAGGCCCTCTTCACTTCGAAGAGCCCCTGTGACATATACCTGATTCCCTTCCAAGAGTATAACTGTTTTTGACAGTTTTACTATGTAGGATTTCAAGAAAATGATGGGGATTTCTCTTTTGGGCAGAGAAAGGTCCCTTTTTATCCTGAAAATGGGTTAAAAGGACCTCTAGACTTTTTCACATAGGAAGAGTGAAGATTTTTCACTACCAAGGATTGGATTGTGGTTTTTACCATTCTTGTATAACCTGTATTAGGCTCAGATGTGGCTTTGAAACCACATCCAAGCAGTTTTCACCAATACATGATGAAAACTTTGATCTTTAGACCACGGCCCTCTTCTGGCATGTATGATATGTGGAATGCTGTACAGAACCTGTATGGGGACCCCATAATGACCAAAATATGAGTTATTGAAGGATGAAACAGATCCTTTGTAGAACTGACACCTCATATTCAGTTATATGGGAAGGTATCCCACTGTAAAGGTGTATTGGCCCAGCTGTAGAATTGTAACCTTGAAACTGCTACAAATTTGTGTGTTTCAAAATTGATGAGCTCAATTTTGTTTCATTTTGTAGCCCTTGATGGGCTCTACACAATGGAGCTTCATTTGGTATGGATGAAATTAAATATGGCAAAGTTATTCCATTTTGATATTCATTATTCAGATATGCATTTTTCTCAAATCCTGTATGGAACTTGTTTTCTCCATAAATTTTTCTCTAGATGGGCTACAAAGAGATTGATTTAACCATTGGATATCCCTGATTTTCCTCTTTCCAAAAATTATCGCAGTTTAGGTATCTCAAACTAAACCTGTGGAAGTTAGATGGGAGGTGAATGTTTTATTCACCCTTATTTGGCTTTGGTTTGGCCATAACTCCTGCAGCTTTGATTCTATCTCAGTTTGGCTAGTACCATTGGATAGCTGTAGCTGAAGGCCTCAATTTTGGCACCCATTTGATGGGGTTCAACCTCTTTCTCTGGATTTTATATGAGAGGTGAAAATTGATTTTTATCCTCAGCACTTGCTCCAATCCTGAATAACTTTGTTATTCTTTCTCCTATGATTATGGGAATTTTATATTTGGGAAGAGGTGAATTTAATCCTTCTTATTATATCTTTTGAGCTGTTTTGACCCAGCTCCACGTTTTGGTGTTATTTCACTCTACCATTTGCTTATGGTATTTTGGCTGTCATGGTTGTGCTCAGCGTTTGAGTCACAGGCTGACATACCCTCCATATAACAAAAGCTCATCATTCATGAGACTATTCAGACCTCCTAGAGGCTATTAGTATTCTCAGATCAAGGTCACCATCTGGTATGGCATTGTCACAGGGGCTCCTCTAAGTGAAGAGGGCCTGGCACTCAGTGAATTGGGACTTACGTATTGAGAGCTCAAGATATTGTAAGATGGAAATACACTTATGACTGTAATAATATAAAATTGCTAAATAAATAAATATAAGAAAAATCTGTAATAAAAAATAAGAGTAAGCAATAAATGAGCCAACCACAAACAAGTCCAAGTCCACTGTTTCAACCTGTCAGAAGGGAAGAGAAGGGTTAATAAGGATATGGCCACCACAGCTCATACTGTAAAGGAAAAGAAGAAATGCAAAGACTAACTTAATATCATTGAATATAATACCCAAAAAAAGAGTAAGAATATTTATAAAATAATAAATCAACTATATTAATTAACTGGGGAAAAAGTCCCCAGAGGGAGAAAGAGGGGCTGGTATATGTGAGAATCAACCAGCCCTGATCCCAAGAGTGAAATTTATTGAGAGGAATATTAATTTTGATTGATGTTGATGATACAGCCCCTTTATGGCTTTACAGGGTCTGTACAAGAGGTGTGGTGAAGTTGGGTAATCATACAGTTTCAGTCTTGTGAATCCAAACTGTATTTGGTGAATATAACCTGTACAAGTATTGAAAAGCTGTATTAAAGCTGTATGAATGCTTCAGCAAGAAGTTTCTCTGAAGCTGATTTCTGATATACATACTGGATTCACTGGTTTCATGAGTTTTAGTGGGTTTAAGGTTGAAACTCTTCCCCTTATAGTGGCTGTGATGCTATCACTCTCTTAAAACTGGTGGGCTCCTGAAAACCATAATAACTTGCCACTCTTGAGTGTCTTCCCCAATTCCCCACAAATTTTCAAAACATTTAAATTTTTTATCTTCTTTACTCTTGCTCATTATCCTGAAAATCCTTTACCTCATTCTCTCTGTTCTTTCCTTCTTCATTCAAAAAACATTTCTTATTAAGTGAACTTATTTTCTTGAATTATTTCCCACCTGAAGTAATTTATTTCCTTGAATAAAGAAGGGTTGGTGGCCATGGGCTGAATCCCAAATTGGAGGCCACCATCACCCCCAGCTTGAAAAATGGTGAAAGGTTGATATATGACTTCCCAGCCAACACCAATAATTGGACATAAATTGTTGAGGCTTTTCCTTGCACCATTTCATTCCATGTAGATATTGAGAAGGGGATTTTTCCTCATAAATATTGAAGCTCTTGGCCCCAAATGACCTTTGGAAGTCATTTTGGTCCATTGAGATTCTTGCCATGTCATGGCATTTTTCTTGAAAATTCAAAATTCCTTCATTTTTGGCCATTTTGGGTCCATAGTCATTTTTCACAGCCCATGGCCCACAGCATGTAAGGGCTATTGAAGGCCCCCAGGCCCATGTTTGAGGGGGTTACCAGGGGAGAAATATTGATGAAGCTTGCCAAATTGGCCATTCCAGGACCATAAAAAAGGGGGGCCTTACAATAATTGAAAGGAAGTTCCACCCTTGCTTATTTTACCCATCTGAATGGAGGACCATATTGAGAACCTCAAGGGGGCCATAATTGAGTATGTCCCCAGAACCTTGATACTTCAGAAGTTTATATTCATATTTGACGCCTTGACTCTTCTGCTTCCATGTCTTCAGAAATGAGTTCCAAGCTGACTAAAATAACTTAATCTTCTCCTTCTATTCTGTGTGTCTCTGGAATCTCAGTCAATTGGGTTCCCATTGGTCAATGGCTTCTTCAGGTCACTTTGATCCTTCCCAAATGTATGATGGGTACAAGGTAGTGGAAGCACTTTATCCTTCCTGCACTCAGTGCTTGAAGAAGGGAAGGCAATGTTTCCAAAATTATAATCCCTGCTATTCAAAGTGCCATCATTTCTTTGTTGGGAAGAAGCCTTATCTATGTCCAGGGGCCCCACTTTCCAATGTCAGGCAGTATCTGTGAAGTAAGAAAGATGGTCCTTTTGGGAAGGAGTTCCCAGATTCTGAGGCTCCTACCCCTGATGGTAATTCAGGGTATTCCAACTATAAGTATGGTGATTTTCTTGATTTACTGTGATACTGATATATTGTATTAGTGGCTGGTTCTAGGATGAGGGATGTGGCTCAATGGACTAATGTTGGAGGGCCCATTACAATGGGTGGTAGGCCAATTTATTCCAGTTCAGAGGTTCCCATCTCAAGGATAAAGAACCAAGGTGTGGTGAAGAGAATAAGAAGAATTTCCAATTCCCCCACCAATCCTGATGCTGAAGGTAGTGATGAGCTGGATGGTGGAGAAGTTGAGGTGGTACTTAACCATGTTGGACACCAATCTAGTACTTCAAATTCCCAAAATGCTTCCAAAAGATTCCAAATTCAAGTAATCCCAAGTACCCCAAATAATTTCCAACAAGTCCTCCCCACCATTCCTCCTCCTTCACCAAAGCTGTCCACAGCCAGGCCTGCCATTGTTTGACCAGTGAGGCCCTCACTCATTTCTCAGCCCAGAAATTCTCCCATGTTCACCTGCCAACAACTACAACTGGTGGTCAGCTCAAAAAGAAGAAGGGAAGACCACTTGCCTTTTATGTTTCCTGCTGCCCAAGTATTTCAGAAAAGGGAACATTGGCCTATCTGGGTTACCAGAGAGGATCCAAATATGGAAAATGAAGGCCAAGATGCTGTTTACAGGCTTTTTAAAAGAGTTGACACAAATAGTAGGGAGGTAATTACTTATGCCAATGATAGCATGATTCCTGGTACTGCTTCTGAGGAGATGGCTGTTAAATTTTCATAGTATGAATATGAACTGATTAAATATTTTCAGAGAACCTTTGATGACTTTGGTAGAGATAACTAGTTTCCTTGTCCTTGTTTGTGTTTGGTTTGGCTTTTATCCCCACTCTTACAAAATACTAAGAATTAAAATACAATGAAACATCCCAATACATGATATGGGGATGGACAATGCTGCTTTATGAAGAAATAAAAAGAAAAAAAATTATACAAAGAAATAAAAGGAATCAAGAGAAAAGGAGAGTGAAGAAAAAAAAGAGAAAAAAGGAAATTACTGAGAGGTGTCCTTCTTGTGGTGAGTCACTTGAATTTTGGCCATAAAGTTTCCTGAAAGATAAACACAAGAATTTCTTGCTCACAGAGTGGCCAAGGTGTTGTTTTACAAGAATTAGAAACCCTCAGGGATGCATAATAGGAGATGTAACTTACTTTCATAACTTCCACTCCCCATCACGCACCATAAAAACAGAGAAATCTTGCCATATTTTTCTTTGAGCTAAAGAGTGTCTTGAATAATGGTAAATGGAATAATTTAGAAAGGAAAAAATAAAAGATAAAAAAGAAAGAAAGGAATTTGGACAACTCTACATGAAAGGTCCAAATTTGATGGTATTGATGTCACAAGTCCTTCTAAACCTGTCCAATGGAATTCACAAGTGCTCACAAAGTGGCCAAGGTGATGCTTACAAGATATATGGGTAAAATACCCTCTTAAAGGTGCATGTCAGGAGAGGAACTTGCTTTCATAAAATACAATCCCCACTAAGCACCATAAGTTCAAACTAGTGGGGTACTTGGGCTAGGCTTGTAAGGATACAAAGTGTGCAAATCCTTTACAAGATCTGGGGAGTTGGTTAGGCTGGAAGCTGGTTCCCAGGTTTTTCTTTATGGGTCTTCATTTCATCCTTTCCACTCCAAAATATACCATAATTTACCTCTCTTGAGTTTTGAGTCCAGACCCTGAGCCATTTACCATCTTTCTTCCTCTCCCACTATTACTGGTGGTGGTGGCAATTGGTGTCGATTTGGGATAGTTGATTTCTTCACTGGTTCTAATAAGGACACATGGAAGACAAGGTGAACTGACTTCTATCGGTGAGGCAACGTGAGGTGATATGAATGGCTTAAAATCTTTTTCAAGACCTAAAAAGGTCCCAACCATCTTTATGAAAGTTTCTTGGTGGTTCTTTTAGTATTGAGATTCTTTGAGGCCAGTCATACTTTGTTCCCAGGTTGGAAATCAGATGGAATTTACCTAGTTCTATCTGCATAATTCTTGAATAGCCTTATTGCTTACTCTCATTTCTTTGACTACTTGCTGTACTGATTGGAGTTTTGTTGATAACTTTCCAGAATGTATGTCTTCAGAAATTTGAATTGAGGCAAAGCTGGGAGTTCTTTAATGAGTGGTGAAAAAAGGTGATTTCATTGTTGATGACTGTTCTGCATTATTGTAGGCAAATTCAGCCAGAGGGAGTCAGATGTGCCAGTCATCTTGATGGGAACTGACATAAATCCAAAGATACTGTTCCAGAATCTGATTTACCCTCTCTGTCTGTCCATCTGTTTCAGGATGAAAGGCAGTTGAAAGATCTCTTGATATCTTGAGCTGCTGACATAATTGAGTCCAGAATGATGAAAAAAATAAAAAACATCCATCACTAACAATTCTTAATGGAAGGCCATGTTTGGAAAAGACATAACTAATAAAGATTTGAGCTAAGTCCAAGGAAGTGGGTGTTGAATAAGCTGGGATAAAGATTTCTATTTTTAAGAATATTTCTAAAACTCCCAAAATTGAATAAAAGTTGATTGACAGAGTCAATTGAGTGATAAAGTTTATTGATGATGAATTCCAAGGACCAGATGGAATTTGAAGAGGCTTGAGTAATCCAAACTTCTTATGGTGAATTTTCATGTTTCTTGAACATTGCTGACATGAGGACATATAGTCCATGATGATTTTATTCATGTCAGCCCAATAGAAATCCCTCTTGATGAGCTTGAGGGTCTTCTCCTGGCCCAGATGGCTAGCCAATGGTGAATCATGATGCTTTAGAAGAATTTCCAATTGAACTTCAGGATTTCTTGGAATTACTACTTTATCTTTGAATAATGACAAGTTGGCTTGAGGTTTGAAGGAATAATCTGAGACCAATCCACCTCTTGCCCATTGCTTGAGAATTTCCTTGTAATATTTGTCTTTCAATACTTCTTTTTGAATTTGCTCAACTACATCTGAAAACATTTCAGCTTTTATTGAGAAAAATATTGACTCATTAATTTAATCTTGCTTCAGAACTTGATGAAAAATTTGAGGATTTTCCTGATGAAGTCCATCCCCCTCTCTGGGTACATGTCCTCCTGACGTTATAAGCCATCTGGTAAAGTGGCCAGTCCTCCTGGGAAGAAAGTGGTAGTGAAATGGAATTAAGACAGAAAATCATCCCAGAAGGCATGAAGACAAGTAATGACTTTGGAAGACATAAAATATTTTAGGGAAGAGTGGTCTTTCAAAAATTCAAAAGGATCATAAAGAGAAAGAAAAAAAGCTCTCCAGCACTTGAGAGGCCAAACTATGCCAAGGCGTTCCTTGTCATTCATTTCATAGTGTAACAACCATCCATTAGGGGTAAGGGTATTCATTCATACACCCACTCAAGCATCTCAAATCAGCAGATCCAGCACTTGCATCAGCATTCAATTTCAGCAATCTTCATTCTGAAACATTTATACAGCTTGGTACCTCAATACAGCCTGTCAATACCTGTACAGGTTGGATTCACCCAATACAGTTCCAATACACCAGTATAAACTGTATGATCACTCAAATACACCACACCTCTTGTACAGGACCTGTATTGGCCAGACTCAATTCAATCATCAGTTATTCTCATGAAAATTCTTCCTCTGGATCAGGGCTGGTGATTCTCACATATACCAGCCCCTCTTTCTCCCCCCTGGGGACTTTTCCCCAGTTAATTAATTTAGTTTATTTATTATTTTATAATTATTCTTATCCTTATTTTGGGTATTATAATTATTTAATTTTAAGTTAGTCTTTGAATTTTCTCTCTTTGCCTGTACAGTATGAGTTGGGTGGCCATATCCTTATTAACCCTTCTCTTTCCATTCTGACAGGTTGAAACAGTGGACTTGGACTTGTTTGTGGTTGGCTCTTATATTTCTTAATCTTATTTCTTGTTGCTGCTTTTCTTATATTTATTCTTTTAGTAATTCATCTTTAACACTCTTAAGTGTACCCCTTCTTATCATATCTTTGAGCCCTCCATAAGTGAGTCCCGGTTTACTGAGTGCCAGGCCCTCTTCACTTAGAAGAGCCCCTGTGACATTAAATTAATTAACTCATATTTGATTCTTTATTTCCATTCATTTATATTCATTTCTTTCATTCATCAATTATGATCTTTTTTATGATTTAATGATCTTTAATGATTATGATTTTTTCTCTCTCATCAATTTCATCTCATTAATTTCATTCATATGGAATTGATTTTTTCTTATTTCTTAATCATTGCTGACCATTTCATTCACTTCATTCATTTTATCAAATCAATTTTTTTCTGTGTTCTTATTCAGGTCTTATTCAGGATTGATTAGTGATTTATTGGTTTAATTGATTGGATTATTCATTGGGATTCATTGGTTTATTGATTCAGTGGCTCAGGATTCTTATTTGGATTGGATTGATTGATTTTGACTTCTCAAGATATTGATTGATCCTCAAGAGCTGCTTGATTATTGATTGAATTTGAATCCTCAAGATATTTTATTGATCCTCAAGAATTGATTTTGATTATTGACTGATTTTGACTCATCAAGATATTGAATTGATTTCTGAAGATTTTAAATTGATTGATTGATTCCTCAAGACCTTGATTTCATATTGAAGACACTTATTTATTTATTGATTGATTATTGATTGAATATTGATTGATTGTTGATTTACTCAAGATTATTGATATTTGATCTGAATTGATTGTTGATTGTTGAATTGAATTGATTGTTTACTGAATTTGATTTCACCTCAAGATTTGAATTGATTCCTCAAGATTCATCAAGATTTTATTGTGATTGATTTGGCCCAGTTCTGATTATTATTCTCATACCATCAAGTTTTATTTCATTTTATTCAAAACGCAAGTTCAGCATAGCCCCCCAGCCAAAAATACTAGATCCCAAAGAATTCAAGCTGATCTCACTCCTACAGCAAGGGCTCCTCTTGACCGCACACCATCAGTTCATCAACTGAGTGCAAATTTGGACAGAGGACCACCAATGGAAGGATCAGCGCCCTCATGAAGAGGTGGAATGAAATCTAGAAGATCAAGATTTTTCTCTGGACTTTTGGGTGGCTACCCTGGCATGTCTGAAGGTGCAAGAGCAAGACAAGGGGAAGTTGAAGATGAAGAGAGGGAAGAGTCTGTGGAAGAGGAAGATTCTGGGGAAACTGAAGTGGCAGATGCATTGGCAAATGCTCCAAAGGTGCCTCAGGGTTCTAATCTAGCCCTTTCTAGTCAACCTCTTGTCTCTCAAACTCATCCAAGTCTCCTCAAGATGATGGAGCAGATGACTCAATTCATGGGGCAACTTACTCAAGCAGTTGCTCCCAGGGACAATTCCAAAGCCCCTGCTTTCAAGACTCCATCCATGAAGGCACCTGATTCTTTTGATGGTACTCAAGCTTATAAATTGAGAGGATTTATCCAATCCTGTCAATTAATCTTCCATAATGATCCAGCAAATTTCTTCTCTGACAGGAAGAAAGTTCTTTACTCAACTTCTTTTCTCACTGGTAGAGCTGGAAAGTGGATTGAACCCTATCTCTCAAATATTTCCAATGAAGACCCTTCCTACGTCCTCAATAATTGGCCCTTATTTGAATCTCAATTATTCACTCTGTTTGGTGACCCCAATGAAGTCAGGAAAGCTGAACAAGAGTTGGACAATTTGAGGATGAAGGAAAGTGGTCATGTTTCCTTCTACACTGCAGATTTCAGAAGCTTAATGTAAAGAATTGGAGATTGGGGGGAAAGAGCTTATATCCATGTTTACAGAAGAGGATTGGCATCAAGATTATTGGATCAGTTGGCTTCTCATCCTGGAACTTTTGATACTCTTCAAGAACTTATGGATGTCACTTTAGAATTAAACACAAGATATCATGAGAGGCAAAAAGAAAAGGGTGGCAATCAAGAGAAGAAGCCTCCAGTAATTGGATCCAATCAATCTAGGCCTCCTCAAAACTCATCTTCAAAGAGATCTCACCAGAAGAAGAACAATAAGGGCAAGCAATTTCAATCTTCAAAGGAAAAGCCCCATGCTGCTCTCCTCAATAAGGACAATAAATTAATTGGTTCTGAAAAGGAGAGGAGGATCAAAGAGGGGTTGTGTACTTAATGTGGTGGAAAGCACCCAATTGAAAAATGCTTCAAGAGACCTCAGAACAAGCCTGGGTCATCATCAAGAGGCTTCCCTAGCAAGCAGGAAAAAGCCTGAGTGGGAATCATGATGTATTCAATGGTTCTCACTTATTTCCTTCAAGAGCACAATTGTGCACTCTGAATACTAGTGTCAAGAAATCTTTAAAATTTCTTATTTTCTCTTCTGTCTCTAATATTTTTTATAGTATTCTCATTGATTCTGGTGCTACAAACTCTTTTATTGCAAAGAATTTTGTTCTCAAGTACTCATTGACTCTGTCAGAGCTCCCTGAAAAGATTCCTCTTTTCATTTTGGATTCTAATGAATCCCCTTCCTTTTTCATCACCCATTATACCAAGTGGGTAGTTGACTTGCCTTCCTTCCCAAGCTTTGAATGGGACTTCTTTATCATAGATTCACCCAAGGGAGAAGACCTGATATTGGGCTACGATTTCCTTTACCATTTTAATCCCATTATTGATTGGAAAAATGGATTGATCACCTATGATTCTAGTCATACAAATTCTAGTGGTATTATTCCTTCTACTAGTAATGACTTAGCCACTGCTGTCAACAGTGTTGCTCTGGTTGGTGAACTTAAGACACCTTCCCTTCCTTCTTCTGTCCATACCCCTTCCATCATTCCCTCTCAGTCATTACTTCCATTAAGAGATGAAGTCTTCAAAGAGATAAAGGATGTTGGAGAAGATGTTGCCATATCTTCACTTCATCTCTTCCAAGGGGATATGGACCTTCTTCCCTTATCTTTTCATGCATCCCTGGAGGAGCAGTGGGATGAGGAGGAAGAGCCAGAAGAAATTGAAACTGTGTTGAAGGTAGTCCCTCCTGCTTATCACCAATATTTGGATGTATTCTCCAAGGTCAAAGCAGAGAAACTTCCTCCACACCGTGCCTGTGATCATCATATGAAATTGGAGGGTCTTCTACCTCCAATTGGTGTTATCTACTCATTATCAAATCAAGAGTCAGAAACACTGCGGGCCTACATTTCAGAGAATGTACAGAAAAGTTTCATTAGACCAAGCTCCTCTTCAACAGGAGAACCTGTCCTTTTTGTCAAGAAAAAGGATGGAGGTCTTCGTTTGTGTGTTGACTACCGCAAACTCACTGCTGTCACTAGGAAGAACAGATACCCTGTTCCTCCTATGAGCCAGATCCTTAACGTATTCAATGGTTCCACTATCTTCTCCAAGATAGATTTGCGTGGTGCATATAACCTTCTGAGAATCAAAGAGGGGGATGAGCACTTAACTGCCTTTAGAACCAAATATGGTAGTTATGAGTATTTGGTCATGCCATTTGGTTTGACCAATGCTCCTGCTTCTTTCCAGAAGCTTGTAAATGATATATTTGCAGATTTCTTGGATGTGTTTGTTGTGGTTTATCTAGATGATATTATGGTATTCTCAAGTTCTGAGGAAGAACATGTCAAACATGTGACCTCTGTCCTCCAAAGACTCAGAGAAAATAATTTATTTGCCAAAGCCTCCAAGTGTGTAGTCCATGCCTCAAGTGTGGAATACTTGGGCTATGTTGTTTCAAGTGATGGCCTCAAGATGGATTCTTCAAAAGTTCAGCAAATCCTCAATTGGCCTCAGCCCAAAAACATCAAGGCCCTTCAATCTTTTCTTGGCTTTGCCAATTTTTATTATTGTTTCATTAAAAATTATTCCAAAAAAGATTCTCCTTTCATCTTCAATGAGGAAGCTCTCAGTCAGTTTCAAGCACTCAAAGAAGCTTTCACCTCTGCTCCTATCTTATCCCATTTCAATCCATCTCTACCTACTATTGTAGAGACTGATGCTTCTGATCATGCATTGGGCGCCGTACTGAGCCAGGTGAATGACTCAGGAAAGCATCCCATTGCATTTGATAGTCGCAAGCTCTTACCAGCTGAACTCAACTATGAAATTCATGACAAGGAACTCCTTGGCATAGTTTGGGCTCTGAAGCGCTGGAGAGCATTTATTCTTTCTCTTTCCAATCCTTTTGAGGTCTTGACAGACCACTCTTCCTTGCAGTATTTCATGTCTTCCAAAGTTGTTACTCGTCGTCAGGCACGTTGGGCTGAATTTCTCTCAGAATTTCATTTCACTATCACTTACCGCCCAGGCAGGCTGGCCACTTTACCAGATGCCTTGTCACGTTGGGACGACATGTACCCAGAGAGGGGGGTGGACTTCATCAGCAAGAATACTCAAAACTTTCATCAAGTACTTAAGCAAGATGGAATTCAAGAGTAAAGATTATTCTAAATCAAAGTGGAGATTTTCTCAGATTTAGTGGAGAAGATTCAAAAAGAAGTATGGCAAGACAAAGACTATAAAGAAATACTCAAGCAACTAGCAAGAGGTGAATCAGTTCCAGATTATTCTCTTGAACCTCAAGCCAAGTTATTATTATTCAAAGATAGAGTGGTAATCCCAAGCAATGAAGAACTTCAACTCAATATTCTTCAAAAGCGTCATGACCCACCATTGGCTGGCCATCCTGGCCAGGAAAAGACTCTCAAGCTCATCAAGAGGGATTTTTATTGGGCTGGCATGAATCAATTCATCAAGGACTATATGTCCTCATGTCAGCAATGTTCAAGAAACAAGAACATTCATCACAAGAAGTTTGGATTACTCAAGCCTCTTTCAATTCTGTCTGGTCCTTGGAATTCATTATCAATGGACTTCATCACTCAATTGCCACTGTCAAACAACTTTGATTCAATTTTAGTAGTTGTGGACAGATTCTCAAAAATGGCAATATTCATTCCAACTTATGGAACAATCACTGCTCTGGACTTAGCTCAAATCTTCATTAGTCATGTATTTTCCAAGCATGGCCTTCCAGTCAGTATCATCAGTGATAGAGGATCCTTATTTGTTTCGTCATTTTGGACTCAATTGTGTCAGCAGCTCAAGATATCAAGAGATCTTTCAACTGCCTTTCACCCTGAAACGGATGGACAGACAGAGAGGGTAAATCAGATACTAGAACAGTACCTTTGGATGTATGTCAGCTATCATCAAGATGACTGGCACACCTGGCTCCCTCTGGCTGAATTTGCCTATAATAATGCAGAACATTCATCAACAAAGCAATCACCTTTTTTCACCATTTATGGAAAAAATCCCAGCTTTGACTCAATACATATTTCTCAAGACTCACCTGCTGGAAAGTTATCAACAAAACTCCAATCAGTACAGCAAGCTGTCAAAGAAGAATTAGAGTCAGCAATAAGGAGATTCAAGAAGTATGCAGATAGAAATAGAGAAATTCCACCTGATTTCCAACCTGGGGACAAAGTATGGCTAGCTTCCAAGAACATCAAGACAACAAGACCCACCAAGAAGTTATCAGAAAGATGGTTGGGACCTTTTGAAGTTCTGAAGAAGATTGGAAGCCATGCATATCACCTCAAGTTGCCTCAGCAATGGAAGTCAGTTCACCCTGTCTTTCATGTGTCCTTATTAGAACCAGTCAAGCATTCAACTATCCCAAATTGACATCAATTGCCACCACCACCAATCCTAGTGGAGGAGAAAGAAGAATGGGAAGTGGCTCAGGTTCTGGACTCAAAACTCAAAAGAGGTAAATTATGGTATCTTGTAGAGTGGAAAGGATTCAGTGAAGACCCAGAAAGAACCACTTGGGAACCAGCTTCCAACCTTACCAACTCACCAGATCTTGTCAAGGATTTCCATTCATTGTATCCAGACAAGCCTGGTCCAAATACCTCAAGAGTTTGATTTATGGTGCTTGGTGGGGAGAAGAAGTTATGAAAGTAAGTTCCTCTCCTGGCATGCACCTTTAAGGGGGTATTCTACCCATATGTTGTTGTAAGCATCACCTTGGCCACTTTGTGAGCACTTGTCAATTCTTTGGACAGGTTCAGGAAGCATACAACCCCAATAACCTCCGATTTGGACCTTATCAAGATATGGCCAAATGTTTCTTTCTTTAATTTTACTTTCTTTCTCTTTTATTTATCATTTCATTTATGCCAATCATCATAATCCAAGACATTCATTACTTCAAGTCATTTACGGCAATTCTTTTCAGAAGTCATTTATGGCAATTCTTTTCAATTTTATGGTGCTTGGTGGGGAGTGGAAGTTATGAAAGTAAGTTCCATCTCCTGGTATGCATCCCTGAGGGTTCTAATTCTTGTAAAACATTACCTTGGCCACTCTGTGAGCATCAAATGCTTGGTTTTTATTTTTCAGACAATTTTGGCCAGAATCAAGAAACTCACTACAAGAAGGACCAACCATCAGGATTTTTCTTTATTTCTTTCTTTACTCTCATTTTCTCTTATTCTTTTATTTTTATTTCTTTCTTTACTTGTATAATTCCTTTGCTTTTCTTTATTTCTTTTAAAGCAGCAGCATCCCATTCCAAATGACGTATTGGGAGGTTCCTTTATTTTTTATTCTTATTTTACTTTTACTTATTTTTATTCCATTTATTAGTATTTATAAGAGTATAAACAGAAGCCAAACCAAACACAAACAAGAACAAGATACTGGATTTAACTCCACCCAAATCGTCAAAGTTCATGGAGATTCAGTCATCAACTCATGGAGAATACCCAAGCAGAAGGGTCAAGATGTCAAATCAGTCCACGTCAAACTCAGAGAAAACCCTCAAGGAAGTAGGCCATAACTCAAGCCCTCCTTGGGCTGGATTCATCACCCAGGGCCTCCCCTGCAACTTTGGGGAGGCCATGGTCTTGGTGGTCCTGGACGCCCCAATGGGTCCAGGTCATGTAGGTGAAGTTATGGTCCCATGGTACCCCTGGGTTCCCAGCAAATTTGGGCCCAGGGGCTCATTTTTGTCCTGGGGGCCTCCAATAACCCCCACGGACCGCAGACCACGGCGTACGGTCCACGGCCCACGGACCATAGGACCCCAAAATCGAAAAATGGCCAAATAGGCCCAGAAATCCAATAAACTCTAAAATGGCCATAGATGGCCATAGGTCAAGAAATTGACCATAATCACCTAGAACCGCAAAAAGGCCAGAAATGGCCATATGTTCTAATATGACCAAAGATCACCAAGAAGACCAATTAGGCCAAAAGGGCCATAAGGGCATGAGCCATCCAGACTTACTATAGCAAGCGCCACAGCCCAAGATTGTTATGGAGGGATGTTGAGGCAGTGTTTCAAATCCAATGGGGACAAGACCCCTGAATTCACTTTTTAATAAATTTCTTCTGATTAAGCCTGGCCAGATGGGTACACTTCATATACTCATCTGGCCCCATTTTTTGAGCACGAGAGCTCAGTGGCCATCAATTTGGGATACAACCCAAGGCCAGGCCCCAAGGACAAGTAAAAGCATTGAATCAGAAGAAAAGTATAGTCCAAAGTGGGGTACTTACTAAAAGTTAACAGAAGGGGGGAAAATACATTTAATTGACAGAGAAGAGTTGAAGAAGGATTTCAAGATAATGGTCAAAAGAAAACTTTTTGAAGGAGTGTGTGGGGTAGTGAGATGCCACTCAATAATGGCAGGGTATTATGGTGTTCAGGAGCCCACCAGTTTCAAGAGGGGGATACTGTAACAACCATCCATCAGGGGTAAGGGTATTCATTCATACACCCACTCAAGCATCTCAAATCAGCAGATCCAGCACTTGCATCAGCATTCAATTTCAGCAATCTTCATTCTGCAACATTTATACAGCTTGGTACCTCAATACAGCCTGTCAATACCTGTACAGGTTGGATTCACCCAATACAGTTCCAATACACCAGTATAAACTGTATGATCACTCAAATACACCACACCTCTTGTACAGGACCTGTATTGGCCAGACTCAATTCAATCATCAGTTATTCTCATGAAAATTCTTCCTCTGGATCAGGGCTGGTGATTCTCACATATACCAGCCCCTCTTTCTCCCCCCTGGGGACTTTTCCCCAGTTAATTAATTTAGTTTATTTATTATTTTATAATTATTCTTATCCTTATTTTGGGTATTATAATTATTTAATTTTAAGTTGGTCTTTGCATTTTCTCTCTTCGCCTGTACAGTATGAGTTGGGTGGCCATATCCTTATTAACCCTTCTCTTTCCATTCTGACAGGTTGAAACAGTGGACTTGGACTTGTTTGTGGTTGGCTCTTCTATTTCTTAATCTTATTTCTTGTTGCTGCTTTTCTTATATTTATTCTTTTAGTAATTCATCTTTAACACTCTTAAGTGTACCCCTTCTTATCATATCTTTGAGCCCTCCATAAGTGAGTCCCTGTTTACTGAGTGCCAGGACCTCTTCACTTAGAAGAGCCCCTGTGACACATAGTTAAGCTCATCTGGGAGGATCTTGTGACTATTAAATGCAATGAGATTCTTTCCTGAGTCATTCAACTGACTCAGTACAGCCCCCAAGGCATAATCAGAAGCATCAGTCTCTACAATAGTTGGTAGAGAAGGATTAAAATTGGAAAGGATAGGAGCAGTGGTAAAAGCCTCTTTGAGTATTCAAAACTGGCTGATAATTCCTCATTGAAAATGAAGGGACAATCTTTTTCAAGAAGAGAAGTGAGAGGAGTAATTTTATTGAAATAATTTTCAATGAAAAGACAATAAAAGTTGGCAAAGCCAGAAAATATTCAAGGGCCTTGATGTTCTGTGGTTTCAGCCAATTGAGAATTTGCTGAGCTTTTGAAAAATCTATCTTGAGTCCATAACTTGAAACAAAATAGCCCAAGTATTCCACACTTGAGGCATGGAATGAACACTTGGAGGCTTTAGCAAACAAAGTATTGTCTCTCAGTATTTGGAGGACAGAGGCCACATGTTTGAGATGTTCCTCAGAGCTAGAGAAGACCATAATATCAGCTAATTACACTACAACAAAAATATCCAAGAAATGTTGAAAGATATTATTTACAAGATTTTGGAATGAAGAAAGAGAATTGGTTAAGCCAAATGGAAAAACCAAATACTCCTAAATACCATCTTTAGATCTAAATCAAATGGTTATTTTCACTCTTCATCAGGTCATCAAGGCACATCATCCAGAGGATTAATGAAGGCTCAAGGGCAAGTGTAAAAAATAAAATACCAATGACGCCATAAAGCAATCAATGGTAATTCTCATTCACAGTATTCCTCCAAGGGAATACTGGAAGTTCATTCTCAAGGGATATTCAAGAGGCATTTCCAAAACAACCTGTCAAGGGTCAATGCTCCATCAATCCACCTTGGAAGCCACATTCATTTAATACAGTATTGATTCATCAAGACCTGTATTTCATTAATACACCATGGCAATTTCATTAAATCAAGTTCATTTCCCAATAAGTCAAGGCATGAACTTCAACAAGCCATCAAATACAGCTTCAAGGATTCAATACAGACCAGCTGTCAGCCTGAAGGAGACAAGCTCTCAACTTTTCACATATACCAGCCTCCTTTGACCCTGGGGGGTTTTTCCCCAGTTAATTAATATATTTTGATTTTATATTATCTTTATTTTCTTTTCATTCTTTTGAGTGAATACTGATATTATCAAGTCATTCATTTAGCACCTTCTTCTTTTCTTTCTTTGCCTTTCAATGGAGATTTGGTGGTCATATCCTAACTAATTCCATTGTTCCTTTTGGAAGGTTGAAACAGTGATTAAGGACTTACTTGGTTGGATCTTTGGGCATTTGGCCTCCCTTTCCTCTCATTGCATCTCATCTTTGTACCTGCATATTTCTTAGAGGAAATCAATTATTTTGTTTTATTTTCTTCATTCTTTGGAGTCTTCCAAGGGAGTTCCCTGATTACTGAGTGCCAGGCCACACTTGCTTTCCACTAGAGCCCCTGTGACACACTAGAATCATGGTGGATCAATCTATTTTTCCAATCAATAATGGGATTAAAATGGTAAAGGAAATCATATCCCAATATCAGGTCTTCTCTCTTGGGTGAATCTATGATAAAGAAATACCATTCAAATCTTGGTAAGGAAAGCAAGTCAAAAGCCCACTTGCTATAATGGGTGATGAATAAGGAAGTGGATTGATTGGAATGCAAGATTACAAGAGGAATATTTTCAGGGAGCTCTGACATAGTCAATGAGTAATTGACAACAAAATTCTTTGCAATAAAAGAGTTTTTAGCACCAGAATCAATGAGAATACCATAAAAAATATCAGATACAGAAGAAAAAATAAGGAATTTTGAAGATTTTTTGACATTAGTATTCAGAGTGCACAATTGTGCTCTTGAAAGAAATAAGTGAGAACCACTGAGAACATCATGATTCCCACTCAGGCCTTTCCCTGCTTGCTAGGGAAGCTTCTTGATGATCCTGGCCTATTCTGAGGCCTCTTGAAGAATTCTTCAATTGGGTCTTTTCCACCACAATAAGTGAATAAGCCTTCTTTAATCCGCCTGGCATTTTCAGAACTGATTAATTTATTGTCCTTATTTAGGAGAGAAGCATGGGGATTATCCTTTGAGACTTTCAGATTATTCCCCTTCTTGCTTTTCTTGTGATGAGGCATTTTGGGAGATGAATTTTGAGGAGGCCTAGAAGGATTGTATCTATTGACTGGAGGCTTCTTGTATTGATGACAACCCTTTTCCTTCTGCCTCTCATGGTACCTTGTATCTAATTACAAAGTAATGTCCATGAGTTCTTGAAGAGTATCAAAGCTACCAGGGTGAGAAGCCAATTTGTCCAACAGTCTTGATGCCAAGCCTCTTGTATACACATGAATATAAGCCCTTTCCCCCAATCTCCAATTATTAACATTAAACGCCTAAAATCAGAAATGTACAAGGATACATGACCACTTTCCTTCATCCTGAGATTGTCCAACTCTTGTTTAGCTTTCCCTACTTCATTGGGATCACCAAACACAGTGAATAAATGGGTTTCAAACAACTACCAGTTACTGAGTAGATAAGATGGGTCTTCATTGGAGATATTTGAGAGGTAAGGTTCAATCCATTTTCAAGCTCTACCAGTGAGAAAAAAGTTTTGTCAAGAAACTTCTTCCTTTCAGAGAAGAATTTTGCTGTATCATTATGGAAAATCGATTGACAGCATTGGATCAATCCTCTAATTTTTTTTGGCTTGAGTACCATCAAAAGAATAAGTTGCCTTCATGGGTGGAGTCTTAAATTGTCCCTGGGGGCAGCTTCCTGATTGAGCTGTCCCATGAATTTAGTCATTTTCTCCATCATATTGGGGAAATTTGGCTCAGATTGAGAGACAAGAGGTTGATTAGAATGGGCTAGAGTTTCAGCTTCAGAAGCCTCAGGCGCACCTTCCAAGGCAGCCACCACTTCGGTTTCCTCAGACTCCTCCTCTACCACCAAATCCTCCCCCTCTTAATCTTCAGCTTCCCCCAATATACTTCTAGGCCCTTGAGAGCAGCTTGGATAGCCAACAAAAAAGCCAGATAATGATATTGATCTTTTTTCCTACACCTCCACTCTTCTAGAGGGTGCTGCTCTTTCCATTGGTGATCCTCTGTCAAAATTGGCACTCAGTTGATGAAATTATGGTGTGCAGTCAAGAGGAGACCTTTCTGTGGGAGTGAGAACAGCTTTATGTCTTTGGTATCTTTTATTCTTGGCTGGGGGGATATTCTGAACTGGCATTGTTAAAGAATAAGAAAAAATAACCTGATGATAATTGAGAATAAAACAAGGCTTGACCAGATGAAATTCAATGGGAATCTTGAGTAATCAATCAAAATGTTGAAGAACTTCAAATCAATATCAATAAATCAATTAAAATCTAGTAAATTCAAACTCAAAATAAATTATTTCTTGAGGAATTCAATCAATCAGTCAATATCTTCAAAAGTAAATTCAATATGTTGAGGAATCAAATTCAATAAATCAATCAAATTAATCTTGAGGATAAATTGGCTATCCTGAGAAATCAAAGTCAAATCAATCAAGTCAATACAATCTTGGAGTAAAAATTAATGTCCTGATGATTCGCAATCACAATAACCAATCAATCAAAAACCTGCAAAACCTGAATTGAGACAGAAAGAAATTAAGAATGAAATGGGGAGGTCCCCAGACCTCAGAAATGACAAAGGAGTCAATTTTCATATGAATAAAAAGAACAAGACAAAAGTTGATGAGATTAATAACTCATAAGAAAATCATAGAATCATAAAGAATCATAAATTCATAAAGAATCAGAATTGATGAATGAAAGAAATGAATTTTAAAATAATTAAAAGAAAGATGAAATTATGTGGTAATTAATATAATGTCAAAGGGGCTCTTTTAAGTGAAGAGGGCCTGGCACTCAGTAAAATGGGACTTGCTTATGGAGGGCTCAAGATATGGTAAGATGGAAATACACTTAAGAGTGTAATAAGATGAAATGTCTAAAGAAAAAATATAAGAAAAAGAAGCAACAAAAGACAAGAGTAATTTATAAAAGATTTAACCACAAAAAAGTCCAAGTCCACTGTTTGAACTTGTCAGGATGGAAGAGAAGGGTTAATAAGGATGTGGCCACCACAACTCATACTGTACAGGAAAAGAAGAAATGAAAAGATTAAATTGATATATTTAAATATAATACCCAAAATAAGAGGAAGACTATTTATAAAAAAAGAAATCAGCTTTATCAATTAACTGGGGAAAATATCCACAGAGGGAGACAGAAGAGCTGGTATATGTGAAAATCCACCAGCCCTGATCCAAACAGTGAAATTTCTTGAGAGGAATATTCATTTGAATTGATTTGGATAATACAGCCCCTGTTTGGCTCTAAAGGTGTCACAAACACATGTAATCACCCCCCCAATGGGAGTTTGCAGCAATCATAGCGTGACCTCATTTGTCAGCCTGTGACTCAAAGCCAGAGCACAAGCATGACAGCCAAATACTATAAACCAATGGTAAAGCCAAGATACCACCAAAACATGGATCTGAGCCAAATCAACTCAAAAATTATCAAAGGAAAGAGGAAAATCACCTCTTTCCAAATATACAAGTCCCATAATCATAGGTCAAATAATAACAAAGTTATTCCTGCTCAAAGCTATTGCTGAGCATAAACCTTAGTTTTCACCTCCCATCTGAAATCCAGAGGAAGAGGCTTAACCCCATCAAATGGGTATTCAAATTGAAGCTTTAGGTCAGGGCTATTCAATGAAACTAGCCAAACTGAGCTAGCACCAGACTTACAGAAGTTACTACCAAAATAAGGTCAAATAAGGGTGATTAAAATATTCACCTCTCATCTAACTTCTACATTTTTGGTGTGAGATACCTAAAGTGGGGTCTTTTTGGAAATATAACAATAAGGGCTATCTAATTGGGACATCTATTTCCCCATATCCTATCTAGAACAAAGGATATGGAGCAAACAAGCTCCATACAGTTTTTGGACAAATCATAAATGTGTACAAGAAAGCCTGTACATGGCATAACTTTGCCATATTTAATGATAGCCATATCAAATGGGGTACCATTGTGTAGATTACATCCAGGGCTACAAATGAACCAATTTTGAGCTCAATATCTTAAAAAATGACAAAGGTATAGCAGCTTTAAGGCTGGAGTCCCACAGTCCAGCCAATACACCTTTACTTTGGGATACTATCCCATAAGTATGATTATGAGGTGTCAAACAGACAAAGAAGCTTGTTTGTACTTCAATACCTCATATTTCAGTCAAATACAGAGGTACATACAGGTTATATACAGCTTCTGATGCATCAGAAGCACCAGAACACACCTGTAATCTCCATTGGTGAATATTTTCACCCTGTATAAAGTAAAAATGACTACTTGTGGGTCTAAAACCACATTTCCACCCAATACCAGTCTCTATTGAGTGTATAGAACCACAAACCAACCCACAGTAGTGAAAACGTTCACTCTGTGATCGTGTGCAGAGGCAAACCACCTCCCACTACCCCAGAACAAGATAAAAGGAGGATTTTTCTCACCAGGAGGCCAATACAGAATCCTGTTCTTAATATTCTTACATGGTATAGCTTCTTAAAAGAAGTGGTACCCTTAGAATTTAACAGGTTATAATTATAAGCTGTAATTGTTGTAGGGTTTGTTATTTTAAGCCAACGGGCAAAAACTGCACCAAGGGCTATCAGCAGCATTCACCATCACTGAATTATTTTAGGATAGCCCTTTTACTCATATTCTCACTTTCATATCATAATTGTCTTTGTGTGTCACAGGGGCTCTTATGGAAGCAAGAGGGCCTGGCACTCAGGAATCAAGAACTCACTTGGAGGGCTCCAAAAGATAAGAAGAATAATAAAGATTGATTTCTTTAAAGAAGAAGAATGGAAAACACAAGTATGCCAAAGATAAAGAAAAGATAAGACGCCAAAGGCCAAAGGCCAAGAAGCCAACCAAGTAGATCCTCAATTCACTGTTTCAACCTTCCAGAAAAAGAAATGGAATTAGTAAAGGATATGACCACCAATATCCACTGACAGGCAAGGAAGGAAAAGAGAAAGGGTGCTGAATGACGACTTAATATTATTAGTATTAAATTTAATGAAGTAAAAGAAAATAAAGATAATAATAAATCCAATATATTAATTAACTGGGGAAAACGTCCCCAGGTGCTGAAAGGTGGCCAGTATATGTGAAAAACTGAAAGACTGATCCTGGAAGGTGGATCACCGGCTGTATTGTCTGAATTGGGCCAATACAGTTCTGGCCATCTTGGAATTGAACTGTGTGATTGAATTGTCCCAATTGGGCCAAGGACATACAGGTTGATTGATTGACGCCTGTATGGACCAATTGAGTTGTCCAAGGAGTAATGAAATACTTGTTGTCTTGACAACTAATTGAAAGACTGTATAGCCTCTGAGAATGCCATTGGAATAATACAGAATGACTTTGCCAACCCAACTCCTGCAGGGTCAGGTGATTGGGATCCTTGAATGGTCTTATGATTGCTGCCATGGATTGCCAGACTGATGAGTTAAAGAATCCTCCTTTGAAATGGGCGTTGGATTTTGGGACCTTGATTTGGAAAGGTGGAATTGGTTCCTGAAAACATCACCATTGAATTTCTGAGAAAAAATGGTGCATAATGGTATATAATACCATATATGCACCACTCCTGCAACCTTGAGTATGGGGTGCATGGAGGAATAGAAGGAATTTCCCTTAAGCTGAGGGGAGTGCTTGCTGAGCTGGTCTGGTGGCCTCTGGTGGTTGCCAGAGGCCATGGTGGTCCATGGCCAAAATTGGGTCCTACAGGTTCTATGGCCATTTTGGTGTCCAAAATTGGGTCCAAGGAATTGGTGGCCAAAATTGGCTCAGGTGGGTCCAATTGTGGTTTGTGACCCACCTGGCCTTGGGGGCTAGATGTTTTCCCCCTTTTAAACTCATTGGATTAGGCCAAAAGGGGCCTAATTGGCCTACAGACCATGGACCATGAATTACAGCCCATGGGCCGTAGAAGCCATAGGGGGCCTAAATAACCCAAAAAGGCCATTTAGGCCTAAACCCCCCTAATGAAAGGGGGTAGCCCAAAGCCAAAGGTGATGGATAGGGGGCCTGGAGACCCCTAGAAGACAAAAGGACACCCCAGGCCCACAATCAAAGATAAAGGCGTGGGGGTTGGTGATATGGAAATTGGCCAAGGATGCCAATGATGGCAGGATATGGCCTGAGGCCATAAATGATGATTGGTGGCCAGAATTGGCCAAATGGCCATAGAAAACCAGAGGAGACCAATTGGACATAAAAGATATGGTGTGGCCAATTGGCCCCAACTTGGTTCCAGGTTAGAATTGCTGCAACACCCATGGAGGAGGGTCAATCTTTGTGGTTGTGACATTGTGTCACACTCAGAGCTATAGATTTCATTATCATTTTGAAGCTATATCATAGAGTCACCTTGACAGCATTTTATGGCCAATTGCTTCATACTGGTGTTGTATGGCCTTTGGGCCACACCACCTTTCACTGGCCATATCCTGCATAATTGGCCCTTTTGGCCAATCCTTCACTGAACCAACCCCCAGTCCAATTCCTTTGTTTTGGTCCTGGGGGGGCATCTGGACTTCCAGGGGCCTCTGGCCCCTTGGGCCCACCCCTTTAATTATGGGTTTTTTGGGCTAAATGGCCATTTTGTGCCAATTCGGCCCCCTACAGCCGTATGCCGCATACTGCGGGCCATGGTCCCTGGGACCCTTAGGCCCCTTTTTGGCCTAAGTCCAATGAGGTCAAAAGTGGCCAAGGGGGCAAACCACCTACCCTCAAGGCCAGGTGGGCCAACCTGAGCCAATTTTGGACCCTAATCTCACCAGTCCCACAGGACCCAAATTGACAGTTTTCAACCCCTGGCCTTTAGCAATCACCAGAGGCCACCAGGTCAAGCTCAGCAGGTTTTCCCCTTCACCAATGTACTCCGTACCATGGATTCAGGAATGGTGCATATATAGTATAATATACCATTATGCACCACTTTTGCTCAGAAATCCAATAGTGATGGTTTCAGGACAAAATTAGGTAGTTTCAAATCAAGTCCCCAAATCCATCACCCATTGAAAAGGAAGTCTTTTCAGTCATTCAGTCTTTCAATCTATGGCAGTGACCAGAAGACCATTCAAGGACCCCAACCACCTGTCCCTGAAGGAGTTGGGTTTTACTTTTTTTCAGGATTCTTCCAAGGGCAATTTCAAGAGGTTATCAAGCATTCAATCAGTTTTCAAGAAATCCAGTACTCTAGTATGCCTTGGAAAACCTTTCTCATATAATGGTCACCTTTTCTTCCTTGGGGACTTTTTCCCCCGTTAATTAATATACTAGATTTATTTTTATCCTTATCTTCTTTTCATTTATTGAAGTAAATACTGATAATCTTAAGTCAGTCATTCACACCTTTTCTTCTTTGCCTGTCAGTGGATATTGGTGGTCATATCCTTTACTCATTTCATTGTTCTTTCTGACAGGCTGAAAGAGTTCATTGAGGATTCATTTTGTTGGCCTTTATTATCTTGACCATTGGCTTCCTTTTTATTTTATCTTTGGAACACTTATCTTTACTCTTATTCTTCTTCAAAGAAATATATTCCTTTTTATTTCTTTATTATTTTGGAGCCCTCCAAGTGAGTTCTTGATTCCTGAGTGCCAGGCCACCCTTGCTTCCATAAGAGCCTCTGTGACATTATGTAAGATTTGACTATGAAACTGATGATAATATTACTATTACTCAACAGTACTATGTCTCTTCTTATGAAATATAATAATAAAATATTATTATAACCACAATTAAATAATTAAAGAATTATTTCTTTCATGTGTTAAACACTACTAGTGACTTTAACAGTGAGAAGTAATTGTCTACAAGAATCAATTACAAGAAGAATTTAATAATAAAATTATTTTAATATATAATTATCTTTTGCAAGAATAATTATAAAGATAATTCTTGAAGAAAACTAATTTTAGGGAAAAACTTTAAGAATTAAAGATAAGTGACTCACTTATAATCCAAAGAACTTATTGAAAGATATCAGTAGAGAAATGTGACGTAGAATTGTGGATTTAAGGGATCAAAAGGATTTATAGCAGGATTACAACAATATATAGTTGGATTATATGATTTCATGTTCTTCTGATTGGTTGAAAGATTTAAAACACTTAAGAATAGCTTAACTAATACTTACTTGTTGTTAACAATGATATAAGTGGATAATAAGATGATTTGATATGGAAAAAACAGCAAGAGGAGGCCTCTTTTTGATCAACAACAGCTCACAGAGGCATGCAATGGAGCAAACTGAAAAACCAGTGAGTGAGAAAACAATAAACCCTTTTGGATTATTGATTGCATCATGTGTTGTCATGTAAGATTATCATAATTACTTAATTAATGCTTTTTACATGACTACCAACCCCAATATGGTTAAGAATAAAAGGAGTAAAATCTGTAAATCTTCTTATTATCCAAAAAAATCATTGATTTCTCAAAGTTATCAATGTTATTGGCAATTTAATCACAGGTTGTAATTACTGTGAACTTTTGAAGATTCAGTGTTTCACATAGAATGGTCAAAAATGGACTGTAACTAAAACTTTTAATTTTACTAGTAAACCTATACCTCTTTCGGGTTGAATTATAGATAATACATTTCTCAATTGGTCCTGAAAGCTTTAGAGAGATTCATTAAGAATTGTATTTTTAATGAATTTTTGAAGTTTTTACCTTATTTCTATGTAGAATTGCAAATATCAGTGTATAGCTGGTTGCTATGAGGTAAATCAATGGATACAAGTCCAAAAATGGTTTTAATTACCTTTTTAGGGTCTATCCATGGAAAGTCATTAAGAATTGACATGGTTACAGGAGTCTAAGTAGCTCTTTACCTCCTTGGCACGTCAAAATAGCAGGTTATTTGCTATTTTCTTATGATTTACTGTAGTTGTAACATGGTAACCAAATTCCCAAAGTGTTTTAGTTTACTAATTGGGCCAGGATCAGCCATAGGTACAAGCTTTGGAGCTGTTGACACCTCTGAGGCCTCAGAAGCTGGGTACCCTGGCTCTCTTTGATGTCTTTTTGTCCCCCTTGCCTATTTTTCACATCAAAATACAAAATTAAGCTTCAAGTGAGATATCCACTATGGGTGTACCAAAAATACATGTAAGAATACCATGATATTAAGTGCCCAAAAATTCATAACACTATCCTTAGTGTATATGTAACATGGGATTTCTCACATTCCCATTATTTTGGCGTGAAATTAAGAAAACCAAAAATTTTCATGGATCTTTTATGTGGTATTGATGATGTGGTATTGAAGTATTTTCCATATTACCACCTCAAAAAGTTAATTTGAGCTTATTCACTCTATGGAGCTAGCCTAGGTGAATTTTTGTGTAGAATCCAAATCTGGCCTCAAATCCATGGATTTACCTACTCAATAAAAAGTTATTCATCTTTCCTGAAATCAAAAATGATGAATTTTGGATATATGCATGACTTATGAGTTATGCATAATTCAGAATTTTTTTAAGATAATTGTGGCCTATTTGGGTATGTAAAATATACCTCAAGGCTCACACATCATATTAATTAGCTCATAATTTCTTGTCATTCTGCTCATTCTGTCTTTATAATTTCATTCATTCATTTCATTGAAATTACGACTCTTTAATGCTTATGGGCTTTATAATTTATTGTCACTTCTCAATTTTCTCTCATTCATTCTTCATTCTTGAAAATTTAAAGCTGAGCCATTTCTTCTTTGTTTTTCTTTTGAATTTTATATCAAATAATCAATTTCATCCCATTCTTAATTCAGGGGTAATCTTAATTTTCATTTGATCTTCAAGCTTCTCAAAAAATTATTCAAACACATTCTTCATATCAAGATTAATATTTGATTCATCCTTCAATGATTTTGCTTTTTTAAGAGGAACTCACTTGATTTTGATTTTAGGTATTGATTTGACCTAAATTGATATTGACCTCAAGAAAATTGATCAACCTGAAGATTTCATTTGATTTTTCTGATTTTTCACATCAAGAATTGTTGACATAAAATTGATTTGCCTCAAAATTTCATTTAATTGATTGATTGGAGTTGAATTGATTTGACATATTGTTTGATTGATTACCTCAAGATTTCATTTTGATTCATTGATTTTTCTTCAAGACATTGGTTCTGAATTTTGATTTTGACTTCAAGTTTTCCAGTTGATTTGCCTCAAGCTTTTCATCTTCAAATTCTAATTTTATTAATTTATTTTGAATTTTAATTCCGGAGATCATGTCTATTCAACATTCAACTCCTGAAAGATGGACCAGATCTCAGGCCAGACCTCAAGCTGCTCTTACTCCAACTCCAAAAGCTCCTCTTGATGGCACCCCAGCAGTTCCTCAACTGAGGGCCCAGAAGATCAAATTCTTTTTCAGGAGTTGTTGGCGGACTTCCACAACTTTCAAGGACCATTTTCAAAGGTCCTGGTGAAGATGGTGAAGAGGAGGAGGAGAATTCTGCAAAAAGGAAGGGTCTGATGGTACTGAAGGTGTTCCTGCTCCTGTGGGGGCATCCCAAGGTACTGGAGGGCCAACTCTAGCCCAGTATGATCAGCCTGTCTCTCATCAGTCTGAACCATCATTATTGGAAATCATGCAGCTGATGACTCAAATTATGGCCAATTTTTGAGCAGCTTCATCTTCTGAATCATCGAGACCAACAGCCTTCAAGACTGCCTCTATGATGGGACTCAAACCTTCAAATTCAGAAGCTTCATTCAGTATTTTCAATTGTGTTGCTATAATGATCCATAAAACTTTGCTCAACATAGAAATAAAGTTCTCTATTTCACCTCATTCCCATTGGCAGGGCTGAAAAATGGATTGAGCCCTATCTTTCAAATCTCACCAATCAAGATCCAAATTACCTTCTCAATTCATGGAATTTATTTTAATGTCAACTCTTTAACTTATTTGAAGACCAAAATGAAGTTAGAAAAGCTGAAGCAAAGTTGGATTTGTTAAGAATGAAAGAAGGTGGACATGTTTCCTTATACATTGCTGATTTCAGAAGTTTGGTTTCATGAATTGGGGATTGGGGTGAAAGAGCTCTCAGCTATCATTTAAGGAAGGGATTTCCATCCAGGATTTTGGATCAGTTGGCTTCCCATCCTTCAAGAATTGACTCTCTTCAAGACTTAATGGATGTTACCCTGGAACTTGATACCAGGTACCATGAGAGGCAAAAAGAAAGGATTAACCACCAAGAGAAGAATCCTGAAGCCTCAAGGTCAAATTCTTCTCATCCTCAAAGCTCTTCAAGCTTGTCACAGGGGCTCTTGTGGAAGAGAGAGTGGCCTAGCACTCAGGAATCAAGAACTCACTTGGAGGGCTCCAAAAGAATAAAGAAATAAAAAGTAATATATTTCTTTAAGGAAGAATAAGAGTAAAGGCAAGTGTGCAAAATATAAAAGAACAAGGAAGCCAATGGAAAAGATGATAAAAGCCAAAAGCCAAAGAGCAAACCAAATGAATCCTCAATTCACTCTTTTAACCTGCTAAAAGGAGAAATGGAATTAGTAACAGATATGACCACCAATATCCACTGACAGGCAAAGAATAAAAGGTGCAAATGACTGACTTAAGATTATCAGTACTTACTCTAATGAAAGGATTGAAAATCAGGATAAGAATAAATACAATATATCAATTAACTGGGGAAAAGGTCCCCAGGGAAGAAAAGGTGGCCAGTATATCTGAAGAGTTGAAAGACTGATCCTGGAGGGTTGATCCCCAGATGTATTGACTGTTTTGGATCAATACATATCTGGCCACCTTGAGAATTGAGCTGTGTGATAGAATTCTCACAGTGGAATTTGAATTGGCCCAAAAAGGCCAAGGCCATACAGATTGCTTGAATACAGCCTGTATGGACCAATTGAGTTGTCCAAGGAATACTGAAGTACTGGATTACTTGACAGCTGATTGAATGCTTGATAAACCTTTGAAATTACCCTCGGAAGAATCCTGAAAGAAATTACAACCCAACTCCTGCAGGGCCAGGTGGTTGGGGTCCTCAAATGGTCTTCTGGTAGCTGCCATGGATTGCAAGACTTCCTTTGAAGTGGGTGATGGATTTGAATACTTGGTTTGAAATGGCCTAATTTGGTCCTAAAATGATCACCATTGGATTTCTAAGCGAAGTTGGTGTATAGTGGTATGTTATACCATATATGCACCATTACTGAATCAATGATACGGAGAGAATTGGTGAAGAGAAGTCTTTCCCCTGAATGAAGGAGAAACCTTTCTGAGCTTGATCTGGTGGCTTCTGGTGATTGCCAAAGGCCAGGGGTTGAAAATGGCCAATTTGGGCCATGGGGTCCTTTTGGCCATTTGTAGGACTGGTGAGATTGGGGGCCAAAATTGGCTCAGGTGGGCCCACCTGGCCTTGAGGGTAGGTGGTTGGCCTCATTGGAGTGAGGCCAAAAAGAGCCAAAAGGGCCATTTAGCCCAAAACCCCATATTCAAAGGGGTGGACTCAAGGGCCCTGGTGGTGGATAGAGGGGCCAGAGGCCCCTGGAAGTCCAGATGGACCCCCAGTCCCAAAACAAAGGAATTGGCCTGGGGTTGGTGAGGTGAAGGATTGGCCAAACAGGCCAATTATGCAGGATATGGCCAGTGGAAAGTGGTGTGGCCCAGAGGCCATAAAACACCAATATGGACCAATTTGCCATAAAAATGATGACATGGCCAATTGGCCATAAAATGAGGTCAGGATATAATTGCCGCAACACCCATTGGGGGGTGATTACACGTGGTTGTGACAAAGCTCAAGTCAAAAGAAGAAGAATTTTCAGAAGAGGGACAAGCCCCATTCTTCTTTGTTAAATAAAGATTTCAAGCTGATGAATTCTGAAAAAGAAAGAAGAATCAAGGAGGGTCTCTGTACCTCTTGTGGTGGGAAGCATAGTCTTGAGTACTGTTTCAAAAGGCCTCAAAACAAGCTTACCCAACCATCAGGCCAATTTCCCAGACAGGGAAAAGCCTGAGTGAAGATCATGTTGTGCTCAATGTTCTTCACTATTTTTAATCCAGAGCACAATTGTGCATTCTGAATGCTGGTGTCAAGAGTTTTGTTCAATTCTTTGTTTTTTCTTCTCTTTCTGATGTTTGGTACAGGATTCTCATTGGTTCTGGTTCTACCAACTCAATTATTGCAAAGCACTTTGTTCACAAGTATTGTTTGACTACATCAGAACTGCCAGAGAAGATTTTTCTGATAATTTTGGACTCCTCTGAGTACCCTTCCTTATTTGTGACGCACCATACTAAGTATATGGTTGAGCTTCCTTCTTTCCCAAGCTTTGAATGGGACCATTTAGTAATTGATACTCCCATGGGAGAAGACCTCATATTGGGCTTCTACTTTCTTAATAATTTTCATCCATCTATTTATTGGAGGCAAGGGCTGATCACCTTTAATGCTGATCACAAGGACTATTATGATCCTTCAAAATCTTTCAGTAATGACATTTCTTCTGCCAAATAATGTGCAGCTCTGCCTGGTGATTCTAGAAAACCATTATTTCCATCTTCTGTCCATATTCCTTCCCTTCATTCCCATATGTCATTACTGTCCTCTACAAATGGATTCTTCAAAGAGATTCAAGATGTTGGAGAAGATAATTCTGTATCTTCACTTCATCTCTTCTTTGGTAATATGGACCTTCCTCCTTCATCTTATAATGACTCCCTGGAGGAGTTGTTGGATGAAGAGGAAGAGCCAGAAGAAGTACAAACCATGATAAAGGTTTTTCCTTCTCTTTATCACCAGTACTTGGATGTATTCTACAAGTCAAAAGAAGAGAAGCTTCTACCTCACCATGCCTGGGATCATCATATTGAGCTTGGGGGTCTCTACCTCCAGTTGGAGAGATTTGCTCTTTATCAAACCAATATTAAGATACACTCAGGGCCTACATTTCAGAGAATGTAGAGAAAGGTTTCATCTGGACAAGCTTGTCTTCAACAGGAGCAACTGTCCTTTTTGTCAAAAAGAAGGATGGTGGACTCTGTTTGTGTGTTGATTACCACAAACTCAATGCTTTTACTAGGAAGAACAAGTATCCTGTTCCTCCTATGAATCAGCTCCTTACTGTTTTTAATGGCTCTTCTATCTTCTCCAAGATTAATTTGCATGGTGCATAAAACCTTCTCAGAATCAAGGAGGGTGATGAACACTTGACAGCTTTTAGAACTGAATATAGAAGTTATGAGTATTTGGTGATGCCATTTGGACTCACCAATGCTCCTGCCTCTTTTAAGAATCTTGTCAATGATATTTTCTATGAACTTCATGATATTTATGTTGTGGTTTATTTGGATGACATTATGGTCTTTTCCAATTCTCAGGAAGAACAAGTCACTCATGTGTCCACTGTTCTTTCCATACTCAGAGGTAAAAGCCTCTTTGCTAAGGCCTCCAAGTGCCTATTTCATGCTTCTAGTGTAGAGTATTTAGGCTATATTGTTTCTTCTGAATACCTCAAGGTGGCCAGGCAAAAGTCCAGCAAATTCTCAATTTTCCACCTCCAAGAAACCTCAAGGCTCTTCAATCATTCCTTGGCTTTTCCAATTTCTACTTCCGTTTCATCAAGGATTATTCAAAGAAGATTAGTTCACTCACCAGTTTACTCAAAAAAGATTCCTTTTTCCACCTTAATGAGGAAGCTCTTAGTCAGTTTCATCAATTCAAAGAGGCCTTCACCACAGCTCCAATTCTTCTCTACCCACCATTGTGGAGACTGATGCATCCAATTATGCCTTGTGTGCTGTACTGAATGAGGAAAACATCCCATTTCATTTGATAGCCGCAAGCGTATTCAAGAAGAGATAAACTATGAAATTCATGACAAGGAACTCCTTGGAAAAGTCTGGCTTTTCTTCTTTCACTCTCTTCCCCTTTTGAAGTTCTCACCAATCACTCTTCCCTGAAATACTTAATGTCTTCAAAAGTCCTTACTCGCCGTCAAGCCCACTGGGCTGAATTCCTTTCTGAATTTCACTTTATCATCACTTACTGCCCTGGCTGCCTAGCTACTCTTACTGATGACTTATGACGTCAGGAGAACATTTATCCAGAGAGGGGGGAGGATTGAATCAGCAAGAATCCAATGAATCTTCAGAAACTCATTAAGCAAGATGAAGTTCAACCTGAAAGATTTTTTGCAGTCAAGGTAGAATGCTTTTTAAATTTGATTGAATTAATTCAGAAGAAATTATGGCAACATTCTTAATATAGAAGTATTCCTCAAGATTTAGGTGAAGGTAAATCTGTTCAAGATTATTCTCTTGATACTTCTTCCCAACTTCTTTTATTCAAATATACGGTGGTGGTCCCAAATGACCCCACAATTAAACTCACCATTATTCAAAAGCATTGTGACTTTCCTCTAGCTGGACACCCTGGCCAAGAGAAAACTCTCAAGCTTTTAAAGCGGGATTTCCACTGGTCTGGCATGACTCAATTTATCAAGCTTTATGTATCCTCCTGTAAACAGTGCTCAAGAGACAAAAATATTCATCACAAGAAGTTTGGACTCCTCAAACCTCTTCCAATTCTAAATGGTCCTTGGATTTGTTTTTCAATGGATTTCATCACTCAATTGGAGCTGTCCAATTCTTTTGAAAATTGTTGCCGTAGTAGAAAGATTCTCAAAGATGGCAATTTTTATTCTAACAATTTCTTCAATAACCTCACTAGATTTGGCCCATTGATGCATCAAGAATATTGTTTCAAAGCAAGGCCTGCCTTCACGCATTTTTAGTGATAGAGGTTCTATTTTTGTTTTTTCTTTTTGGACCAATCTTTGTCAGCAGCTCAAAATTTGAAGAGATCTGTCAGCTTCTTACCATCCAGAAACTGATGGACAGACAGAGAGGGTAAATCAGATACTAGAAAAGTACCTTTGGATGTATGTCAGTTATCATCAAGATGATTGGAACACCTGCCTCCATATGGCTGAATTTGCCTACAATAATTCTGATCACTATTCAACAAAACAATCACCACTTTTTACTGTTTATGGAAGAAATCCAAAATTTGACTCAGTTCACATCACTCAATATACTCCTGCTGTAAAGGTATAAACAAAATTCCAATCAGTACAGCAAGATGTCAAGAGAGAACTTGAAGTTGCCATAGAGAGGTTTAAGAGGTATGCAGATAAAAGTAGAGAAAGTACACCTATTTTCAATCCTGGTGACATGGTATGGCTTTCTTCTAAGAATATCAAATCAACTAGACCCACCAAAAAACTGTCTGAAAGATGGTTGGGTCCCTTGCCAATCTTTAAAAATGTCAGCACCCATGCCTACCATCTCAATGGAAATCCATCAACCCAGTCTTCCATATTTCCCTCCTTGAACCATTCAAGACATCAAAAATCCCAAATCTGAATCAAGAGCCTCCTCCCTCAATCATCATTGAAGAAGAAGAGGAATGGGAAGTTGCTCAAATTCTGGATTCCAAGATCAAGAGAGGAAAATTGTGGTATTTGGTGGAATGGAAAGGTTTCAGTCAAGACCCATAAAGATCCACTTGGGAACCAACCCAAAACCTCAATAGTTGAACTAAACTTCTCAAGGATTTCCATTCCTTATATCCTGACAAGCCAGGACCCAATTCTTCAAGAGCTTGATGAATTATGGTTCTTGGTGCGGACAGTAATTACAAAAAGTAAGTCCCACTCCTGGTATGCACCTTTAGAGGTATTCTACTCTTTTTTTTGTCAGAATCACCTTGGCCACTATGTGAGCACTCTGCAATTTTTGGACACAGATCTTTGGCCTGGATTTCAACATCAATTACAAAATTTATGGCCGTTTTCACTTGGGCAAATGGACCATTCATCATTCTTTCTACTTCTTAAGTTAAAGCTTTTAAAATTCATTCCTTTGGCAAATTTTCAATTTGATAGCACTGGCAGGAGTGGTAACTACCAAACGTAAGTTCCTCTCCTGGTGTGCACTTCCCTGAGGGGTCTAGAATCTTTCAAAACATCACCTTGGCCTTATGGGGTTTTGGGCCATTTAGGCCCCCTATGGCCACAGTCTGTGGGACCCTTAGGCCCCTTTTTGGCCTAAATTCAATGAGGAAAAAAGGGGCCAAGGGGGCCAACCACCTACCCTCAAGCCCAGGTGGGCCAACCTGTGCCAATTTTGGCCACCAAGCTCACCAGTCCCACAAATGGCCAAAAGGACCCCAGGACCCAAATTGGCCTAGAACCGTGTATTGGCCATTTTAAACCCCTTCCCTTTGGAAATCACCAGAGGCCACCAGATCAAGCTCAGAAATTTTTTCCCTTCAATCAGGGAAAAGACTCCCCTTCACCAATGTACTCTGTACCATGTATTCAGGAATGGTGCATATATGGTATAATATACCATTATGCATTAACTTTTCTCAGGAATACAATGGAAATGGTTTCAGAACCAAATCAGGCAGCTTTAAATCAATTCCCGAAGTCCATCACCCATTTTCAAGGAAGTCCTTCAATCCATGGCGGCTGCCAGAAGACCATTTGAGGACCCCAAGCACCTGAGCCTGCAAGAGCTGGGTTGTACTTTTATTCAGTATTTTTCCAAGGGCAATTTAAAGAGGTCATCAAGCATTCAATCAGTTGTCAAGGCATCAAGTACTTCAGTATTCCTTGGAAAACTCAATTGGTCCATACAGGCTGTATTCAGGCAAGCTGTATGGCCTTGGCCCTTTTTGGCCAATTCACATTCCACTGTGGGAATCCCATAACACAGTTCAATTCTCAAAATGGACAGATCTTTATTGACCCAAAAACAGTCAATACAGCCAGGGATCACCCCTCCAGGATCAGTCTTTCAGATTTTCACATATACTGGCCACCTTTTCTTCCCTGGGGACTCTTTCCCCAGTTAATTGATATATTGGATTCATTTTTATCCTTTTTTCTTTTAATTTATTAAAGTAAATATGGATAATCTTAAGTCAGTAATTTGAAACTTTTATTCTTCACCTGTCAGTGGATATTGGTGGTCATATCCTTTACTAATGTGGGAACTCCTCTTGTGTGGGATTAAAATGAGGCAGTACCTGGAGGGGGAAATCACAGGTAACTAGTTTTGAATTGCTAATAACTCCTGTAACCAAGGGTGGCAAGGGTGTATTGCCTGCCCCTCCTAAAATACTGAACAAAATCTTCCTTGGAGCTCACAAACCAAAATAAAATTGTTATGTGGCTTTACAACTGCAGAAGACAAAATTCAGCAGTCTCAGATCAGACCTATTCAATAAATAATATGAAAAATAATGTCAGTAATTTTGGTTAATTTTTATATTTAATGAAATACTTGTCTGTTTTAATTTTAATCTTTTTTGGTTAAATTGAGGTGAGTTGTTTCTTCTTGGTGATAAATCCTTGGTAGGATGGGTTATTTAAGGTTTTCTGGAAAATTTGATTGGTTTTGATAAAGGAAATTTTGTTAAGGTATAGTTATAATAGAGTAAAATAATTTTTTAAAGGTTTTTTTATTTTTTTAAGAGTGGTTAATAATAAGATAAAATTGTATTTGTTAAATTTAAGAGGTAAGATTCTTTGATATTTAATTTTTTTTAAAGGGGTAAGTGAATTTTAAATCTTGATAAATGGTGTTAATTTTACTAGGTGAAATATTTTACTAGAGTAGTAACCCTAATCTTGGGTACTAGATAATTTTTATTTTTATTTTAACAATGATAAGATTCCACTGAGCTTAGCTACTGGGAAATCTTTAACACTTTACTTCCACTGAGCTTAGCTACTGGACAAGTAATTTTACTATAATATACTGGACTACCTCCCAGGTGAGGGATGAATTATTCCTATGCTCCTACTGTGCAGTGGATATAATTTGCATGGGGGGAATTTGGAATTGGGGGGAGAGAGCCCCTCTATTTATACCTTTTGGGAGCCCAGAGGGCCCTCCATGGGAGCTGTCTTTTTCCACTTTAATTCCTCTTGATTTCATCATGTGACTCCATTTTTGGTGAGGACCTTTCTTGCATGGGTCAGGTGATTTAAGGTTTGGTGATAATTTTCTTTCTGTACAGCCTCCATTTATCACATGATTGTCTTTTTGGTGAACTAATTATGATGTGATATTCTTGAATTTTCCTTGCATACATGAGGTGATTCAATTTTGGCTGGGGATTTTTGTTGTGCACAGCCTCTTTCCTGTCACATGATATTCTGTTGGTGGATGCAGTATCACATGATGACCTTGTAATTCCTTTGTATATGTCCTATTTTAGGTTGGGTAGAAATGGCTGTGTAATTTATGCAGGTGTCATGTTTGTTTTTCTTCTTTTTGAACTTTAAAATGAAGTCAGGTGATAACTTCTTGCATTGGTGAATTTACTGTTTTTTATGAGATGATGTGATTTTTGATTTTGACACATGCTGTGCATAGTCATGTGGTTGAGATTTAATTGGAATTGTGTACTGCATGCAGCCTGTTGTAACTAGCTTTGGTTTGCATGAGGTGATGAGTGGTGTAAATAATTATGTTTTAAGGTTTTAAGTGGGGTTACTGTGGATATAAGATAAGGTACTCCTGGGGCTGTGTTGTAAATGAATTGCAGGAATTCCATGGAGTTGAGCTTTGCATCATGTGACTTTGAATGCAAGTTGGCTGTATAGCTAATGCATGTGTCATTTTCTTGCTGCATGAGTCCTGTGGCTGTAAGGGGGTGTAAAGCTGGGTGGGGTGTGTAATTTAAAGGGTGGTACCTCATTTGTTGTAACTAGTTTGCTATATGTAAATTGATCTTTTACATATGCATAGTGAAATTGAATAAGTTATTTAAACACATACACTTCCCTTTGGTGCCTGTGCCATGGTTTTATGAGTTAAATCCAGCTTCTTGCTGTAAAATTGACCTTTTGGTGTAAAATTTGAGTGTAAGTCTGCCTGTAGGCTGGATTTCCTGCTGTTATGGGGTAGTATGAGCTTGAGCCTGGTTAAAAAAAATGGTATGGAATACCACACTAATTCCATTGTTCCTTCTGACAAATTGAAACAGTGAGCTGAGGATTCCTTTTGTTAGCTCTTTGGCTTTTGGCTTTTTTATTATCTTGTCCATTGGCTTCCCTTTCTTTTATTCTTGGCACACTTTTCCTTTACTCTTTATATTCCTTAAAGAATTATATTCCTTTTTATTTCTTTATCCTTTTGGAGCCCTCCAAGTGAGTTCTTGATTCCTGAGTGCCAGGCCACTCTTGCTTCCATAAGAGCCCCTGTGACAACAGGGCCTGTACAAGAGGTGTGGTGAAGTTGGGTGATCATAAAGCTTCAGTATTGTGAATCCAAACTGTATTTGGTGAATCCAACTTGTACAAGTATTGACAGGCTGTATTGGTGAGCCAAGCTGTATGCAGCTTTTAGCAAGATTTTCTGAGCTGATTTCTGATATACATACTTGATTTGGTGGTTTCATGAGTTGCAGTGGGTTGAATGTTGAAACCCTTACCACTGATAATGGCTGTGGCAGGCATCTTATTCCAGAAAGTTATCTTTATCAGATGTTTGGTTCTTAACCTGACAAAGTATTGTGTATAGTCTTTTCCATTTAGTCTGATCTTCCTGGCCTTCATGATCTTTTGCACTGGGTAAAAGGGGTCTTCTATCTCCACTATGTCTTTCAGAGTGTTGCACTTGTTTTTGGAGGGGAACTTATCCTCTCCTTTTTGGTGGGAAGGTTTGACTAAACTCACTGGAAACACTGGGTGTTTCCCTGACAATTCTTCTGTGAGTCTGACCTCCACTGCATTTTCCCTATCAATTTAATGATAGTGAATGCTCCCACAAATTAATCTCTCATTTTCTTTGGGCCTTTGAGGTTATCAAAGTTTAAAGTAGACACTAGCACCTTGTGACCTTCTCTGAAGTCTGGTTCCTTGTGGGTCTTGTTGTACCTCTTCTTTTTATATTGTTTTGCTTCAGCTGTATCACATGCTCTCTTCCACATATTGTGGATAGTCAGAAGGCTTTTCTTCAGGTGATCCACAGGAAATTAGGGTTTCCAACCTTTTTCAACAAGTGAGGGTGATTTACCTGTGGTGGAGTGCTGACTTGTACTATAAACCAGTTTAATAGCTGGTAGAAGTTTAATTCATTCATCAATGTACCATTCATGTTCTTTGTATTCCATGCCATATCCACAGAATCTTCTAATGATGTCCTTCATTGTTTGGATCATTCCTTCAGCTAGCTCATCTTTCTGTGGATGTTAATCTGTGGAAAATGCCAGCCTAGTCGCAAGAGTATCATAGAGGTTAGTCCAAATCTCTGATGTTGATTTGGGGTGCCTATCACAAATGATGATTTTTGGTACTCCAAAAGTAGCTATGATTTTATTCCAGAATAAAATGGCTGTAGCCATGGATGTATCCTCCTTTTGACATGGCCGGCATCAAAAACCTTTTATAAGCCTGTCCACTATGACTAGGAAAGCAATGTAGTTTTCCCTTCCCCCTGAGAAAATGTCAGCCTGTGACTCAAAACCAGAGCACAAGCATGACAGCCAAAATACCTAAACCAATGGTATAGCCAAGATACCACCAAAACATGGAGCTGAGCCAAATGAGCTCAAAAGGTATCAAAAGAAAGAGGAAACTCACCTCTTTCTGAAAATATAACTCCCATCACCATAGGACAAGAAATAACAAAGTTATTCCTGCTCAAAGTTATTGCTGAGCATAAACTTTAATTTTCACCTCTCATCTAAAATCTAGAAGGAGAGGCTTAACCACATCAAATGGGTTCTCAGAATAAAGCTCTAAGCCAGGGATATCTAATGGAACCAGCCAAACTGAGCTAGCACCAATATTACTGGAGTTATGGTCAATTTCAGGCCAAATAAGGGTGAACAAAACATTCACCTCTCATCTAACTTCTACAGTTTTAGTGTGAGATACTTGAAGTTGGATCTTCTTGGAAAGAGAACAATCAGGGCTATCTGATGGTGTCATCCATTTCCTCATAGCTCAACTAGAACAAAGGCTATGGGGCAAATAAGCTCAATACAGCTTTTTGCCTATACCACGCAAATGTACAAAAATCTTGTACATTGGATAACTTTGCCATATTTAATGATACCCATATCAAATGAGGTACCATTGTGTAGAGCTCATACAGGGCTACACACTGAACCAATTTTGAGGTTGATATCCCAAGAATTGACAAAGGTATGGATGTTTTAAAGTCTGATTCCCACCTGCTGTCATATACAGCCTTACCATGGGATAATATCCCATAACCATGAATATGAGGTGTCAAATAGACAAAGAAGCTTGTTTTTACTTCAATACCTCATATGTCAGTCAATACTGGGGTCCCATACAGGTTCTGTACAGAATTCTATGCTTCATACACGTCAGAATCAGGCTGTGAGGTCCCCAGATGAAAATTTTCACCCTGTATTGGTGAAAACTGCCCAGATGTGGTTTCAAAACCATATCTGAGCCCAATACAGGTTATACAGGCTGTTTGCAAGCCACAAGCCAGTACTAGAAAGTGAAAAAATCTTCACTTCCTCTACGTGGAAAGGTCTAGCACCCTTTCCACCCCATTTCAGGATAAAAATGAGGCTTTTCACAGCCAGAATTGTTTCCTCATCCTGCTCTTGAATAACCTATGTAGTAAACTGTCAAAAACAGTTTTACTCTTGGTTAATAATTAGATATAATTATAAATTAAAGTATTGTAGTCCTTTATGATTGTAACCCAACAGATAAAACTGCACCCAGGGCTTTCAACAGCGCTCACCACCACTATATCATATATAGTAAATGTAAGGTTTGACTATGAAACAATAAGTAAAAATTACTAATATTTTACTTATTGTACTATGAATGTCCTTATAAATGAAATGAATAAGATAAAAATAACTATAATAAAGAATTATTATGATTATGGCGTAAAAATAAGTATATTAGCAATAAAATATGATAATATAATTTATATTATAATATATAATATAATAAAATAAATATATTAATATAAAATAATTAATATATTTAATGGCACTTTATTATTGTTACAAACAAATAATAAAGGTGTGAAAAATTGTTTTTTATTAGTAAAAAACAATTAATAACAATAATATTACCAATATTAAAGTTATAAATTAATATAAATACTATTTATATCAATTAAAGAATTATTAAAAGAATAATATAGAGAAAATAACCTACTTTTAATACTTAATATAATAATTTCGAGATATTTTACGCCAAATAATGTAAATACAGCTTATCCAAATTGTATTTACAATAAAAATACAGAAAATTACAAATATTCTTGATTTTTACGTGGAAATGAGTTTTTAGAGAGATTTTTAACAAAAACAATTAAATAAATGATTTAATCATGTCAAAATTGATGATTATAATAAGATGATATTTGGTATTTAATAATATAAACGTTTTATATATAAAGAATAAAGATATTACCTTTTTAATTGTATTGATTTGATGTTTTGATGCGTCTGAGGGGAAAACAGAGTAAAAAGAGCTCTATTTATAGTAAATACCTCCCTCCTAGAGTCCAACAGGCTTCTAGTAGACGTGTACTGATTATATACACTGGAATTGATCAATATTTTAAGGTTTGGTGATGATTACATCATGATCAAACCACATTACATCATTATTATGCCATTATTTAGAGTTATCACTATAACTCTAAGTTTGATGATGTCAAAGGCTTGGCAGAACCCCAAAATTGGTGGATTTTATTAGTTTTAATCATAAGCTAATAGTATTCATCAATTTTATCACTCATATGACTGTTAAACTTAATTTAAGGTTACAGTGAGTGATCATAAATGATCAAATTAAGCTCAAACTTTGATCCTTAACACCTTTTCAAATTTACGCGCTACAGCAATTCAGAGAGTGAATTTTAATAGCTTGGCATAACCTTATCATGCTGCCAAGAGCATTTCATTACATCATCAAAACTCTATTTTTGATGATTTTTCTTGTAACTCATCTTTTCTGTTGAAATTTAATATTTTAGACTTCAAACCATGATTTCAAGGGGTTATACCTTGAATATTATAATAAAAAATACATCATTCTTCACGAATGAACTAGTAGAATCCAACTTTCTACTATTTTTTAAGTTTGGACCATTTTCACAACAAAGTGGTCAACAGCTCTGTTGATTTTAATCAATAATTCCTAACAGATTATAACCTTGTTTATAACTTGTGAGATAAACTTCATTTCTGTATTTCTAAAGTAATTAAGTGATGAATTTATTTTTGGTTCATCACTCTATCATGCATAATTCAAGAGATATTAGCTAAAATCCTTGAATATATGCATTGACCAAAAAAGTGCATATATTCAGGTTAATTCCTTAAGTATTGATTTTGAAGCTTAGCTTATTAATTGTTTTATGTGTGGACGTTTATGGAAAATCCAATGGTACCATTTATTTTACATATTGCTTCATTGGGTTTTGAAATAAATAAGTATTTGTGTTTTTTATAAGGTATTATTACTTATAACTTATTAAATATTGACTTTACAGATATGCCATAAAAATGGTATATGTGTATTTTACAATGGGGAATCCAATGATATAATTTATTTTACATGTTTATTCATTGTTTTTAAGTTAAACCAAGTTTTATACCAATTTACGGTATTTTTGTAGCTTTAAGGTACTTATTTTTAATGTATAATTATATCAAATATTTCTTGTGACCTTTTTGGGTATGTGGTCATATCTCAAAGGTTCACAGTAAAGCCCTTGTAATCTTAAATTGAATTATCCTTAAACCATTTTTACTGTGTCACAAACATAGTTAAAGTTGTATTTAGCCTATTTACACCTTTCTCATAGTTTCATCCTGACATTTTGGGGGCCTGGTCCTGTTTTTAAACCTTTTTGGACCATATAAGTAAGTTTTTTCTCTTATTTTCATTTTCTGACAAATTGTTTTATATTTTTTAGGCGTATTCTCTTTTAAAAATATATATTTTATATATATTTTATTTTATTACTAATATTATAAGAGTACTTGCCACGTGGTTAATACCCACTGGAACCTTCATTTTTGGCATGTTTACATATAAATAAACATAAGCCATTAATAAGTCCTGTATGCTTGATTGAATAAGGACACCTCTGACTGAAAAACCATCAGTTGAGGCGTGGTTAAGTGTATTGTTAACTCAATTACACTTGAGAACCACAAGTGTATCTGTGGGATACTGGCACACAAACAGTGTGACAGGGTACCAAAAGCTGTAATTCTGACGTGAAATTGTTGATTCAATTACACTGTCATTATACAGGGCATATTGTAGTAACATACAAGCCCAGAGGCCAATCTTAGACGTTCAAAACCAGCATTTTTGAGAAGTCTTAACTGACATAAGCCCTCTTTTTCCTGCCTTCATTCAGTGGAAGAAAATTACATCCCACTTGAGACCCAGTCACAGGCCAACACACCAGTGACACCCTCAGAACCAGAGGGCAGCAAGGGCAAAGGAAAGAGGCACAGTGAAGGACTCATCACAGCCAAGAAGTGGACTCCAATAGCCACTCAGAGGAATAGAAAACCACAAAACTCTGCATCAATACAAGGTAAACAAACCTTAACCACTTGTACAGGAAAAATTCCAATTATTAACCCAGTTGTAACCTCCAAAGGTAAACTGCCCAAATCAGAAGATAACAAATTTGTACAAGGCACAGTAAAAGGTAAATACCCTAAGAACATAAAGTTTTTGACTGCTTGCAAACACTGATATGTCCCCTGTATACCTCAGAGACCTTGGCTTCCAAAGGAACCAGCCAGAGGACAGCAAAAGCTTGTCCAGAACCAGAAGACCTGGAAGAGGACACCTTGCACACAGTGGTGGATGGCAAAACAGACAGGGCCTACTCAGATTCCTTCAGGCTCACAAGGAGCAAGCCAAATCAGCTCTCCAGTGGCTTCACACCATGCAGAAACCAGCAGATCAGTGGCCAAGAGTCACCATTCTTCACAATTCCAGGAAGTTTCCAGGAGAAGACAAGGAAACAAGGGCAAAAACAAAGCCTCCTTCAACCAGTGGAGGAAAGAGTCAGACCCCATGATCCAGAAGCTGTCAGATTTGGTGAAAGAAGTACACAAGAGCCAGAAGTAGTTGCAAACCACTCTAGAATCAGTAGTCCTAGTAATAGAAACATTACCCCCACCAAGACTGAAAATAACATTGTCACATCTGAGAGTAACATCAACAGTGATACACTGTGGTTACAAATGTCCCAATATGCTGAACAATCTGAAAAGTAGTTTTCAGAAATTAAAGCTGGCCAAGAGAGGATGAGAAAAACTCAAGCCTCCTTGGAAGAGATAGTTAAGAATCTTCAAGAAGGATATGCTCAACTGAGCAAAGCGTCTGAAGAAACCAACAAAAGACTGAATATAGTCTTTGCAGAACAACACCACAGCAAAAGGGACAGGGATTGTCTGGACAAATAGACAAACAAATTGTTTAATGTCTACCATAACTTGAAGCCCCAACCACAAGGCCAAGCTATGGAGAATCCATATCAACCAGTAGACATCAAACCAGATGCCATGTTGATGAATAAGGCAAGATCTCCATCACAATACCAGGATGGAGATGGAATGTCTTATTCAGAGAAGGAAGCCTTGAAACAGCTTCCTGAGGCCTCAAACTGACCCAAATTCTCTGAATCAGGAGAATATGATCATATGGAACTCATAGATTATATTGATGGACTCTTCATTGATGTACCAAGAATACCAGACTACTGGATTACTGCTAGATTGAATACTTCATTTAAAGGTCATGCTAGTATATGGTACACAGAAATGAAATAAATACATGGCAGGAGAAACTGGCCATGGTGGAAGAGTCAAATAATCCAAAAGTACAGTAATGGAACTTGGATATGGCAGAAGACAATGTCATTTGAAGATTACAAATACTCAGTGGACAAAGATCCATATGAGTGGTGTCTTAGACAGTCTAAAAGACTTAAAGCCATTGATCCTCAGATGAACATCCAAATGAGGAATAAAAAGCTTCTGACACAACTGCCAGGAGAACTAGAGAATGCAGTAAAATGCAGATGCAACCAAAATTGCACTCTAGATGACATTTCCAACACCTTACAAGACATAAGGAAAAGGACTAATATAGGGAAATTCACCCCATATAAGAGCAGTAGTTTGAAAGAGAAACAACCTTTCAGGGTAGAGTTTAAAGACAAACCCAAAGAAAGAGTGGCAGAAGTTGCAAAGAAGAGACATTCTTGTCACAATTGTGGTTCAACAGACCACTATGCCAACAACTGTCCAAAGGCAAAGAAAAAAGTCTATTCCATTGAGAAAGTCCCAGAGGAAGAATCTCCAACAGAGGATTCTGAATCAGACTCCATGGGTGATGCCATCAGAGAACCATCTGATGATGATCAAGACCCAAGAGAGGAATTTCTAGTGGAATACCAAGAGGAAACCCCACTAGAAATCCAGGACATACAGTTGGACGCAGGCATGCCACAGGACACTGCTAAAGAGAACTTGTGCAAACACACACAAGATGCACAAACATTCCTGGTTACAACAACCAAAGTAATGGCATATATACATAGGACAGCCACAAAAATGAATGTTTGTATTGACAATGCTCAGCATCCACTGATCATTGATAGTGGAGCACACTGCTCCATAGTGCCCAGAAACTATCTGGATACCCACTTCCCAAACTGGGAAAAACAGCTCTTGCCCACTAAGGCAAAGAACTTTAAAAGTGCATCAGGGAAGACGACTTCCATTGGAACAATTATCAAAGAGATAATTATACCCCACAGGAAGGGTAATATCAGACTCAACCCAGAGTTTGTAGTGCTTGATGATGCCCACATCCAAGGGTTTTTACTGGGAACAGATTACCAGAGGATGTATGTCATAGATATTTACAACAGTAAAAATAGGCACATCACCATTGGTACTAACAAGGAAAAGAAATTTTCACTTGAGTTATACCAGATATCTTCTCAAGATCCACTAGAGGAACTTCTGAAGGAATTCAGAGAGGGACAGTTTAGCACTACCCTCACCAGTAAACAAAAACTAAGTTTACTAAAGATGCTGAGAAAGAACAGACCAGCATTTGCCATTGGTGAAGATCCATTAGGCAAGATCAAAGGCCATGATATAGAACTATATCTGGATGTGGAAAGGCCTTATCCACCCATGCTTAGGAGACCTCCTTATCCAGCAAGCGTGGAAACCAGGGAAGAAATTGAGAAACATATAAATGAACTCCTGGATATGGATGTCATAAGGAAGATTGGACATAATGAAGTAGTGGAAAACACCACACCTGTCCTAATCACCTGGCATGATGACAAGTCTAGGCTGTGTGGAGACTTCAGAGCTCTGAATAACTACACAAAAGCAGACAGGTACCCTATACCCAGGATACCCCATGCCTTGGATAAACTGGCAAAGGCCAAATACATAACCAAAATGGATTGTATGAAAGGCTTCCACCAAAATGGAGTTAAACCAAACTCCATGAAATTACTCAGAATAATATGCCATATGGGCATATATGAGTATACCAGGATGCCATTTGGCATCAAAAATGCACCAGCCCATTTCCAAAGGATGATGGACACAATATTTCAAGAAGAAATACTGGAAGGGTGGATGGTGGTATATATTGATGATATCATTATATACTCAGAGACATGGGAGGACCATGTGCAATACATAGACAGAGTACTTAGTAAATGCACACCCATAAATCTCAAAATTTCACTTGAAAAGTGAAATTTTGGCCAACAAGAGTTACTGGCTCTAGGACATAAAGTCTCAGGTCTTAGTCCGGCAATTGACAAGAATAAAGTAGCAGCAGTACTGCAAAAGCCAGTACCAAGAAGCATCAAAGAGATGCAATCTTTTCTTGGGTTTGCTAGCTACTATAGAAACCACATCAAAAACGTTTCACACATAACTAGTAGTTTATACAAGTTATGTTCAAAAGATGTAGTTTTTGAAATAACCATGGAAAGGAGGGATGCATATGAGAGGATCAAATATGAACTCACAAATGCACCTGTGCTCATCTTACCTGACTTTGAACTACCATTTAAGTTATATATAGATGCAGCATGCAGTCAAGGCCTAGGAGCAGCCCTTCACCAAAGACAAATTGTGGATGGTGAACCAAGAGAGGGTGTAATATGTTACATCTCTAGGCAACTGAAAGATGCAGAAGCCAGGTATGGGGCCACCCAGACTGAATGTCTATGTCTAGTCTGGGCTCTAGAGAAACTCCATTATTACTTGGAGGGTGCAGTCTTTGAAGTCTACACAGACTGCACAGCCTTGAAGTCTTTACTAAACATGAAGACTACAAATAGACACATGCTGAGATGGCAAATAGATATCCAGGAGTATAGAGGGAACATGACCATCATATACAAGGAAGGTAAAAGCCATACCAATGCAGATGGCCTTGGCAGATGGCCACTGGACAACGTCAAAAGCAATCCAGCTTATGACCCTGAAGTTTCAGCCAAAATCCCTATCCATTTCATGGAAGTAGATAGGAGGAAGAACTTCAGATTTTATTAATTGGCACCAGAAAATGGTACCCTTGACAGTGGAAACACTGATTCAGAGGGGACAGAAACTCCCATATTGGGAATAAGCTCCTCTGAACTGCACAATGAATTTTTTAGTGCAGTACTGAGGTCTTATGCCAAACACAAACAGTGTGGCATACTGCTACAGCTCCTTCAACAAAAATACATGAGTCCAGAGCTGGAATCCCAGCTGGAAGAACCCTGGTTGAGGGCCTATAAGGATAACAAGTTCTTCCTTATAGATGGCCTGCTCTACCACAGAGAGAAACACACAAGTGCACTCACAGTGGTAGACAGAGACCACATCTCCTTGATCCTGCAGGAATGCCATGACTGCCCCTATATGGGACACATGAGTGAGGACAGGACTAAGGAGAGGGTATCAAGCACAGCTTGGTGGCCCAAGTGGGAACAAGAGTTGGGAGAATACATCAACACTTGTGAAAGATGCCAAAAAGCAAATAGGAAACATGGGAAGAAGTATGGGTTACTTCAACATATAGAGGAACCCAAACGCCCATGGGAAACCAGCAACATGGACTGGGTTACAGGACTTGTCCCAGGAGGCAAAGAAAACTACAATTCCTGCTTGATCATAGTTGATAGGTTCAGCAAGAAAATGAGGTGTCTACCATGCCACAAGGAGGACACAGCCATGGATACTGCCCTGTTATTTTGGAGTAATATCATATCTACCTGTGGAGTCCCTAAAATCATCATTAGTGATAGGGACCCAAAATTCACATCTGAATTTTGGACCAACTTGTATGACATGCTTGGCACCAAGCTTGTGTTTTCCACAGCTTACCATCCCCAAACAGATGGCCTAGCTGAGAGGATGATCCAGACTATGGAAGACATCCTTAGAAGGTTCTGTGCCTATGGCTTGGGATACAAGGACCATGAAGGATACACCCATGACTTGGTTACCCTTCTACCAGCTGTCCAGCTGGCTTATAATACAAGTCAGCACTCTACAACAGGAAAAACACCTGCAGTGGTAGAGAAAGGGTGGAATCCCTTGTTGCCTGTGGATCACTTAAAGAAGAATCTTCTAACCATCCACCCCACAGCCAAAGACTTCCATGATATGTGGAAGAGGGCTTGTGACAAAGCTGCCAAATGCATAGCTGAGGCAAAAGAATATAATAAGCAGAGGTGGGACAAGACACACATGGAACCTGAATTTAAGGAAGGGGACCAGGTGCTAGTGTCTACACTGAACTTTAATAATCTTAAAGGACCCAAGAAGATGGGGGACTCATTTGTAGGGCCTTTCACTATCATTAGGTTGATAGGAAAGAATGCAGTGGAAGTCAAACTTACAGAGGAATTTTCCAGGAAGCACCCAGTCTTCCCAGTAAGCTTGGTCAGACCATACCTCCAAACAGAGGAGGATAAATTCCCCTCCAGGAAAAAGAACCCCACACCACCTGATATAGTGGAAGTGGAGGACTCCCCAGGACCTGTGAGTAAGTTCATCAGGGCCAGGAAGATCAGACTTAATGGAAAGGATCAAAGACAGTACCTAGTCAGATTCAAACACCAAACAGCTGATAAAGACAAATGGTTGGCAGAAGATGCCATACCAGATGGGAACCTTCATCTAAGAAGATTAAGGGCCTCTAGGAGGACTGAACAGTCTCATCAATGATGAGCCTTTTTTAGAGGGAGGGTATGTCAGCCTGTGACTCAAAGCCAGAGCACAAGCATGACAGCCAAAATACCATAAACCAATGGTATAGCCAAGATACCACCAAAGCATGGAACTGAGCCAAATCAGCTCAAAAGGTATCAAAAGAAAGAGGGAACTCACCCCTTTCTGAAAATATAAGTCCCATCACCACAGGACAAGAAATAACAAGGTTATTCCTGCTCAAAGTTATTTCTGAGCATAAACTTTAATTTTCACCTCTCATCTAAAATCTAGAAGGAGAGGCTTAACTCCATCAAATGGGTACTCAAAATGAAGCTCTAAGCCAGGGATATCCAATGGTACAAGCCAAACTGAGCTAGCACCAATATTACTGGAGTTATGGTCAATTTCAGGCCAAATAAGGGTGAACAAAACATTCACCTCTCATCTAGCTTCTACAGTTTTGGTGTGAGATACTTGAAGTGGGGTCTTTTTTTAAAAGAGCACAATGAGGGATATCTGATGGTGTCATCCATTTCCCCATAGCTCAACAAGAACAAAAGTTATGGGGCAAATAAGCTCAATACAGCTTTTTACCTATACCACGCAAATGTACAAAACTCTTGTACATGGGATACCTTTTCCATATTCAATGATACCCATATAAAATGAGGTACCATTGTGTAGAGCTCATACAGGGCTACACACTGAACCAAATTTGAGGTTGATATCTCAAGAATTGACAAAGGTATGGCTGTTTTAAAGTCAGATTCCCACCTGCTGTCATATACAGCCTTACCATGGGATAATATCCCATAATCATGAATATGAGGTGTCAAATAGACAAAGAAGCTTGTTTTTACTTCAATACCTCATATGTCAGTCAATACTGGGGTCCCATACAGGTTCTGTATAGCATTCTATGCGTCATACACGTCAGAATCAGGCTGTGAGGTCCCCAGATGAAAACTGCCCAGATGTGGTTTCAAAACCACATCTGAGCCCAATACAGGTTATACAGGCTGTTTGAAAGCCACAAGCCAGTACTAGAAAGTTAAAAAAACTTCACTTCCTCTACGTGGAAAGGTCTAGCACCCTTTCCACCCCATTTCAGGATAAAAAGGAGGCTTTTCACAGCCAGAATTGTTTCCTCATCCTGCTCTTGAATAACCTACGTAGTAAACTGTCAAAAAAAGCTTTACTCTTTTTTAATAATCAGGTATAATTATAAATTTAATTATTGTAGTCTTTTATTATTGTAACCCAACAGATAAAACTGCACCCAGGGCTTTCAACAGCGCTCACCACCACTATATCATATATAGTAAAGCCCTTTTAATATTAAATTTAATTATCTTCAAACCCTTATAAGTCTTTTTAAACCATTTTTACCGTGTCACAAACATAGTTAAAGTTGAATTTAGCCTATTTACACCTTTATCATAGTTTCATCCTGACAGACAAGGCCTGTTACCCAGTCCATGTTAAAGGTTTGCCATATGCACTTGGCCTCTTTTATGTGTTGGTGTAGCCCATGCTTCTTCCCATTTTTCCTGTTAGCCTTACATCATCTTTCACAAGTGTTAATTTATTCAATGAACTCTTGTTCCCATTGAGGCCACTGAGCTGTGCTTGCTATCCTCTCTTTTGTCCCATGTAGGGAAATTCATGGTATTATTGAAGGATCAGGAAAATATGGTCCCTGTCTACCACTGTGAGGACACTTGTGTGCTTTTTTCTGTGATAAAGGAGTTCATCTATAAGGAAACATTCATTGCCCTTATGATCCCTCAACCAGGGTTCCTCTAACTGGGATTCCAGTTTTTGGCTCCTGTATTGTTGTTGAAGGAGTTCAGAAATATGCTACACAGTTTGTGTTTGGAATCAGATTTAATAACAGAATTAAAAAATTCATTGTTAAATTTGGAGGAACGTATCCATAATATGGGAGTTTTGGTCTCTGGCCCACTTTGGTTAGTATCTGGGGTACCATTTCCTGGTTCCCATTCAGAAAATCTGAAGTTCTTCTTTCTATCTATTTCCATAAAATGGATAGGAATTTTGGAAGCTACCTCTGGGTCATAAGCTGGAGTGCTTCTTAAATTTTCCAATGGCCATTTAAATTAGTATGGCTTTTTCCCTCCTTGTATATGATTCTCATATTGCCTCTATACTCTTGGTTGGCTATTTGCCATCTCAACATGTATGTATTAGTAGTCTTCAGGTTGAGCAAAGACTTGCGTGAAGTTCAGTCTGTGTATATTTCAAAGACTGAACCCTCCAAATAGTAATGGAGTTCTTACATATCCCAACCCAAAAATAAGCATTCTTTCTGGGTTGCTCTGTATCTGGCCTCTGAAAATTTCAGCTTCCTGAAGATATAACAGATTATACCTCTCTAGGTTCACCATCTACAATTTGTCTTTGGTGAAGGAATGCCCCTAATCCTTGGCTGAAAGCTGAATCTATGTTCAGCTTGAATGGTAATTCAAATTCAGGTAGCATAAGGAAAGGTGCATTAGTTGGTTCATTTTTGATCTTCTCTTTGGTAATCTCAAAAACTAAATATTTTAAGCATAAATTGTATAAGCTGCTAGTTATGTGGGCATAGTTTTTGATGTGGTTTCTGTAGTAGCTAAAAAGCCCAAGGAAAGATTGCATCTCTTTGGTGTTCTTTGGTACCAGCTTTTGCAGTACTTCTGCTACTTTGTTTGGATCTATGGCTGGGATGAGGCCTGAGACTTTATTTCCCAGTGCCAACGGTGCCTGTTGCCCAAGATTACACTTCTTAAATGATATTTTCATATTAATTGGTGTGGACTTACTCAATAATCTGTCTATGTATTGTACATGGTCTTCCCATGTTTCTGAATATATAATGATATAATCAATATATGCTACCATCCAGCCTTTGAATATTTGTTCTTGAAATATTGTGTCCATAATTCTTTGGAAGTGGACATGTGCATTTTTGATGCCAATTGGCATCCTGGCGTACTCATATATACCAATTCAGAATATTATTCTGAGTAACTTTATGGAGTTTGGTTTAACTCCATTGTGGTGGAAGCCTTTAATAAAATCAATATTTGTGATTTCTTTGGCTTTTTCCAGCTTATCTAGAGAACTTGGTACCTTTCAGCTTTGGTTTAGTTCAGTGCTTTGAAGTCTCCATACAATCTATACTTTCCATCATGCCAAGTGATAAGGAAAGGTGTGCATACTTCCACTATTTCATTATCTCCTATCTTTCTGATGACTTTCATGTCTAGGAGTTAATTGACATTTTTTCAATTTATTTCCTAGTTTTCAGGCTTTCTAGATATGGAGGTTTTCTAAGGATGGGTGGATAAGGTTTTCAAAAACATGGAAATTCACCCTCTTGGACCTCCATATGGCATATCCATGCCATATCCAATTTATGCCAAATTAGCCATGCCAATAATCCTTGGCCAAACTGGCCATTTCATCTTTCCTGCCCATTTATGGCCAACTTGACCCCTTCATCATCATCAGGCCTTTCCTGGCCAGTCTTTGCTTTTAGGAACTCTTAGGTATTTCCCAGTCAACAGGGAAAATACAGCTCAAAAGCCTGTATTTTCCTTTTTAAGCTTTAAATACAGTTTTGTGCATTTTTCACATTTTTCTGTATTAAGACCTTTTATACCATTTTTGCATTTAATGTGGGAAATATTCCCAAATGGCCATATTGGGCCATTCAGGGCTTAATTTCCAGTTTTAAAGCTGTATAAGCTGTATTTGGCCAAAACACCCAAAAACAATTTGTCACCTCTGAAGCCACCCAAAACCCATTTTTCACTCATATCCTCCTGGAATCCTTCCAAAAGACCTTTGGCCTCTTTCACCCTCCAATAACGAAAAGTGCCATAAATGTTATTATACACTATTATGCATCATTTTTCACCAGAAATCCAATGGAGCCAATATCAAAGGGGTATCGCAACATTCAATAAGGTCATGAAGGAATCATGTCATCCAGAGGATCTATCAAGGCTCAAGGACAAGTGTCACTCTCAAATATCAATGCCACCCTCAAGCAGTCATTGCATATTTTAATTTACAGTATTGCTCCAAGGGAATACTGGCAGTTCATTCTCAAGGGATATTCAAGAGGTAGTTCCAAAACAATTCCTCAAGTGTCAATGCTCCATCGATCCACCTTGGAAACAAAATTCATTCAATACAGTCTGGATTCATCAAGAACTGTATTTAAATCATATCCCATGGGAAGATCATTCATCCCAGTTAATTTCTCAACTTGGCAAGGTATAAATTCCATCAGACAATCAAATACAGCTTCCAGTATTCAATACAGATCAGCTGCAAGCCTGAAGGAGTCAAGCTCTCAACCTTTCACATATACCAGCCTGCCTTGACCCTGGGGGAATTTTCCCCCCAGCTAATTAATATATTTTTGTTTTGTTTTATCTTTATTTATCTTATCTTTTGTTAAATGAATACTGATACTATCAAGTCAGTCATGTAGAACCCTTTCTCATTTCTTTCTTTGCCTGTTGGTGGATATTGATGGTCATATGCTTTACTAATTCCATTGTTAATTATGGCAGGTTGAAACAGTGATTAAGGACTTACTTTGTTGGCTCTTTGGCCATTGGCTTCTTATTTCTCTTATTGTGTCTCATCTTTTTACCTGCATATTTCTTAGATAAATTCATTGCCTTTATTTTTATCTTCTTTATTATTTTGAGTCTTCCAAGTGAGCTCCCTGATTACTGAGTGCCAGGCCACTATTGGTTTTCCCACCAGCCCCTGTGACATTATATTCATTAACTCATAATCTCTTTTCATTATGTTCATTCATTCTTTATAATTTCATTCACTCATTTCATCAAAATTATGACTCTTTGATGCCTATGAAGCTTATTATTTATTGTCATCTCTCCATTTTTTCTCATTCAATCTGCATTTTGTAAATTGAAAGCTGACCCATTTTTATTTTTGTCTTTTTCAAATCTTTATTCAAATCATCAAATTGATTTCATTCATAAATCAGGTTTATTTTCATTTTATTTTGAAATTGGTCATCAAATTACTCAGACACATTATTCACATCAAGATTCACTTTGATTGATTCTTAAAGGACTCACTTCATTTTCTTTTATTTATTTATTTGACACAAAATTGATATTGACTTCAAGAACAATTTCATTGACCTGAAGATTTTATTGATCCTTCTGATTATTAACATCAATATTTTTGACAAAAATTGATTTTTCCTGAAGGATTTTTTTTGATTTATTGATTTTCTGCAAGATTTTGATTTAGATTGATTTGAAATATTTCTTTATTTACTTTGAGATTTCATTTGACATTTGAGTGATTGATTTACCTGAAGATTTCATTTTGCCTTTGAGGTGTATTTTTGAATTTCCCCAAGTTTTTCATCTCCAATTTTTTGATTTTGTTAATTTCATTCCATTTTAACCTGAGAGTCATGCCTGTCCAACACTCACCTTCTGCAAGACCAAGAATATCTAAGCCCAGAGATCAAGCTGTTCTTACTCCAACTCCAAGAGCTCCTCTTGATGGCACCCCAGAAGTTCCTCAACTGACGGTCCACTTAGACAGAGGAAGAAATTTGGAATGAGAAGAACCTTTCAGGAAGGAAGGAAGAGGGCCCAGATCATGTCCCTGTTCAGGAGTAGTTGGCGGTTTTCCAGAACTTTCAAGGACCACTTTCAAAGGTCCTGGTGGGGAGGAGGAGGAAGGGTCTGATGGTACTGAAGGTGTTCCTGCACCTGTGGGGGAATCCCAAGGTACTGGAGGGCCAACTCTAGCCCAGTCTAATCAGTGTGAACCATCCTGATTGGCCATCATGCAGAAAATGACTCAGTTTATGGCCAATCTTCAAGCAGCTTGATCTTCTGAAGAATCAAGACCACCAGACTACAAGACTCCATCTATGAATGCACCAGAATGCTTTGATGGAACTCATCCCTTCAAAGTCAGAAGCTTAATTCAGTCTTGCCAACTAATATTTCATAATTAACCAGAAGATCTCTCTAAAGACAGGAAGAAAGCTCTTTATGCCACTTCATTTATCATTGGAAGGGCTACAAAATTGAATGAGCCTTATCTTTCCAATCTCACTAATCAAGATCCAAATTACCTTCTCAATTAATGGACTTTATTTTAATTTCAACTCTTTACTTTGTTTGGGGACCCAAATGAAGTTATAAAAGCTGAAGAAGAGTTGGATTCCTTAAGAATTAAAGAAGGTAGACATGATTCATTATACATTTCTCATTTCAGAAGATTGGTTTCAAGAATTGGAGATTGGGGTGAAAGATCTTATCCATCATTTCAGGAAGAGATTGCCATCCAGAATTCTGGATCAATTGGCCTCTCCTCCTTCAAGACTTAATGGATATTACCCTTGAGCTTGATACCAGGTACCATGAGAGGCAAAAGGAGAAGGGTCATTTTGAAGAGAAGAAGCCTGAAGCCTAAAAATCAAATTATTCTTTTCCCACAATTTTTTCAAGCTGAAATCAAAAGAAGAAGAACAATTTTTAGAAGAGGGAAAATCCCCATTTTTCTTTGTTGAATAAGGACTTCAGGTTCATGGTTTCTGAAAAATAAAGAAGAGTCAAGGAGGGCTTATGTTCCTATTGTGGTGGGAAGAATGGTCTTTAGTCTTGTTTCAAAAAGCCTAAAAACCAGATGGCCCAGCCATTGGGCAAATATCCCAGCCAGGGAAAAGCCTGAGTGGGGATCATGTTGTGTTCAATGGTCTTCAATTTTTTCCATCCCAAGCACAATCTTTCATTCTAAATACTGGTTTCAAAAATTCTGTAAAATTTTCTTTTTTCTTCTCTCTCTGATTTTTTTTACAGTATTTGCATTGATTCTGGTGCTACCAACTCATTTATTGCAAAGCAGTTTGTACACAAGTATTCTTTTACTATTTCAGAACTCCCAGAGAAAATTTCTCTTATTATGTTGGACTCTTCTGAGTCCCTTTCTCCATTTGTGACTCACCATAGTAGATACATGGTTGAGATTCCATCCTTACCAAGTTCTGAATGGGATTTGTTAGTCATTGATACTCCCAAGGGAGAAGACCTCATATTGGGCTTTTACTTTCTTAGTTATTTTGATCCAGCTATGGATTGGAGGCAATATCTTATCACCTTTAATGCTGATCATAAGGACTATTATGATCCTTCTAAATTTTTCAGTAATGACTTTTCTTCTTCCAAATCATGTGCTCTGGTTGGTGATTCTAGAACACCATCAATTCCATCTTCTGTCCATATCCTGTCCTTAAATTTGCCTCAGTAATCTCTATCCTCTAGAGATGAAGTCTTCAAAGAGATTCAAGATGTTGGAGAAGATAATTCTGTATCTTCACTTCATCTCTTCTTTGGGAATATGGACCTTCCTCCTTCATCTTATCATGACTCCCTGAAGGAGTTGTGGGATGAAGAGGAATAGCCAAAAGAAGTAAAAACCATGATTAAGGTTGTACCTTCTGCTTATCACCAGTATTTGGATTTATTCTCCAAGGTGAAAGAAGAGAAACTTCCTCCTCACCGGGCTGCAATCATCATATTGAGCTGGAGGGGTCTCTACCTCCAGTTGGAGTGATCTACTCTTTATCAAATCAAGAGTCACATACACTTGGGGCCTGAATTTCACAAAATTTAGAGAAAGGTTTCATCCTTCCAAGCTCCTCTTCAACAGGAGTACCTGTCCTCTTTGTCAAAAAAGAAGGATTGTGGCCTCCATTTGTGTGTTAATTAATGCAAACTCAATGCTGTTACTAGGAAGAACAAATATCCTTTTCCTCCTGTGAATCAGCTTTCTACTGTCTTTAATGGTTCTTCAATCTTCTGAAAGATTGATCTGCATGGTTCATATAAGATGCTTATAATGAAGGAAGGTGATGAACATTTGATATTCTTTAGAACTGAATATGGCAGTTATGAGTACAAGGTTATTCCCTTTGGGCTTACCAATGCTCCTGCCTCTTTTCAAAGCCTTGTCAATGATATTTTCTAATCTATTCTTGATATTTATTTTGTGGTTTATTTGGATGAAGCTATGGCCTTTCTAAATATGAGGAAGGAAATGTCACTCATGTGTCCACTTTCCTTTCCAGAGTCAGAGCCAATGACCCCATTGCTAAGGCCTCCAAGTGCCTATTTCATGTTTCTAGCTTTAGAGTATCTGGGTTATGTTGTTTCTTCTGAAGTCCTCAGGATAGACAAAGCAAAAGTCAAGAAAATTCTCAATTTTACACCTCCAAGAAACCCCAAGGCTTTTCAATCTTTCCTTGGATTTGAAAGTTTTTACCACAATTTCATCAAGAATTATTCTGAGAAAATTAGTTCACTCACCAATTTCCTCAGGAATGGTTCCCATTTTCCCCTCAATGAGGAATCTCTTGGATAGTTTCATCAACTCAAAAAGTCTTTCACCACTGCTCCAATCCTTTCTCACTTTAATCCTTCTCTACCCACCATTGTAGAGACTGATGCTTCTGATTATGCCTTGGGTTCTGTACTGAGTCAGGTCTCTGACTCAGAAAAACATCCCATTGCATTTGATATCTGCCAGCTTCTTCCAGCAGAGCCCAAATATGAGATTCATGATGAGGAACTCCTTGACATAGTCTTGGCTCACAAGTGCTGGAGATCTTTCCATCTTTCTCTTTCTTCCCCTTTTAAAGTTCTCACCAACCATTATTCACTCCAATACTTCATGTCTTCCAAGTTTCTCACTCACTCTCAAGCCTGCTGGGCTTAATTCCTATCTAAATTTCATTTCTCAATCACTTACTGCCCTGGCCACTGGTAAACCCTTCTGGATGCACTGTCACTTTGGGAAAATGTTGACCCAGAGAGGGGGGAGGATTTCCTCCACAAGAATCCAATGAATTATGAACAAATAATCAAGAAAGATGAAATTTATTCTCAAAATTCTTTGCAGTCGAGGTGTATTTTTTTTAAATTTGATTGATTTAAATATGAAGGCATTATGGAAAGATTCTCAATACATAAGTATTGCTCAAGATTTGGGTAAAAGTAAATCTGTCCAAGATTATTCTCTTGATTCCTCTTCTAAACTTTTCCTTTTAAAAGATCAGTTGGTGGTTCCAAATGACTCCATAATTGAGCTCAGTATACTTCAAAGGAGGCATGAATCTCCTCTATCCAGAATCCCTGGCCAAGAGAAGAACCTCAAGCTTGTCAAGCAGGATTTTCACTGGTCTGGCATGACTCAATTTATTAAGGATTATGTCTCATCCTTTCAATAGTGCTCAAGGAACAAGAATATTCATCACAAGAAGCTTGGAATCCTCAAACCTCTTCCAATGCCAAATGGTCCTTGTATTTGTCTTTCAATGGCCTTCATCACTCAATGGCAACTGTTAAATATTTTTGACTCAATCCTTTTCATAGTGAACAGATTCTCAAAAATAGCAGTTTTCATTCCAACAAGTTTATCAATAACTTCACTGGATTTGGCTCCTTTATTTACCAAGAATATTTTCTCAAATAATGGCCTGCCTTCAATAACTGTTAGTGATAGAGGTTCCCTTTTTTTTCTGCCTTTTGAACCAGTCTTTGTCATCAGCTCAAGATCTCATGAGATCTTTCAACTGCTTAAAATCCAGAAACTGATGGACGGACAGAGAGGGTAAATCAGATACTAGAAAAGTACCTTTGGATGTATTTCAGTTATCATCAAGATGATTGGAACACCTGGCTCCCTCTGGCTCAATTTGCTTAAAATAACTCTGACCACTCTTCAACAAAACAATCACCATTTTTCACTGTTTGTAGAAGAGATCCTAAATTTGACTCAGTTCACATTACTCAAGATACTCCTGCTGGAAAGCTATCAGCAAAATTCCAATCAGTACAGCAAGATGTCAAGAGAGAACTTGAAATTGACCTAAACAGGTTTAAGAGGTATTCAGATAAAAGTAGAGCAAGTCCACCTTTTTTCAATCCTGGTGACATGTTATGGCTTTCTTCAAAGAAAATCAAATCAAATAGACCCACCAAAAACTGTCTGAAAGGCCTTTGGGCCCTTTTCCAACCTTTAAGAAAGTCAGCACTTATTCCTACCATCTCAAGCTGTCATCCAATGGAAGTATATCCACCCAGCCTTCCATATTTCACCCTGAGAACCAGTCAAGACATCAGCAATACCAAATAGGCATCAAGGGACTCCTCCTCCAATTCTAATTGAAGAAGAAGATGAATCGGAAGTCTCTCATATACTGGAATTCAATCTCAAGAGAGGAAAATTATGGTATTTGGTGGAATGGAAAGGTTTCAGTCAAGGACCAGAAAGATCCACTTGGGAACCAGCTTAAAATCTCAAGAATTTTCATTCTTTATATCCTGAAAAGCCAGTACTCAATTCTTCAAGAGCTTTATAATTTTATGGTTCTTGTTCAGGAGAGGAATCACCAAAATTAAGTCCCACTCCTGGTATGCACCTTTAGAGGTATTCTACCCTTTCTTGTTGTAAGAATCACCTTGGGCACTCTGTGAGCACTTGTCAATTTTCTGGACACAGGACTCTGGCCAAGGTTGCAACACCAATTCCAATCCTTATGGCCATTTTCACTTGGGAAAATGGACCATTGACTATTCATTTTGAAGTCTTTCCATTTCCAATTCATTCCTTCAGCAAAATGGTTTCATTTTTATGGCACAGGTCGGAGTGGTAACTACCAAAAGTAAGTTCCTCTCCTGGTGTGCACTTCCCTGAGGGGTCTACAACCTTTCAAAACAGCACCTTGGCCACTCTGTGAGCACCTTCAAAAATTGCAGACTGCTCACAGAGTGGCCAAGGTGATGTTTAAAACAAGAAGGGTAGAATGCCTCCAAAGGTGCAAACTAGGAGTACGACTTACTTTTGAAAATTCCTCTCCCCACAAAGTACCAAAAAAGTCAATCTCTTGAATAATTGGGTCCTGGCTTGTCAGGATATAAAGAATGAGAATCCTTAACAAATTCAGGACAATTCTGGAGGTTTTCAATTAGTTCCCAAGTGGATCTTCCTATTTCTTTACTGAAACCTTTCCATTCCACCAGATACCATAATTTTCCTGTCTTTATCTTTGCATCAAGTATCTGAGAGACTTCCCATTCCTCTTCTTCTTCAATTCTGATTGGAGGAGGGGTCTCTTGATGCCTATTTGGGATTTCTGATGTCTTGACTGGTTCAAGGAGATAAATATGGAATACCGCATGGATGGATCTCCATTGAGAGGGAAGCTTGAGATCATAGGTATGAGTGCTGACTTTCTTCAAAATTGGAAAAGGAACCAGCCATATTTCAAAACATTTTTTGGTGGGTCAGGTTGATTTGATGTTCTTGGAAGAAAGCCATACCATGTCATGAGGATTGAAAATAGGTGGACTATCTCTGCTTTTATCTGCATACCTCTCAAGCCTATTAATGTCAACTTCAAGTTCTCTCTTGACATCTTGCTATACTGATTGTATTTTTGTTGATAACGTTTCAGCAAGAGTACCTTGAGTAATGTGAACTGAGTCAAATTGAGGATCTCTTCCATAAACAGTGAAAAATGGTGATTGTTTTGTTGAAGAGTGGTCAGGTTTATTTTAAGAAAATTCAGCCAGAGGTAGCCAGGTGTTTCAATCATCTTGATGATAACTGACATAAATCCAAAGTTATGGTTTTAGTATCTGATTTACCCTCTCTGTCTGTCCATCAGTTTCTGGATTTTTGTCACAACCATGGAAATTCACCCTCTTGGACCTCAATATAGCATATCCATGCCATATCCAATTCATGGCAATTTGGCCAAATTGGCCATTTCATCTTTTTTGTCCTTTTATGGTTATTTCACTATCTGGGCCTAACCTGGCCCCTTTGTCATTATCAGGCCTTTCCTGGCAAGGTTCTGCTTTTGGGCAGTCTTTGTATTTTCCATGCAACAGGAAAAATACAGCTTAGAAGCCTTTATTTGGCTTTTTAAGGTTTAAATACAGATTCACACAATTTGCGCACTTTGTGCATTTTGCGCATTTCTGCTGTATTAGCCATTTTAGGCAATTTTCCCATGTGATATGGAAGATATGCCCAAATGGCCATATTAGGCCACTTGGGGCTTAATTGCAATATTTGGGATTTTTTTTTGCACTTTGCAAAAATACAGTTTTAAAGCTGTATTAGCTGTATTTTTCCAAAAGTCCAAAAATGGCCGAATCACCCAAAAGGCACTTTGTCACCTCTGAAGCCACCAAAACCCATTTTCCACTCTTATCCTCCTTGAATCAATCCAAAGGACCTTTGGCCACTTTCACCCTCCAATAACCACAAGTGCCATAAAGGGTGTTATACACCATTATGAATCTTTTTTCAACATCAATCCAATGGAAGCAATATCAAATGGTTATTTCAATTTTTTATCAGGTCATCAAAGCATCATGTCATCCAGAGGATTCATCAAGGCTCAAGGCCAAGTGTCAATTTCAAAGACCAATGACGCCATGAAGCAATTATTGGTCATTCTCATTCATAGTATTCCTCCAAGGGAATAATGGCAGTACATTATCAAGGGATATTCAAGAGGCAGTTCCCCAAAACCTTTCCAAGGGGCAGTTCTCTATCAATCCACCTTGGCAACCACATTCATTCAGTACAATCTGAATTCATCAAGACCTGTATTTCATTCATACACCATGAGAATTTCATTCAATCTAGTTCTTTTCTCAATCTGGAAAGGTTAACACTTCATCAAGCAGTCAAATAAATTTTCAAGGATTCAATACAGACCAGCTGTCAGCCTGAAGGATTCAAGCTCTCAGCGTTTCACATATACCAGCCTCCTTTGACCCTGGGGGGCTTTCCCCCAGTTAATGAATATATTTTGATTTGATTTTATCTTTATTTTCTTTTCATTCTGTTAAGTGAATACTGATATTATCAAGTCAGTCATTTAGCACCTTTTTCTTTTCTTTCTTTGCCTGTAAATGGATATTTGGTGGTCATATCCTTACTAATTCTATTGTTCATTTTGGCAGGTTGGAACAGTGATTGAGGACCTACTTAGTTGGCTCTTTGGCCATTTGGCTTCCCATTTCTCTTATTCCATCTCATCTTTGTAATTTCCTTCTTCTTAGCAAAAAATATTTTTTTATTTAATTTTATTTTATCTTTTGGAGTCTTCCAAGTGAGTTACCTGATTCCTGAGTGCCAGGCCACTCTTGGTTTCCAATAGAGCCCCTGTGACAATTGTAAGAAGCTGACAGATCTCTTGAGATATTGAGCTGATGACAAAGACTGGTCCAAAAGGAAAAAGCAAACAGAGAACCTCTATCACTAACAATGCTTTAAGGAAGGCCATGGTTTGAGAAAATATTCTTGATGAATAAATGGGCCAAATCCAGTGAAGTTATTAAAGAGATGGTTGGAATGAAAACTGCCATTTTTGAGAATCTGTCCACTATGAGACGGATTGAGGCAAAAGAATTGAACAGTGGACACTGAGTGAAGAAGATCATTGAAGGACAAATACAAGGACCATTTTGAATTGGAAAAGGCTTGAGGAGTCCAAACTTCTTGTGATAAATATTCCTTTTCTTGATCACTGTCAACAGGATGATAGATAACCCTTGATAAATCAAGTCATGCAAGACCAGTGAAAATCCTGCTTTACAAGTTTGAGAGTCTTCTCTTGGCCAGGGTGTCCAGCTGGAGGAGATTCATGCCGCTTTTGAAGTATGTTGAGCTGAATTATGGGTCATTTGGAACCACCACCTGATCTTTGAAAAGGAGAAGTTGGGAAGAAGAATCAAGAGAATAATCTTGGACAGATTTACCTTTATCCAAATCTTGAAGAATACTTCTGTACTGAGAATCTTTCCATAATGCCCTTTGAATCAAGTCAAGCAAATTTGAAAATTAATTCACCTTGACTGAAAAGAGTTTTGGGGCTTGAACTTCAGCTTGCTTTATTTTTTGTTGATGATTCATTGAATTCTTGCTGATGAAATCCTCCCTCCTCTGTGGCTGAATGTTGTCCCAATGTGACAGTGCATCTGGAAGGTTTGTCAAGGGGCCAGGAGCTAAATGATTGATAAATGGGATTCAGAGAGGAATTCAGCCCAGAAGGCTTTAGGGCAAGTGACAATTTTGGAAGAAATGAATTTTTGAAGTGAAGAATGATTGCTGAGAACTTTAAAAGAGGAAGAAAGAGAAAGAAGAAAAGCTCTCCAGCACTTGAGAGCCCAGACTATGCCAAGGAGTTCCCTGTCATGAATCTCATAGCTGAGCTCAACTGGAAGATTCTTGTGGCTATCAAATTCAATGGGATCTTTTCCTGAGTCAGAAACCTGACTCAGTACAGCATGGAAGGCATAATTTGATGCATCGGTCTCCACAATGGTGGGTAGAGAAGGATTGGAGTCGGAAAGGATTGGAGCTGTGGTGAAAGCCTCTTTTGAGTTGATGAAACTGACTAAGAGCTTCCTCATTGAGGGGAAAACAGGAATCTTTCTTGAGGAACTTGGTGAGTGACCTGATTTTCTTGGAATAATTCTTGATGAAACATCTGTAAAAATTGGCAAAGCTAAGCAATGATTGAAGAGCCTTGAGGTTTCTTGTAGGTGGCCAATTGAGAATTTTCTGGACTTTTTCTTGGTCCATCTTGAGGCCTTTAGAAGGAACAACATAACCCAAATACTCTACACTAGAAACATGAAATAGGCACTTGGAGGCCTTATCAAAGAGGCTATTGGGCTCTGACTCTGGCAACAAAAGTGGACACATGAGTGACATTTCCTTCCTCAGATTTAGAAAAGACCATAATTTCATCCAAATAAATGACAACACAAGCATCAAGAAGATTATAAAAGACATCATTGATGAGAATCTGGAAAGAGGCAGGAGAATTGGTGAGCCAAAATGGCATAACAAAGTACTCATAACTGCCATAGTTAGTTCTAAAACATGTCAAATTTTCATCACCTTCCTTGATTCTGAGTCGGTTATATGCACCACGCAGATCAAACTTGGAGAAGATAGAATAACCTTTGAAAAAAAGTAATAAACTGTATCATAGGAGGAACAGGATATTTGTTCTTCCTAGTAACAGCATTGAGTTTGCGGTAATCAACACACAAACAGAGGCCACCATCCTTCTTTTTGACAAAGATGACAGATGCTTCTGTTGAAGAGGAGCTTGGCTGGACAAAAACCTTCTCTAAATTCTCTCAAATTTAGGCCCTGAGTGTATCTGAATCTTGGTTTGATAAATATTAGATCACCCCAACTGGAGGTAGAGAACCCTCCAGCTCAATATGATGATCACAGGTGAAGTGAGGAGGAATTTATTCTGCTTTCACCTTAGAAAATATATCCAAATACTTGTCATAAGCAGGAGGAAAACCTTCATCATGGTTTCTGTTTCTTCTGGCTGTTCCCCTTCATCCCACAATTCCTCCAGAGAGTCATGATAAGATGAAGGAGAGAGGTCCTTATTCCCAAGGAAGAGCTGAAGTGAAGATACAGACTTCCCTTCTCCAACAACTTGAATCTCTTTGAAGACCTCATCTCTAGAGGATAGTAATAGCTGATGGAAATTAGAGGAAGGAATATGTACAGAAGATGAAAATAATGGTGCTCTATAATCACCAACCAGAGATGCACATGATTTGGCAGAAGAAAAGTCATTACTGAAAGATTTAGAAGGATCATAATAGTTCTTAAGCTAAGCATTAGAGGTCATCATCCCTTTCCTCCAATCAATAGATTGATTAAAATTATCAAGAAAGTCAAAGCCCAATATGAGGTCTTCTCCTTTGGGAGTATTAATGAATAAAACGTCCCATTCAAAGCTTGGGAAGGATGGAAGCTCAACCAAATATCTAGTATGGTGAGTCACAAATACAGATCAGGAATCAGAGGAGTCCAAGATTATAAGAGGAATCTTCTCTGAGAGTTCTGACATGGTCAAAGAATACTTGTGAACAAACTGCTTTGCAATAAATGAGTTTGTAGCACCATAATCAATGAGATTACTGTAAAACACATAAGAGAGAGAAGAAAAAACCAAAAATTCAAGAGAATTCTTGAAACCCGTATTCAGAATGCAGAATTGTGCTCTTGATGTAAAACAGTGAATACTGCTGAGAACAAAATGATCTTCACTCAGGCTTTTCCCTGGCTGGTAAATTTACCTGATGGTTGGACAAGCTGGTTTTGAGTCCTTTTGAAACAAGACTCAAGACTATTCTTCCTGTAAGGTTTGACTATGAAACAATAAGTAAAAATTACTAATTTATTACTTATTGTACTCTGAATGTCCTTATAATTGAAAAAAATAAGATTAAAATAATAATAATAATAAAGAAATATTATTATTATGGCGTAAAAATATTATATTATTAAATAAATATAATAATATAATTAATATTATATGAAATTATAATATTGCAAATAATATATTAATATAAAATAATTAATATATTGTAAAGCTCTTTATTATTGTTACCAACAAATAATAAAGGCGTAAAAAACTGTTTTTTATAAATTAAAAACAATTAATAACAGTAATATTACTAATATTAAAGTTACATATTAACATAAATACTATTTATATTAATTAAGAATTATTAAGAGTAATAATAAGACAGAAATTATTATAATAAGATGAAATAACCTACTTTTAACACTTAAAATAATAATTTTGAGATATTTTACGCCAAAAGAATATAATACAACTTTTTCAAATTGTATTTACAATAAAAAATAAAGAAAATTACTAAATTTCTTGATTTTACGTGGAAATGAGTTTATAGAGAGATTCATGACAAAAACAATTAAAGAATTTATTTAATCACACAAAAATAGTGATTAATATTGAGATGGTCTTTGGTCTTTAATAATATAAGAGTTTTATATATAAAGAATAAAGAAATTACCTTTTATTTAATTGATTTAATGTTTTTGATGCTTTTGAGGGGTAAATAGAGTAAAAAGAGCTCTATTTATAGTAAATACCTCCCTCCTAGAGTCCAACAGGCTTCTAGTAGACGTGTACTGATCATATCCACTGGAATTGATCAATATTTTAAGGTTTGAGGGTGATTACATCATGATCAAACCATATTACATCATTATTACACCATTATTTAGATTTATCACTATAACTCTAAGTTTGATGACATCAGAGGCTTGGCAGAACCCCAAATTTCGTGGATTTTATTAGTTTTAATCATAAACTAATAGTGTTCACCAATTTTATCACTCTTAAGACTGTTAAACCTAAATTAAGGTTACAGTATGTGATCATAACTGCTCAAATTAAGCTCAAACTTTGATCCTCAATAACTTTTAAGATTTACACGCTACAGCAATTCAGAGAGTTAATTCTGATAGCCTGGCATAACCTTATTATTTTGCCAAGAGCTTTTCATTACATCATCAAAACTCTAATTTTGATGATTTTTCTTGTAATTCATCTTTTCTGTCGAAATTCAATATTTTAAACTTCAAACCTTGATTTCAGGGGGTTATACCCTGAATTTAATAATACAAATTACATCATTCTTCTCGAATGAACTAGTAGAATCCAACTGTATACTTTTTTTTAAGTTTGGAGCACTTTCACAACAAAGTGGTCAACAGCTCTGTTGATTTTTATCAATATTTCATCATAGGTTTTAACCTTGTTTATAATTTGTAAAATAAAGTTCATATCTGTGTTCTTACAGTAATTACGTGGTAACTTTATTTTTGGTTCATCATTCTATCATGTATAGCTTAGAAGATATTAGCTATGATCCTTGAATATATGCGTTGACCAAAAAAGTGCATATATTCAGGATAATTCCTTAAGTATTAACATTGGAAATTAGCTTATTAATTGTTTTATGTGTGGATTTTCATGGGGAATCCACTGGTACAGTTTATTTTACATGTTGTTTCATTAGTTCTTGAGATAAATAAGGTCTTATGGTTTTTATAAGGTATTATACCTTATAATTCCTTAAATATTGACTTTTCAGATATGCCATAAAATTGGTATATGTGTATTTTTCCATGGGGAATCCAATGGTATAACTTATTTTACATGTTGATTCATTGGTTTTTTAGTTAAACCAATTTTTGTACCAATTTATGGTATTTTTTGTATATTTAATTAATTATTTTTAATGTATAATTATTTTAAGCAATTTTAATATAATTATATTAAAAGTATAATTATTCTGAGTCTTTTTGTGACGTTATTGGGTATGTGGTCATATCTCAAAGGCTCACACTTCCCACCACAATAGGAACATAAGCTAGCCTTGACTTTTCTTTCTTTTTCAGAGCCCATAAACTTTAATTCCTTCTTGATCCAAGAAGAATGGTGCTTTTCCCTCTTCTGAAAATTCTTCTTCTTTTGATTTGAGCATGAGAACAAACTGACTTTTAGGTTTCAGGATTCTTCTCTTGAAAATTAGCCTTCTCCTTTTGCCTTTCATGGTACCTGGTGTCCAGGGTAAAATCCATCCAATTTTGAAGAGAGCCAATTTTTGTAGGGGGAGGCCAATTGATCCAGAATTATGGAGGCCAATCCCCTCCTTAAATGATGGATAAAAGCGCTTTCACCCCAATCTCCAATTCTTGAAACCAAACTTCTAAAATCAGCAATTTATAATGAAACATGTCTGCCTTTTTTTACTTTGAGGCCATCCAACTCTGCTTCATCTTTTCTAACTTGATTTGGGTCCCCAAACAAAGGAAAGAGTTGATATTCAAAAAACCACCATTAATTGAGAAGTTAATTTGGATCTTGATTAGTGAGATTTGAAATATAAGGCTCAATCCAATTTGCAGCCCTGCCATTAAGAAATGAAGTGGAATAGAGAACTTTCTTCCTGTCTTGAGATAAATCTTCTGGATCATTATTAGAGATGACCTGGAAGGACTGGATGAAACTTCTTACTTTGAATGGTTGAGTCCCATCAAAGAATTATGGTGCCTTCATAGATGGAGTCTTGAAGGCTGGTGGTCTTGATACTTCAGAAGATAAAGCTGCTTGAATATTGGCCATAATCTGAGTCATCTGCTGAATAATGGCCAGAAAGGATGGTTCAGACTGATGAGAGACAGGCTGATTAGACAGGCCTAGAGTTGGCCCTCCAGTACCTTGGGATGCCTCCACAGGAGCAGGGACACCTTCAGTACCATCAGAATCTTTTGAAGAGGAGGAGGAGAATTCTGTGGAAGAGGAAGAGTCTGATGGTACTGAAGGTGTCCCTGCTCCTGTGGGGGCATCCAAAGGTACTGGTGGGCCAACTCTAGCCCAGTCTAATAAGCCTGTCTCTCATCAGTCTGAACCATCTCTATTGGCCATCATGCAGCAAATGACTCAAATTATGGCCAATCTTCAGGCACCTTCTTCTTCTTCTGAATCGTCAAGACCACCAGCCTTCAAGACTCCATCTATGAAGGCACCAGAACATTTTGATGGGACTCAGCCCTTCAAAGTCAGAAGATTTATTCAGTCTTGTCAATTAGTTTTTCACAATGATCTGGCAAATTTCTCTCAAGACAGAAAGAAATTTCTCTATTCCACTTCATTTCTTATTGTCAGGGCTGCAAAATGGATAGCGCCTTATTTTTCCAATATCACTAATCAAGACCCAAGCTACCTTCTCAACTATTGAAAATTATTTGAATCTCAACTCTTCACTTTATTTGGTGACCCGAATGAAGTCAGAAAAGCTGAAGCAGAGTTGGATTCTTTGAGAATGAAAGAATGTGGGCATGTATCTTTATACATTGCCTATTTCAGAAGTCTGGTCTCAAGAATTGTAGATTGGGGTGATAGGGCCCTGATCCATTATTTCAGGAAGGGATTTCCATCCATGATTTTGGATCAATTGGCCTCCCATCCCTCAAGAATGGACTCTTTTCAAGACTTAATGGATATTACTCTGGAGTTTGATACCAGGTACCATTAGAGGCAAATTGAAAATAGTCATCATCAATAGAAGAAGCCAGAAGCCTCAAAGTCAAATTCTTCTCATCCTCAAAACTCTTCAAGCCCAAGTCAAAAGAAGAAGAATTTTCAGAAGAGGGACAAGCCCCATTCTTCTTTATTGAATACTGATTTCAAGCTGATGAATTCTGAAAAAGAAAGAAGAATCAAGGAGGGTTTATGTACCTATTGTGGTGGGAAGCATAGTCTTGCGTCCTATTTCAAAAGGCCACAAAACAAGCTTAACAAACCGTCAGGAAAATTCCCCAACCAGGGAAAGTCCTGAGTGAAGATCATGCTGTGTTCAATTGTCTTCACTGTTTTCCATCCAGAGCACAATTGTGCATTATGAATACTGGTGTCAAAAATTCTGTTAAATTCGTTGTTTGCTTCTCTGTCTGATATGTTTTACAGTATTCTCATTGATTCTGGTGCTACCAACTCATTTATTGGAAAGCAGTTTGTTCACAAGTATTCTTTCACCATGTCAGAACTCCCAGAGAATATTCTCCTTATTATTCTTGACTACTGTGAGTATCCTTCCTTATTTGTGACTTACCATACTAAATATATGGTTGAGCTCCTTTCCTTCCCAAGCTTTGAATGGGAGTTCTTAGTCATTGATACTCCCAAGGGAGAAGACCTCATATTGGGCTTTGACTTTCTTAATCATTTTAATCCTTCTATTGATTGGAGGCAAGGGCTGATCACCTTTAATGCTTATCAAAAGTACTATTATGATCCTTCTGAATCTTTCAATAATGATGTTTCTTCTGCCCAATCATGTGCAGCTCTGGTTGGTGATTATAGAACACCATCAATTCCATCTTCTGTCCATATTTCTTCCCTTAATTACCATCAGTAATTATTATCATTGAGAGATGAAGTCTTCAAAGAGATTCAAGATGTTGTAGAAGATAATTCTGTATCTTTACTTCATCTCCTCCTTGGGAATATGGACCTTCCCCCTTCATCTTATCATGACTCCCTGGAGGAGTTGTGGGATGAAGAGGAAGAGCCGGAAGAAATAGAAACTTTGATGAATGTTGTTCCTTCTGTTTATCACCAGTACTTGGATTTATTCTCCAAGGTGAAAGCAGAGAAATGTCCTCCTCACCATGCCTGTGATCATCATATTGAGCTGGAGGGGTCTCTACCTCCAGTTGGGGTGATCTAATCTTTATCAAACCAAGATTCAGATACACTCAGGGCCTACATTTCAGAGAATGTAGAGAAAGGTTTCATCTGGCCAAGCTCCTCCTCAACAGGAGCACCCGTCCTCTTTATTAAAAAGAAAGATGGTGGCCTCCGTTTGTGTGTTGATTACCACAAACTTAATGCTGTGACTAGGAAGAACAAGTATCCTGTTCCTCCTATTAATCAAATTCTCAATGTGTTTAATGGTTCTTCTATATTCTCCAAGATGGATTTGTGTGGTGCATATAACCTGCTCAGAATCAAGGAGGGTGATGAACATTTGAAAGCTTTTAGAACTAAATATGGAAGTTATGAGTACTTGGTTATGCCATTTGGGCTCACCAATGCTACCGCCTCTTTTCAAACTCTTGTCAATAATATTTTCCAAGATCTTCTGGATGTTTATGTTGTGGTTTATTTGGACAACATTATGGACTTTTCCAAATCTGAGGAAGAACATGTCACTCATGTGTCTACTGTTCTTTCCAGACTCAGAGCCAATAACCTCTTTGCTAAGGCTTCAAAGTGCCTTTTTCATGTTTCTAGTATATAATATCTTGGTTATTGTATTTCTTCTGAAGGCCTCAAGATGGACCAAGCAAAATTCCAGAAGATTCTCAACTGGACTCTTCCAGGAAACCTCAAGGCTCTTCAATCATTCCTTGGCTTTGCAAACTTCTACTGCCGTTTCATCAAGAATTATTCAAAGAAGATCAGTTCACTTGCCAGTTTCCTCAAGAAAGATTCCTGTTTCCCCCTCAATGAGGAAGCTCTCAGTCAGCTTCACCAACTCCAAGAGGCTTTCACAACTGCTCCAATCCTTCTCTACCCACCATTGTAGAGACCAATGCATCCAATTATTCCTTGGGTGCTGTACTGAGTCAGGTTTCTTACTCAGGAAAACATCCGATTGCATTCAACAGCCGCAAGCTTTTACCAGCTGAGCTCAACTATGAGATTCATGACAAGGAACTCCTTGGCATAGTCTGGGCTCTCAAGCGCTGGAGGGCTTTTCTTCCTTCTCTTTCCTCACCTTTTGAAGTTCTCACCAATCATTCTTCTCTTCAATACTTCATGCTTTAAAAAGTACTCACTCGCCGTCAAGACCACTGGTCTGAATTCCACTTCTCAATAGCTTACTGCCCTGGCCGCCTAGCTACTCTTGCGGATGCTCTATCACATTGGGACAATGTCTATCCAGAGAGGGGGGAGGATTTTATCAGCAAGAGTCCAATGAACTTTCAACAGCTCATCCAGCAGTATGAAGTCCATCATTAAAGATATTTTGCAGTCAAGGTGGAATCTTTTTCAAATTTGATTGATTCAATTGAGAAGGCTCTATGGCAATATTCTCAGTACAGAAGTATTCTTCAAGAATTGCGAAAAGGTAAATTTGTTCAGGATTATTCTCTTGATTCCTCTTCCCAACTTTTTCTCTTCAAAGAGGGGGTGGTGGTCCCCAATAACCCCACAATTCAACTTAGCATTCTTCAAAAGCGTCATGACTTTCCTCTAGCTGGACACCCTGGCCAAGAGAAGACTCTCAAACTTTTCAAGCGGGATTTCCACTGGTCCGGAATGACTCAATTCATCAAGGATTATGTTTCATCCTGTCAATAGTGTTCAACAAACAAGAATATTCATCACAAGCAGTTTGGATTCCTCAAACCTCTTCCAATTCCAAATGGTCCTTGGATTTGTCTTTCAATGGACTTTATCACTCAACTTCCACTGTCCAATTCCTTTGATTCAATCTTGGTCATAGTGGACAGGTTCTCAAAAATGGTGGTTTTTATTCCAACTTAGTCTTCAATAACTTCATTAGATTTGGCCCATTTATTCATTCAAGCATTGTCAGTGATAGAGGTCCTCTTTTTGCTTCTTACTTCTGGACCAATCTTTGTCAGCAGCTCAAGATTTGAAGAGATCTTTCAACTGATTACCCTCCAGAAACTGATGGACAGACAGAGAGGGTAAATCAGATACTAAAATAGTATCTTTGGATGTGTGTCAGTTATCATCAAGATTATTGGAACACCTGGCTCCCTCTGGGTGAATCTGCCTACAATAATTCTGACCACTCTTCAACCAAGCAATCACCGTTTTTCACTGTTTATGGAAGAGATCCACAATTTGATTCAGTTCACATCACTCAAGACAATCCTGCTGGAAAGTTATCAACAAAAATCCAATCAGTACAGCAAGATTTCAAGAGAGAACTTGAAGCTTCCATAAACCGGTTTAAGAGGTATGCAGATAAAAGTAGAGAAATTCCACCTGATTTCAATCCTGGCCACATGGTATGGCTCTCCTCCAAGAACACCAAATCAACTACAGCCACCAAAAAACTGTCTGAAAGATGGCTGGGTCCATTTCCAATCTTGAAGAAAGTCAGTACTCATGCTTACCACCTCAAGCTTCCATCTCAATGGAAATCCATCCACCCAGTCTTCCATATTTCCCTCTTGGAACCAGTCAAGACATCAACAATCCCAAATCAGCATCAAGAGCCTCCTCCTCCAATCATCATTGAAGAAGAAGAGGAATGGGAAGTCTCTAAAATACTGGATTCAAAGCTCAAGAGAGGAAAATTATGGTATCTGGTGGAATGGAAAGGTTTCAATCAAGACTCAGAAAGATCCACTTGGGAACCAACTGAAAACCTGAAGAATTTTCCTGAACTCATCAAAGATTTTCATTCTTTATATCCTGACAAGCCAGGACCCAATTCTTCAAAAGCTTGATTCTTTATGGTGCTTGGTGGGGAGAGAAATTGCCAAAAGTAAGTCCCACTCCTGGTATGCATCTTTAGGGGTACTCTACTCTTCTTTGTTGTAAGCATCACCTTGGCCACTCTGTGAGCACTTTGCAATTTGGACACAGATCTTTGGCCTGGCTTCAACATAAATTCCAATTTATTTCCATTTACACTTTGGCAAATGGACCATCCTTTTTCTTATTCCCTTTCCAAGACATTACCCATTCAACACATTCCTTTAACAAGATTTTTCTTTATTTATGGCACTGGCGGGAGGGGTAACTACCACAAGTAAGTTCCTCTCCTGGTGTGCACTTCCCTGAGGGGTCTACAATCTTTCAAAACATCACCTTGGCCACTCTGTGAGCACCTGGCATCAAATTCTGTTTTCCAGGTCCTTGGCCACTTTCAAAATCAGTGATGAATATTGGAATCCTCCTCAAAATTTTCTTTCCTTTTATTTATTATTTATTCCTTTCTTTATTCTTTGTTTTTATTTTCTTTTCTTTCTTTATAATCCCTTATAGTTACCTTTATTATAATCAATAATCATTGGCCTTCCTGGCCAATTTCCATATCTCCAACCCCCAGGTCTCTATCTTTGCTTTGGGCCTGGGGGTGTGCTTTTGTCTCTTAGGGGTTTCTGGGCCCCCTAACCATAACCATCCTTATTGGGCCACCCCCTTTCATTAGGGGGTCTAGGGCCTAAATGGTCTTTTTGGGCCATTGAGGCCCCCTACGGCCTCTACGGCCCATGGTCTGTGGGCCAATAAGGCCCCTTTTGGCCTAATCCAATGAGGCCAGGTGGGTCCCAAACCACAATTGGGCCCACCTGAGCTTTTTTTTGCCCCAATTCCCATAAAGACCCTCAGGACCCAATTTGGCCAAGGACCACCATGGACCACATTTCAGCCCATGGCCTCTGGTGACCACAAGAGGCCACCAGTTCAGCTCAGCTCAATTCTTCCCCTCAACCTAAGTGGAATTCTTCCCATTCCTCCATGCACCCTGTACTCAAGGTTGCAGGAGTGGTGCATATATGGTATTATATACCATTATGCACCATTTTTGCTCAGAAATTCAATGGTGACATTTTCAGGACCAAATTCCATGATTCCAAATCAAGGTCCCAAAATCCAACGCCCATTTTGAAGGAGAACTCTTCAGCTCATCAGTCTGGAAATCCATGGTGGCAATCAGAAGATTATTCAAGGACCCCAACCACCTGGCCCTGCAGGAGTTGGGTTGGCAGTTCAATTCAGGGTTATTCAAAGGGGCATTTCTCAGGGGTATCACATCATTTCAATCAGTTGTCAAGGAAGAAAGTACTTCAGCATCCCTTGGACAATTTAATTGGTACGTACAGGTAATACTCAAGTATCCTGTATGGCCTTGGCCCAATTGGGCCAATTCAGTCCCACAGTTCAGTTTTCAAGATGGCCAGAACTGTATTGGCCCAATTCAGACAATACAGCCGGTGACTCACCTTCTAGGATCAGCCCTTCAGCTTTCCACATATACTCGCCACCTTTCATCACCTGGGGACTTTTTCCCCAGTTAATTAATATATTGGATTTATTTTTATCTTCATTTTCTTTTAATTTATTAAAGTAAATACTGATATTCTTAAGTCAGTCATTTGCACCTTTCTTCTTTGCCTGTCAGTGGATATTGGTGGTCATATCCTTTACTAATTCCATTTCCTTTTCTGGCAGGTTGAAACAGTGAATTGGGGATTCACTTTGTTGGCTTCTTGGCTTTTGGCTTTCTTATTTCCCTGGCCATTGGCTTCACTTACTCTTTCTTATCTTTGACATACTTGTCTTTATTCTTACTCTTATCCTTCTTAAAGAAATTCATTCTGCTTTATCTCTTTTATCCTTTTGGAGCCTTCCAAGTGAGTTCTTGATTCCTGAGTGCCAGGCCACTCTTGTTTTTCTGTCCAAGAGCTCCTGTGACAGTGGTATTTTACTCTACCATTTTTATGTTATTTTGGCTGTCATGCTTGTGCTCTGGTTTGAGTCACAGGCTGACAATACCATAGTAAATCCATTCAAATTCCTTAAGAGGACCCTCAGTACAGCCAAGCTCAAGGTACAGAAACATATTCACAATACCACCACTCAGTGAAATGAAACAACCTCACTGCATGCATGAATTACAATACATAAAATCATCAAAGAGAATATCAGCTGAAACCTAAATCCCACATCATTCCCCAGTTAATGCACTGAAAAGCCAAAATAACTGCATCTTGACACAGCTCCTTTGGAATATTGAAGGAGATACACTATATTATTAAGAACAGCATGTTCCAAGCTATAAAATGAAACCATCTTGTACATAGTAGGAGAATGACCTTTTAAGAAAGCATTGCCTGACTTGAATGTACAGTTCAAGAAGAAGGAACAAAGCCATGACTCCTGCATAAATTACACATCCTCTTTCACCAAACCTACACCTAACATATGCAAGGAAAATTTAGATTCATAATGTGATACTACCCCCATCAACAGCATATCATGTGACAGAAAAAAGGCTTTGCAAAAGGAAAAATCCTCAGAAAAAATAAAATCACCTCATACATCCAAGGAAACTCCATGAAGATCATGTAATAGCCAACTCACCAAAAAGAAGTCATGTGACAAAATGGAGGCTGTGCATAAGAAAGCTTATCACTAAACCTTGAATCACCTGACAAATCCAAGAAAAGTCCTCAGCAAAAACAAAATTCACATGATTAAATCAAGAGGAATTAAAGTGGAAAAAGACAGCTCCCATGAAGGCCCCCCTGGGCTCCCAAAAGGTATAAATAGAAGGGCTCTCTCCTTCAAATTTGAAAATTCCCCCCATGCACATTATAAGCCCAGGAATAAGTCATCCCTCACCTGGGATTTAGTCCAGTAAATCATAGAAAATTTACTTTCCCATTAGCTATGCTCAATGGAATATTAGTATTAAAAATGAACTGACCTAGTATCCAAGATTATGGGCACTGCTTTATTAAAAATGTTTTATCCAGTAAAAGGAAACACCATTTATCAATATTTTAAATTAACTTACCCCTTTAAATATCCAATATCAAAGAACTTTACCTTCAAAACTTAATACATACAATTTTATCTCATTATTAACCACTCCTAAAAAAATAACAAACCTTTAAAAAATTATTTTACTCTATCATAAGTTTACCTTAACAAAATTAGCTTTATCAACACCCATCAAGTTTTCCAGAAAACCTTAAATAACCCTTCTTACCAAAGTTTCATCACTGAGAAACCACTCACCCTGGTTTCACTAAAAATAAAAAAATTAAACAGACAAGTATTTCATTAAAATCTCAAAATTAACCATATCATTGACATGAAATTTATTATTATATATTGAATAGGTCTGACCTAAGACTTTTGAATTTTGTCTTCTGCAGTTTTACAGCCACTTATTAATTTTATTTTGGTTTGTGACCTCCAAGGAAGATCTTGTTTGGTATTTTAGGAGGGGCAAGAAATATACCCTTGCCACCCTTGGTTACAGGAGCTAATAGCAATTCAAAACTAGTTACCTGTGATTTCCCCCTCCAGGTACTGCCACATTTTAATCCCACAATGGAAAATAGACCATATTATGTGTTTGAATAATTACCCACCACCCTATTAAAGTATTACAACTTTTTTGATAAATCATTCATGACAAGATTGATGCATCAAATGTGGGATGATGGTATTCAAGATGCCTTAGGTCCATCTATTGCCATTAGGGAATTGGTTTTCTTGTCATGCTTTTTGATTAGTTTTTGTATTTGTGTGCTTATTATATCTGAGTAAAATTACAAAGAAGATATCAGTATGACTGTGACTTTGTTATTGTGTAGTTACTCCAAAACTTAATGAGTATTGAATCACCAAGAAATTACACTGGTTTGGACTGAATATATAATGTAATCAATGTGTGCTACTTAGTACTCTTTCTGTACTCATATGCCAACTACTACTATTTTTTCCCCTTTTCTTTCTTATGTTGAGATATTCTTACTAACCTAAAACAAAAAAGTAATAAATGAATTATAAAATAAAATATTTTTTATCTTTTGAGGAGGCAACATTTTATTTATTTATAATTTTATTCAAACTTGATTTTAATAATTTCTTCTCAAAAATTTGTTTACTCCATTCAAATTTTATATTTATTAATGTCTTTTAAAAATCTTATAAATATCTGATATTAATTAAGCTTGAATTCTCAAAAATTTGAGAATTTTTTAAAGAATTTCCTACTTTTACTCCATAAATTTTCTTTCATTGGTTTCACTTTCAATTTCTATATTGAAATATATTTTTCAGCTAAAATACTTTTACTTAATCCCATTTTTAATACTCATCATAATTCTCAGAAGGAATAAAATAGTCTCCATTCAGGAAAAAGTTGAAATTTGATCAAATAGTGTGAATTATGTAAAAAAATCAATGTTTTTCTTAGAAATTCCTAGGGGTAACCAATTTTGATATTATTTTTCCAACAGAGATAGAATAAACTGAATTGAAAAGGGCTCTATTTGTCCTCCACCTCAAAAATAAGTTATCCATTCAACACCTGAATTTTTAAAAACTCAGCCCACAACAATCAAAGCCGTCAAAATTTGGCAAGTGCAAAGATACCAATGACTTGAAGGACCATTGGGATGGAGAGAAGCAGACCGTACGAGAAACAATAAAAGTCAAATTTCTCCTCAAATGACAAATCGTGCAACCAATGAAGAAAAAGTTCTGGTTGATGGATCCTAAACTTGTTTCAACTAAAATGATTGTCGGCTGCGGCCTACTTCATTGAGACAGTCAAGACTGATGTCTTAAAACCAGCTAGATTTTCTCCAAAGTCTCTTGATCGTGGACCTCATTGGTTACGAAACCTTGGCTTGAGCTTAGAAATCCTACTAAATTCAAGCTGGGGATTAGTCCAGCTTCAGGGTGACGGTACAACTTTGACTTGAGCTTCCATCCAGCTAACCCAACCCAAGCCTGAGGTAAGTAACGAGTAGCGACTATCGATGCCATGATGATCCTCGAAATTTGATGAGAAGCACTGATTTGAGTGGTCGGTTACGCCAGCGAATGCGGCCATGGCGACGACAGAACCGATGGGAAAGATTCCAGCGGACGATCTAGGCAGAGCTCGCTCGAATGATAAGGATTCCGGCCAGGAACCTATGGATAACTCCAAGGTGAGATCTTTTCGCTGAGGCCCTTCTGCTCAGGATTATCAAGAACTCGTCCCTCAACTTCGCATAGCTCATGTCTGCCGATGAATCTCAATCCTTGATCAAGGATCGCCGTCCAGGTCTGGCCGCCGGGCATTATTCCACTATAGATCGTCAAAGGCCAGGCTCATCGGCATCCGGTAGCGTCCAGTCTCAATATCTTGTTCTTTCTTCTCGTTTATCGAACTGACTGGTTTATTGATCTTGATCGTTCTTATCCAGTCAAAGCAAGATTTCGAGCTTGTGTTAATGCAGTCACTGCAGCTCAAAGGACGGTCTCTGGCCATTCAAATCATCTCATCGAGTCCTCAATCGACTCGACTCCGTCGAAATCGCATTCCTACCGATGGAATTATTCGGGCTCACTCGAGCCTGGTCTCAATCCAAACCATCCCCAACCACAGCTTGCTCATCTCTCAAATCTGCCTGTGAGCGTTGATTTGGTCGACTACTCCGAAGATCGTGTCAAGTTCCAATCCTTCCAACCATATATTGCTTCTGAGCTTACCCGGTTGGATAAATCCATTGGTCGAGCCACAACTGAAAAGGGCCAACGACCTGATTGGTCATGCGTCAGATGGATTAATGTTAATGTCAGTATTTCTGCAAAAATCAGACCCCTCAACTTGCTCGTAGACTTTGGGCCCATGTGCGTCTTCTAGGTTCTAACGCTTGCTCGTTAGGGTCTAAGCTGGGATGTGATCAAGCTGCTTGCCATCCGATATTCTTTACATCCACTAGCAATAGAAGACTGTGTGCATGTTTCTTCTCGATCCAAGAGCGAATATTACAAGCAGCATCTTTTCGTCCATGCAGCCATCCATACTTTGGCCGAGCAATCCGATAGCTCTGAGCCAACCCCTTCAAATCAGTATTCATCAACTGAGCGTCCCTCGCCTCAAGGTCAAGCCTTAGAGAGTGGTATTATTGATCCAGATGTTGATATAAATGAACTATCAGATTATAAGTCCACCGATCTTCATTCAATCGCAGGTTCAAGCGGCATGATGGATTTAGGTGTGGCTGCTGGCTCAAAAAATATCGTCTCTCAGGTAATTTTGACTCACTCTTCCCCTCATGTCTTACTATGTTTTAATGTGGTCTAAGATCTGCTTAAGTTTTGTTTTTGTCTTCGGTTTCCCGAATGGAATTGAGGAGCTAAGGAGGTATTTGATGCCGAACGTGAAGTGGTCAGACAATTGACAAAAGACTACAAGGTTCGCATTCATGTTGAGAAACTTTCAGTATTCCTCTTACGAGACGGTAAGTTGTCCCATTACCTCACCATCAGCATAATCGAATCAAGTGGGTCTTATTTTGATTTTGGAAAATTTTAATCATAGGCACCCTAATCACCATATTTTCACATGATGGCTCAAGGACTGTATTGCCATTGATAGCTAGGTTAAAAACGATGGACACACTATTGCGATCTTCAGCTGATGCTTCAATGTTGCTGCAAGCTTTATTGGATATTATTGTTGATCAAGCACTCGATGTGGTCGAAGCATTTAGATCAAAACTTACCAGTCTCGAGGCTAAAGTACTTGTGTCTCCTGATTTGGACACCGTCCGACACTGTGCGTCAATGAGAAAGCTCTTTGGTTATTGTCTAATTTGGCTAATGCGACCTTTTTTTTTTGAACATTTCTAAAGTGCATGTGCTGTCAGGTGAACTATTATTATTAAAGCGTACTTTAACACCTCTTTCAACCCTGGTACACGGAATTATGAATCATGATCCAAGTGAACGAAAGGTAGTGAATTATCGAGCCGTTCAACGTGCATCCTCGGGCGATGGATTATTAGAAGATGGTCAATCAATCGCAACATCTGTTCCCGGCGGCGGATTCATCTCTTCCCAAGCTAGGGTAAGATCTTAATCTTACAACATGAATCTTTTTCAAGTCAGATATTGGATTCTTTTTGAACTGAATTCATTATACACGCAGCTTTACCTGTCTGATGTTTTAGATCATATTGACAGCGTTTTGAGCTCTTTAGAGCTATTTAGTGAATTTGCGTCAAACCTTGTTGATTTTACATTCAGTTTGGTCGCCCAAGTCTCTTGTCATGGCATAAAAGCATTGAGACTAATAATTCTTTTTCATGGCATACTTGGGGTTCTGATGAGCTAGATACGATGAGTTTTTCCACAAACGAATCAATGAAACAACTAAGCATAGTGACAATTATCTTTCTGCCCTTAACGTTTTTAACTGGTTATTTTGGAATGAATTTCGTTAAATTCGATGCCATTCAAAAATCTGATGCTTTGTGAGTTGTATGGAAAGTAACCCAAAAAAAAAAAGGAATTGATCGTGATAAGCTGATCTTGGTGTAAACGAATATGTTGTAGCTTTTGGAGTCTAGCGATACCCATCACTACATTGATGATCTTGATGTTCATGATGGAAAGACTTTCAAGAAAGATTAAACTAAGGTTCAAAACTACAAAAATTAAACAAAGGAAATAATGACACATTACAAGAGGATACAAGTATACATCTAGCCCATCAATAAACTTTTGCGATGTTTGCTTAACGTTATTTTGTTTTAAATTATCATGCAGTAATCTCGAGTGTTTTCCAAGAAAAACATAGCAGGCAAATATGATATGTAATACACGTTCATAATTCTTTGAAAAAGGGAGCACTCTAATGTCTTTTTTTGAGAAAAATGAAATTTTAATAAAAATAGCAATGCATAGCTTCGAGTCGTCAACTGATTTTTGGGATGATTGGTATGCAGCGATTGTTTGTTTGATCAATGAAGCCAAATAAGTGATAATTGCAATAAGATTGGAATTATCCAAAATAACAGCCATTGACAGTCAGCTACTGTCTCTATAACCAGTTGACAAGAGATAACTTCTCACTGGAAATTCACTCCACTGTTCTGATCAAGCCTCAAAGAGCTCAGCTTTTTTCTCTACTAATATATCCCTTGAACATTACCACATTTAAGTCACCTGATTGGGATTTGAATACCAAGTTGATTCATAGTAATAAAAGCCGTTAAGATCACCAAATTGGAGCAATTGTTAATTAACTACAAAATTACGAAGAAATAAAGCTAAAACGGTCAAGATTGTCAAAATTGTCTTGAGATACTTGTGGGATTGGTAAATGCATGTGAGTGTTGAGTAAAGATATATAAGCACTTATTATAAATTTACTTTAATAAACAAAATTCAAATAATTTTTTTATAAACTTAGGCCTGGTTTATGATCAGAGTTTTAGAAACAATTACAAAACATTTCAAGTTAGGTTTCAGTTTAAATTTTATTTAAAAATTAAACAAATTTTGTCATCAAATTTTTTTGAATTTGTTTTGAATTTTTTTAGCATTTATGTGTTTTGGATAAATCAAACTTTGTCTTCATATCTTTACAAAATGGACGATCCTACAATAAACCAGATCATTTCATTTTTTTAGTTTCTTTTAAGCATTTCATTTATCATGCTACAGCCATTTAAGGTGTTGTCATTGTCAGGCACTACAATGTGGGGAGTGCTTCAATCCATGGAGCAATGAGTCACTATACAATTAATCAAGGTTCATAGGGCTATTCCAAATGGGACACAACAAATTTTTTACACTGGTCTGTTCAATATCCATTGACATCTCAAATGGAAACCAAGAAGACATTCAAATCTTAACCATAGAGGAGAAAGTTGGTGTTAAACTCTATTGAATTGGCCATGGTAGCTCATATGATACAGTGGGGCACTTATTCAACATTGGAAAAGCCATGGCTTACAGGGTATCACACGAGGTAGTTCAAGGAATTGTATTGAGCTTGAATGACTTGACTATAAGGTAATATTTAAATTTAAATTTCTATTATTCAAGATTTAATTCAGTGGTTTGCAATCAGACTTCCTGCTGTGAATAATGATGCTGAGTGGAATGTGATTAGGGATTCTTTCAAGTTCAGACAAGGACTTACAAACATAATTGGTGCAATAGATGGCACACATATTCTAATCATTCCACCTTCAAATGACAAGTGGAATTTGTATTTCAATAATAAGAGTTAGAATTCAATAGTATTTCAATGTATTGTTGATGGTGAAGGGAATTTCAGAAATGTGAGAAATTCTTTTAATAGATAATAAAATATTAAATGAATCTTGCAAGGATTTCTGGGTTCTGTTCATGATAGTAGACTGTTTTTCAAGTCTCAGATTGGGAAGGACTTATTTAATGGCATAGCAATATTCCCACAGATTTTCCAATACTCACACCATCCAAAAATACAAGGGATGAAGAACATCAAATATTTAATAACATCCACTCTTCAAATTGGTAAGCATTGGACTTTTTTTGGAAATAAATTATAGACATTAATTACTTAAAATGATATATTTTGGTAGAATAATTTTTGAACAGGCTTTTGAAAGATTGAAAAATAGATTTTGATGCTTGTTATCACCTCAGGATATTCTGTCAATAAATACAGGTAAATTCATGATTGCATAAAGGATTCTACATTAGATCATTAATGGTATTAATAAATAGCTAGACTGAAAAAGGCATGTATACTTTTGGATTTATCATTTTAGGAGTTTTTTGGTAATATGATTGAAAAAATGAGAAAATATTGAAATTTTCTTATTTTTATGATAAAACTTTGAATTCCATAAAATTTGTTTGGAAATACATGTTAAATATTTATTCTTCACATATATATGAAAACCAAATGTGGATCATTGTTAACAACAGTGGGCTGATCCATGTCATAATTGAAGGTAAAGATTTAAGAGAAGAAATATGTGCATACCTCTTCATAACATCTGTTCTAAGCAATGTTGTAAAGTGAGTAATTCTTCCTCATAAAAATTTGATAATTGATTAAGGGTTTAATATATTTGTTTTATGGAATTTTTGTAGCTGTGAAGTTTTGGAATCCATAGCATCATTTTGAAATTGCAAATGGGCTATTTTACTTTTGTAAAAATTCAGTTTGTTAATAGAATCTGCTTTTTATTGGTGAATATCCACAACAATATCCTCATTTTGTGACATTTTGGGCATGTTTTAATGTGAGTATTTTGAAACAATCAAATAATTGGAAAATTCTTGTGATGAAAGAATATGAAGACAATATCAATAGGGTTTTGGTAAACACAAATAAGCCCTTAAATGTTTTTACCAATTTATGGCCAAAACACATAATTGACTTATTTTTTTAAGAAAAAAATACTCAGGCTCATTTTTGAGCATTTTGAGAAGTTCATTTCTCCAATTTTTTTTCAGCATGGGATGTGAAGGTCCCCAAATTTTTTCAATTTTTTTTCCCAATTTCTCTATTTTGGCCAATTTTGCAAAATGGCCAATTTTTTTTAAAAATCATTAAACACATTCCCACTTATGAATTTAATTGTTTTTTCAAAATGAATGAAAAAACTTAAGAATAAAATGATACTATGATAAAGGTATAACTAGGCTAATTACAACTTTAACTGTGTATGTGACACGGCAGAAAATGATTTAAAAGGATTTATAAAGGTTTTATAATAGAATGAAAGGGTTCTACTATTGAGAAATAGTGGTGGTGAGTGCTATTGAGAACCCTGGGTGCAGGCTTTATCTGTTGGATTACAATAATAAAGTCTACAATAATTAAAGATTATAATTATACCTGATTATTTAACCAAGAGTAAAACTGTTTTTGACAGTTTACTACGTAGGTTATTCAAGAGCAGGATGAGGAAAGGTTTTTGGCTGTGAAAAGCCCTCCTTTTATCCTGAAATTGAGGTGGAAAGGCTGCTAGACCTTTCCACGTAGAGGAAGTTAAGATTTTTCACTCTCTATGACAGGCTTGTGGTTTGCAAACAGCCTGTATACCCTGTATTGGTGTGAGCCTTAGAGGTAATTTCATATACCCAAAAGACCACAAATATAAAAAATAACATATTAATATAAATAAAATAAATTTATTTATATTATTCAAATAAAAATATAAATATAAATATAAAATTATATTAAAAAATAAAAAATTAATTATAATTTAAAAATAAAAATACATTAAATTTTGTAAATATAAAATTACATTTATACTTGAAAAATTTAAGTAAAAATGAAATTTTAACAAAATTGTGAAAAAATAAATAAATTTGGAAAAAAGTTAAATAAAATTTATTATAACTTTTTATCCAATAAATAAACATATAAAATTTATTTCACCATTGGATTCCTCATAAAAAATCAGGTGGGGTCACCTCTGAGTGAAATTCTTGTAACTCAACTCTAAATAAGCTTAAATTAAGTTTTTAGTATTTTCAATACAAAAGTTGAAAATCCTCAAAACTTCAATTGAATTCACACCACATGTGGTGTTAACCATCAATTTTTGTGTTAAAATTGAGGTGTTGTGTTTAGTTTAGAAGTTATGAGGAATTGAAGTATTTTCAATTGAATTCAATTGAAATGTCAAAATGTGCGCGTGTATTACATAAGTGAACTTTGATTTACATATGAGGTGTCAATTATTACTGTATTGTACTGTACATATGAATTGAATTACATATGTAAATTATAAGTATAATACATGATGAGGAATTAAAGGAAAAATAAATTGGAAAGATTAAATTTGGGGGGGAAAAGGAACTCCAGCTCTAAGGGGGAGCTAGACCCCCAAAATCCTTGCTGACAGGCGTGGGATGTCAAAATTCACGCAAAAGTTCATCACTTTTGGCCTGGAATTGAGTTACAGGGTCTGTGGACTCAATTGATGATGAGGTTTTGATACCAACTGGGGTAGTTTTAGCTGTTGCCAAGAGGGTAAAACTACCCTTAAGATAAAACCATCAGAGTAAAAACAGTTTTAACTGGTTTCTACGACTCTGACACACATTCTGACGTGTTTTGAAGGCTCTAGGCCTGGTATTGCTATAGTAATGGCTGATTTAAGGGTCTAAAATGGCTAAAAATGGCTAAAAATGGTTTAAACCAGCCCTTTTTGGTCTAAATCAGGGTTCAATGATGCCATAATTGGCTTTTCTGTTGTCAGACTGTTTTTCACGACTGACAAGAGTAAAATTTACTTTTGGAGTAAGAGAATTGATGGCTATAAAAGAATGTCTTCTTTGCCCCACTTTTCTCTTCATGTTAGAATCTTTTCCTTTTATTAATTAGTTTAAAACTGTTAAACCAATCAATCAAAGATTCCAACCACCACTTTTAAATCATTTTAATCCTTTTAACCACGTGAAAAAATCATTATAATCATTGTTTGTAACTCTTATAATCATTTTTACCCCTGAACCACCCCAAAAGTGAATTAAAGCATCTTTCATCACTGTTAACTTTGTCACTTTGTTTCCAAATTCACTCTGGTCACTTTTGGGCGTGTTTTCTCTTTAATATTCTTTTTAAAGACTTTGTTCTTTAATTAATTGCTTGCAGTTCTTTGCTCAATTAATTCCAATTGAAATTGCTCTTGAAGAAATTTCTTTTGTAGCCTTAAAATATCTCTTGTAGAGTATTTTTTGGATAAATTTTTATTGTTGGTAAAACAATAAATTTTTATAATATTATTGTTTTATACTAATAAAGTTATAAACAATAAATTTGGCGTGTTTTCTCTTAAAAATAATATTTCATATCATTTTTAATTGAATTTTTACCTTATACAAATTTTGAGGACAGGAAAAGTACTTGATTTTTAATCAAAGTTTCATATCCACACCTTACATTTGGGGGCCCAGCCGTGATATTTTACCTGTGACATATTTTTTTTACTCTTTTTAAATCTTTTTTCTTATATTGAAAAATTTAAAAACATATAAAAAATACTTATAATCCAAAAAAATCCTTAAAAAATAATTTTTTTCATATTATAAGTGAGGCTTATATTTTTATTTCTTTTTTGAAATAACCTTTTTTTTACTTAATTAATTGGCTTTTTCATTAATTTTAGTGTCTGACAACGTGGTAAGACAAGAAAACATTGAAACAGCCTCAACAGTAACCAGCATTATCCCTGCCAGTACTGTTAATTCTGATCATAATAGTACTGTTATTGTGACTCAAAATAATCAACCTGAACCAATATCTTCTGAATTAATTAACTTGGATATAAGTAATACACTTCAGAAAGCCAAAAATTTGGCCAATAGTAAGTTTTTGACGTAAAAATACTATTTTAAGCCTTTTTAACAATAATTATGCCTTCAACCAGGTCAGGAGCCAGCTACAACCCCTCAAGCAGCTCCCAAAAAGGTAATAGACGTGATTATGGCAGAGGCCAATCAGGTACAGAAGGAAAAGGGTCAGTTGATGACTTCCAAACAACTAAATTGGGTCATTCTGAAGCTGATAATACTATTTTACCTTCAAAAAGAGCTGACACCGCCACAACAAGCCTCTGTGGACATATACAAAGCCAGCCACAGTGCATACAACAATGCACTTCAATTCAAGGAGTACCAGATCCTTGCAGACCTGTGGAAGAATTGCATGAATTCTTACCTGACAGTAAGAAAATTCTTGGGCCATCCCAACACTTGCAAATTGCTCAATGGATGGCATCCATTGATGGAGAAGAAAAACATGATGCTTTTGACACTAGAATGGAGGAAAAACAACCCTCCACCAGCCAAACCAGTGCCAAAAACAGCCCCAGTGGCCAGCAGCAGCAATTCCAACGTGAAAAAGCAGCCACAAACTCCAAACAAGGGCAAAGGGAAGGCACCAGCCCCAAAACCTTACAGCCAGGGCTACAGAATCCCAAAGATTCAGCAGGATGCCATGGAAAATGTATTTCAGATGGCCAGAACCATGATGGAATTACAGAAGAAGGAGGAAGCCAGATTAAGGTTCCAGAAATGATTTCTGACATATTTGATTCCATCCCAGAGTTGTATAATGCTATAAATGACGTGAAAAAACATCTTTCTGATAAAAATGACACCATTTGTAACAACATTAAAACAAACAACCTGAGTCTGTGCCAAATTAATGAAACACTTATGTGTTTTGAAAAAGTTTTGAGAACAATTAAAAATTCCAATAATGATAATTCTTCTAACAATAAAATAAATGAACAATCTGCCATTATTAAAGAATTAACAGATAAATATTCTAAATTCAATATTGATGACATAATTGAAACAAGAATTAAACAAGCCATAAATATTATCAAGACAGATAACAAGAAAGTCCTTGATGACATTTCAAATTCATTTACTGAAGTAAAGACATATACCATTGCCTTGAAAAAGTGTTTTGATGCTTCAGAAGAAGAAGTATCAAAATTATCAATGAAATTGAATCAAGTCACTGCTGATAATACAAGACAGACAGAGTTATGGCAAGAGCTTACACATAAAGAAGACATTTATAAAATTGAAGTAATAAATTTAATACAAAGCTTCCAACATGAATACAGAAATTCCCAAAGGTGTAGCAACAGTAAAATGAATGACATTGAACAATTACTGAACACCTTACCAAGAATGTCTACACCTCTAAATCAAAATGAGGGCACAAGAATTTCAAATCCACAAGTATTGGATCCTGATAATTCACAATTAAAAAATGAATTATCCACTTCTTTTCATAACTTGGAACCATCAATGGGCCAAGCACTCTTGAAAGAAGTTCCAAAACTTAAAGAATGGCCTCACTTCAGTGGTGAAGGAGAGTATGACCATATGGAATTCATTAGAGGTATTGACATGATCAAAGAGGATTTTGAATTACCAGACAGATTGGTAACAGCCAGGTTTAACACCTTGTTTACCAGATCAGCTCACAGATGGTACATCAAAATAAGACAAGCACATGGACACCAGAGTTGGACTTGGTGGAAAACCCAAATCATCAACAAATGGGCAAATGATGCTTGGAGGTTTAAAGTTGAAACAGCCTTTGAATCTGCCAAATTTAATGCTGATAAAGACAAAGCTTTACCATGGTTTTGCCAACAAAAGGACAGATTAACAGCATTATATCCTGACATGTCAGAATTTATGATCCATAGAAAAATTCTGAGACAATGTGGAGGTGACTTAGAGCATGCTGTCAAAAGCAGGACTACTGAACAATCTTCAGCAGAGGATATTATCAATATATTAGAAGAAGTAACCACCAGAACAAAAATTGGTTCTAGTAGGGTGAATCTTGAAACAAGGTTTAATACACCTTGGAAAGATTCTGTGGACAAAAACCCCAAAGAAAATTCTAATAATATTGGTTATAAATCTGCAGATACAGTCAAAAAGTGCCATATTTGCCAAAGCACCACCCATTTAGCTAATACATGTCCAAAAAGAGGGAAAATCAATGAAATTAATATTGGAAAGGGACCTGATGTTGAAAAAGATGACATACTTGAAGACAATTCAGATGATAAGTCATCCATATTTTCTGAATCTTCAAAAGATATAGAAAATATCAATGCCACTTTTGACATCATGGAATCTTATTCCCACTTGCCACAATTGAGCAATAGTCAACTTGATTTATCAAAAGCTCAAGGGGCACAACTTATGAAAACCAAATCCCAATAGAAGGAATAAGTGTTACAGACTTGAACACCACCTTCTTTGAAGAGGTCATAAATAGTTACATTCAAGATAACAATTGTAGCATCTTATACCAATTAGTGAACAAATACTGTAAAGACAACTCTCTAATACATGCCTTGGATGAAGTATGGACAGGATCATATGATAAAGGAAGATTTCACCTACTTGATGGTATAAAATTCAACAGTACAAGTAACCCAATGAAAGCATTAGGAATCTTTGATACCAATATCATATTCCCACACATAAATGGGAATTTGAGAATCACAGTTGAATTGGTTGTTATGGAAAATTGCTGTAGTACCCATTTTTATTGGGAAATGACTATTTAATCATGTATGGGATAGATTTACATAATAACAAAGACAGATACTCTCCTATTGAGACATCTGGTGCTAAGAAAATTACCAAAGTTCTTAAAGAAAGGAAATTAAGAACCAAGAAAGTAAGGGAATACCTTGTTAGGTACAGTGACCCAACTTGTGAAGATGAATGGTTAGAAGAAAAAGATATACCAGAAGCTACCAAACTCCTCAGAAGATTCAGACACACTAGAAACTCCAATATTACAAAGTAATATTCTTTTTTAGGGGGAGGGAATGTGAGCCTTAGAGGTAATTTCATATACCCAAAAGACCACAAATATAAAAAATAACATATTAATATAAATAAAATAAATTTATTTATATTATTCAAATAAAAATATAAATATAAATATAAAATTATATTAAAAAATAAAAAATTAATTATAATTTAAAAATAAAAATACATTAAATTTTGTAAATATAAAATTACATTTATACTTGAAAAATTTAAGTAAAAATGAAATTTTAACAAAATTGTGAAAAAATAAATAAATTTGGAAAAAAGTTAAATAAAATTTATTATAACTTTTTATCCAATAAATAAACATATAAAATTTATTTCACCATTGGATTCCTCATAAAAAATCAGGTGGGGTCACCTCTGAGTGAAATTCTTGTAACTCAACTCTAAATAAGCTTAAATTAAGTTTTTAGTATTTTCAATACAAAAGTTGAAAATCCTCAAAACTTCAATTGAATTCACACCACATGTGGTGTTAACCATCAATTTTTGTGTTAAAATTGAGGTGTTGTGTTTAGTTTAGAAGTTATGAGGAATTGAAGTATTTTCAATTGAATTCAATTGAAATGTCAAAATGTGCGCGTGTATTACATAAGTGAACTTTGATTTACATATGAGGTGTCAATTATTACTGTATTGTACTGTACATATGAATTGAATTACATATGTAAATTATAAGTATAATACATGATGAGGAATTAAAGGAAAAATAAATTGGAAAGATTAAATTTGGGGGGGAAAAGGAACTCCAGCTCTAAGGGGGAGCTAGACCCCCAAAATCCTTGCTGACAGGCGTGGGATGTCAAAATTCACGCAAAAGTTCATCACTTTTGGCCTGGAATTGAGTTACAGGGTCTGTGGACTCAATTGATGATGAGGTTTTGATACCAACTGGGGTAGTTTTAGCTGTTGCCAAGAGGGTAAAACTATCCTTAAGATAAAACCATCAGAGTAAAAACAGTTTTAACTGGTTTCTACGACTCTGACACACATTCTGACGTGTTTTGAAGGCTCTAGGCCTGGTATTGCTATAGTAATGGCTGATTTAAGGGTCTAAAATGGCTAAAAATGGCTAAAAATGGTTTAAACCAGCCCTTTTTGGTCTAAATCAGGGTTCAATGATGCCATAATTGGCTTTTCTGTTGTCAGACTGTTTTTCACGACTGACAAGAGTAAAATTTACTTTTGGAGTAAGAGAATTGATGGCTATAAAAGAATGTCTTCTTTGCCCCACTTTTCTCTTCATGTTAGAATCTTTTCCTTTTATTAATTAGTTTAAAACTGTTAAACCAATCAATCAAAGATTCCAACCACCACTTTTAAATCATTTTAATCCTTTTAACCACGTGAAAAAATCATTATAATCATTGTTTGTAACTCTTATAATCATTTTTACCCCTGAACCACCCCAAAAGTGAATTAAAGCATCTTTCATCACTGTTAACTTTGTCACTTTGTTTCCAAATTCACTCTGGTCACTTTTGGGCGTGTTTTCTCTTTAATATTCTTTTTAAAGACTTTGTTCTTTAATTAATTGCTTTCAGTTCTTTGCTCAATTAATTCCAATTGAAATTGCTCTTGAAGAAATTTCTTTTGTAGCCTTAAAATATCTCTTGTAGAGTATTTTTTGGATAAATTTTTATTGTTGGTAAAACAATAAATTTTTATAATATTATTGTTTTATACTAATAAAGTTATAAACAATAAATTTGGCGTGTTTTCTCTTAAAAATAATATTTCATATCATTTTTAATTGAATTTTTACCTTATACAAATTTTGAGGACAGGAAAAGTACTTGATTTTTAATCAAAGTTTCATATCCACACCTTACAATTGGGCTCAGATGTGGTTTTGAAACCACATCTGGGCAGGTTTTACCAATACAGGGTGAAAATTTTCATCTGGGGACCTCACAGCCTGATTCTGACGTGTATGACATGTAGAATGCTGTACAGAAGCTGTATGGGACCCCAGTATTGACTGACATATGAGGTATTGAAGTAAAAACATGCTTCTCCGTCTATTTGACACCTCATATTCATGATTATGGGGTGTTATCCCATGGCAAGGCTGTATATGACAGCAGGTGGGATTTTGACCTTAAAATGGTCATAACTCTGTCGGTTTTTGAGATATCAAGCTCAAAGTTGGTTCATTGAATAGCTCTATATGAGCTCTACACAATGGTACCCAACTTGCCATGGTTATCATTAAATATGACAATGTTATCCCATGTACAAGTATTTTGTACATTGGCATGGTTTGGGCAAAAAGCTGTATTGGGCTTGTTTGGCCAATAACTTCTGTTGTAGTTAAGTTATGAGGAAATGGATGGCACCATCAGATAGCCCTGATTGTGCTCTTTCCAAAAAGACCCCACTTCAGGTATCTCACACTAAAACTGTAAAAGTTAGATGAGAGGTGAATGTTTTGTTCACCCTTATTTGGTCTGAATTTGACCATAACTCAAGTAGTACTGGTGCTAGCTCAGTTTGGCTGGTACCATTGGATAGCCCTGGCTTAGAGCTTCATTTTGAGTACCCATTTGATGGGGCCAAGCCTCTCCTTCTAGATTTTAGATGAGAGGTGAAAATTAAGGTTTATGCTCAGCAATAACTTTGAGCGGGAATAACTTTGTTATTTCTTGTCCTATGGTGATGGGACTTATATTTTCAGGAAGAGGTGAGTTTCCTCTTTCTTTTGATACCTTTTGAGCTAATTTGGCTCAGCTCCATGTTTTGGTGGTATTTTGGCTATACCATTGATTTATGGTATTTTGGCTGTCATGCTTGTGCTCTGGTTTTGAGTCACAGGCTGACATACCCTCCCTCTAAAAAAGGCTTATCATAGATGAGACTGTTCAGTCCTCCTTGAGGCTCTGAATCTCCTTAAATGAAGGTTCCCATCTGGTATGGCATCCTCTGCCAACCATTTGTCTTTGTCAGCTGTCTGGTTCTTGAATCTGACTAGGTATTGTCTCTGATCCCTCCCATTAAGTCTGATTTTTCTGGCCCTGATGATTTTACTCACAGGTCCAGGAGAGTCTTCTACTTCCACTATTTCTGGTGGAGTGATGTTTTTCTTCCTGGAGGGGAATTTATCCTCCTCTGTTTGGAAGTATGGTTTGACCAGGCTCACTGGAAAGACTGGGTGTTTCCTAGAAAACTCCTCAGTGAGCTTGACTTCTACTGCATTCTTCCCTATCAACTTAACGATAGTGAAGGGCCCTACAAATGAGTCTCTCATTTTCTTAGGTCCTTTGAGATTGTTAAAGTTCAGTGTAGACACTAGCACCTGGTCCCCTTCCTTGAAGTCAGGTTCCATATGTGATTTGTCCCACCTTTGCTTATTATACTCTTTGGCCTCAGCTATGCATTTGGCAGCAGTATCACAGGCTTTCTTCCACATATCATGGAAGTCCTTGGCTGTGGGGTGGATGGTCAGAAGATTTTTCTTCAAGTGATCCACAGGTAACAGGGGATTCCACCCTTTCTCTACCAGTGCAGGTGTTTTGCCTGTGGTAGAGTGCTGGCTTGTATTATAAGCCAGTTGGACTGCTGGTAAGAGGGTGACCCAATCATGGGTATATCCTTCATGGTCCTTGTATTCCATGCCATAGGCACAGAACCTCCTGAGGATGTCCTCCATTGTTTGGATAATCCTCTCAGCTAAGCCATCTGTCTGTGGATGGTAAGCTGTGGAAAAAGCAAGCTTGGTGCCTAGCATGTCATATAAATTGGTCCAAAATTCAGATGTGAATTTTGGGTCCCTGTCACTAATTATGATCTTAGGGACTCCACAGGTGGATATGATGTTTTTCCAAAATAACAGAGCAGTGTCCATGGCTGTGTCCTCTTTATGGCATGGTAGACATCTCATGCTCTTGCTGAACCTATCAACTATGATTAGGCAGGCATTGTAGTTTTCCTTGCCTCCTGGGACAAGTCCTGCGACCCAGTCAATGTTGATGGTTTCCCATGGGTGTTTGGGTTCTTCTATGTGTTGAAGCAACCCATATTTTTTCCCATGTTTTCTATTTGCCTTTTGGCATCTTTCACAAGTGTTGATGTATTCACTCAACTCTTGCTCCCACTTGGGCCACCAAGCTGTGCTTGCTACCCTCTCTTTAGTCCTGTCTTCACTAATGTGTCCCATGTAGGGGCAGTCATGGCATTCCTGCAGGATCAAAGAGATGTGGTCTCTGTCTATCACTGTGAGTGCACTGGTGTGCTTTTCTCTGTGATAAATCAGGCCATCTATAAGGAAGAATTTATTGTCCTTATAGGCCCTCAACCAGGGTTCCTCCAGCTGGGTTTCCAGTTCTGGGCTCCTGTATTTTTGTTGAAGGAGTTGGAGTAGTATGCTACACTGTTTGTGTTTACCATAGGATTTCAGTACTGCATTGAAAAATTCATTGTGCAATTCTGAGGAACTTATTCCCAGTATGGGGGTTTCTGTCCCTTCTGAATCAGTGTTTCAACTGTCAAGGGTACCACTCCCTGGTGCCCATTCAGAGAATCTGAAGTTCTTTTTCCTATTTATTTCCATAAAATGGATAGGAATTTTTGCAGCAAATTCAGGGTCATAAGCTGGATTGCTTCTGACATTGTCCAGTGGCCATCTGCTAAGGCCATCTGCATTGGTATGGCTTTTACCTTTCTTGTATATGATGGTCATGTTCCCTCTATACTCCTGGATGGCTATTTGCCATCTCAGCATGTGTCTATTAGTAGTCTTCATGTTTAGTAAAGACTTCAAGGCTGTGCAGTCTGTGTAGACTTCAAAGACTGCACCCTCCAAATAATAATGGAGTTTTTCTAGAGCCCAGACTAGACATAGACATTCTGTCTGGGTGGCCCCATACCTGGCTTCTGAATCTTTCAGCTGCCTGGAGATGTAACATATTACACCTTCTCTTGGTTCACCATCCACAATTTGTCTTTGGTGAAGGGCTGCTCCTAGGCCTTGACTGCATGCTGCATCTATATATAACTTGAATGGTAGTTCAAAGTCAGGTAAGATGAGCACAGGTGCATTAGTGAGTTCATCATTGATCCTCTCATATGCATCCCTTCTTTCCTTGGTA